>JAQFVV010000638.1:122500-308763 GCA_028023455.1 Epiperipatus broadwayi
AGCTTTCCAACTGAAATAATCATATGGGTCTGAACTTAATTCAGATATCCTATATATTAATGAGCTTTGTAATTTAATTAAGCCAAAGCACTCAACAGCAAAATAATAATAGTAATAAAATCATGTTTTATGTCACATTACCTATATGGCTTGCATATACCAATATGTAATACAAAGAGCATTCAATAGCTGAAACAAGCTTAATTTTTTGTTATAAATGCTACAAGATAAAGCATTCAAATCATCTTTATTTAGGATTGCCATCATCCCCAGACCGGTTTCGAGCTATGGCTCTTATCAATGAGGAGCTAGGACACCAGATTTAAAAATCTAACTCAAGCTAAACATTTATCTAAAAATTAACTTTAAAGAAGAAAATCTGAAATTTTTAGACATCTACAAGTCTTTAAATTCAGCTCTCCAACTAAAATAATCATATGGGTCTGAACTTAATTCAGATATCCCATATATTAATGGTCTTAGTTTAGCCAAAGTCCCCAACAGCAAAATAATAATAGTAATAATATCATGTTGTATGTCATACTGTTATGGCTAATATTTATTATATGTTTTATTTTGATAAATTTAATTTTATAAAATTAATTGGTTCTTTTAAATCTAGATTCTAGTAATAACAAACTATATACAAATATTATATATTTATAGTAGAATAAATTTAAGTTACATAGACAAAAGTATAATAAAACTTCATTCATAAGTGTATCAGAAATCCAATAAGTTGTTCAATTTCCCAAGAGTGAAATCTGGTGGGGAGTGTTAATGGCATTAAAAGTTTAAGCTATGGGAGAGTACAACTGAGGTAGAATGTTGATTGCCAAGTTTTGGTCATGATGTTCCCAGGTAAAAATTTAAAAAAGTGTAGGTATGAGTTGAATCATTCCTTGTTATATTTTTAGTATATTATTTACAATATTATGGAACAGACATACTCCTTAAGGGTTGAAAGTATTTTACATATATTTTTAAATAGTTGCTTGAGATTGAGTTTACTCTTATAAAACATAAATAGGCATAGAGATGAGAAATATGAGCAGGTTTGAAATAGGTGTATTATTTCTTTCAATTATTTATTGCACCAAACACATGTATATTCAAAATTTAATTTGAATTTGTCATTAAGAAATATTTTGGATGGAATTGTACATTCTAATAAATTAAAAAAATTCAATCATGATTGTGGATCACAAAGGTTTTGGAACTTGGTTAGAGTTTTGGCAACTGGCACAGTTATCCACAGATGTCTGGATGAATATTATTTTATTTAAATATTTAAGTGATATGTCAATAAAAGATTTGATGTTATACTGATATAATAGATCAGGATGCTCAATGGTATGATCTATGAAAAATGATTCCAGTTTGATCCTAATATAAATTATGAAAGATTTAGGATGCATCAAACTGAAATCTTCTTTGCATATAAGAAAACATGCCATTCTGATGGATAGAAAATATGAACATGAACCCAGATGTATGTTTTTATTACAGACATAAGTTTATTATATATCTTGTTAAAAAGCCACATCTATGGGCTATAGTAGGCAAGTATTCCACTAAAAATAATATTCACTATACTGAACTTTCACAATGGGATACTTGAAGCAACAGAAACATATATAATTACATCATTGTATATTTTGAACATTAAAATTCTTATCTGCACATATTATCATGCTAGAATAGAAAGAAATATATATACTCAACAAAATATTACTAATTAATAAATCATGTCCCATTAATCATAATGAATAGTTTTAACTGTTGAGAGCAACACTTCTCAAAACAATCAATTCAATGTTTATCATCATATAATACGACACCAGAGAAAAGTATTTGCAAAAATGTTCACATTCATTTTTAAATAGCAATACACCAACACTAATTGATCATATTATTTTTTGTATTAGAATATAAGTCCACTAAGTTTTTACTGACCATAATTTGGTTGAAGTAATTTTAATGCCAAACTTCATAAACAATACAAATGTCATTTAATTTATAATTGAACTCCAATGATCAGTCAGATATTATTATTAATGACTTTTAACTTAATAATGTCAACAAACATATATACATTAAATAAATTTATGAGATTTACATAAATCAAATCATATTCTATTAAACAATATTAGATATTTTGCAATCTCTGACACATTAAAAAAATATTCTTGTATTGGTTAAAATTAGTAAAAAAAAAATTAATCCATCAAAAAATCAATATAATAAATTATATGATATTGTTTAAAAAGATATGCAGACACTTAAATTTAGAAATATTATTGGATTATCAAATAAGCTGCAGCAATGAAATATAATAGACATGTTAACCAAGAGGAATTCAGATTCTAAAAGGATAAGATGATAATATTCTAGTTATCACAATACAGTTTATAATAATAAACCATCATAATACAGACAGATTAAAAACCCCAGACATATCTCCACAAGTTTTATTATCCTGAAAATGTCACTGAATAAATAAATAAGCTAAACTTGTAATAATGTTAGGATTTTCAAATATATTTTTCTTATATAAATCATTAAGGTGTCTAATAGCTAAGCCATTGACAAGCTTATATATCTCATTAATTTAAATAAAAATGCATGCATAATCACATTATAGTATAAATAAAGCAACAATAATAATTAATTTAAAAGAGATATGATTATGGCAGACTTCACCTAAAGTTTGTTCAGCTTTAGTTTATAAAGAAAAAAAACCCCACTTCACTGTGAAGTAATGCAGATAAATAAATGTATGCAAATTTGAATAAACTATTACAAATATAGTTAGAATAGTTACTAATATACAATTATTTATAATAGTTTAAAACCCTAATATCATAAATCCCTTAACAATTTAATTCAGATCTGTAGCTGTTGAAAATATAGATGTTAATATATTCCAACTCTTTTTAATAAAAAAAAACTACTGCCTGTTCTTTATTCTATCTCAGAAAAAAAAATTATTATTGCTATACTACAAGATTGTAACAAATGTGAAACAATATGACCTATCAGTATGATAATAAACATTAATTTTAAAACTGCTTTGACTTTATTAATCTTAATGATCTACTTAAATATATAACTAATATTATTTGGTAACAAAACAAACCTTACATATAAATTAATAAATTATAAAAAAATGGACCAGCAGATGTAAATCTAATAAGACATTTTGCCAGTATAGTAGATTACAAACGACATTGCCCCAAAATCTCTCCTTTCCTTTACTATATTTTCTATCTACATTGATTCATTCTTAGGAGAGATTTATGACATTCACTGATAGATTACCTAGCAAGAGAAATATTTGATTGTTCAGATTTTCTGAGGAATCTCTAACATTTTAATTATAAAAAAATATTTACAATTTTTAAAAAAACAAATGGATCAATTATATCTGGAAATAGATCTTCAGCAAGACAAATATTATTTAAAAAATATTTTATCAATATATGCAACTGTTTCAACTAAATTTCTTGGTATTCATATATGTACTTTAATGATCAAAATGAATTTAATAATTAATAAAGTAATCATTAATACATTTTTATTAAATTATTAACTTAAATGACACTTGAAACTAAAATAGTTATTTTATTCTCATTTTATTCTCAAAGGACTCTTGGAATATTGTGCAACATGGATTAATATTACCAATGCAACAATAGCACATATTAATAAATATATAAATAATTATTTATGAGGATAAGGATTAAAACTTTTATCACATAATACTTTAAAAGTAACAACTAGAAACAATGGTTATATATTAATTAAATTTAAGTAGTTTGTTATAAAATTTTCACACTATACATCATCTGATATATTATATAGAGAGATTGCAAAATAAGCTCTTAACAAGCTTTAAGTTAGATAGCTGGATTGGAAGACATATGGATGTCTGACAATTTCAGATTTTCTTCTCAATAGTTATACATTAGATAAAGTGCTGGGCTTGTCCTAGTATTTTTAATCTAATGCTGAATATCCTGGCACCTCACTGATGATGCCAGAAGTAAAAACTGGTCTGGGGTTGAGGATATTCTCAAAGCTGGTTAAGAACTTATTTTGCAAGCTCTATATATAACATTTGTAAACACGAACTTTATTAAATTAGATCATGTGATATTCGACTTGATTTTTTATCATTTTATCATCTAATATAATAAAATTTGCAAAAACATCATATATGGGGAGATAAAGACTACTTGAATATAAAAAATCAGATGAACAAACATAGCATAATTTAAATGTCATACATAAAGTTATCAATGTTGTTACATCCCAAAATTCAATCATGGTGTGAATTTGAAAGCCATTCATCTTTAAAATTGTTAGAAAATATGTTATTAAATGTATTACTAACTCATGTAGATATCATATTTATGTATGATGCATTTCCAACTACAACATTTCTTAGCAAGTTTCATAGATGATTCTTTGATACAGTTTGTAAATTATGTGAATCAGATGAATAAACTTTTCTAAATATTATTTACTACTGCCATTTTTTTTTCAATAACATGAAATGAAATTTAATCCTCTATAATAAAGCTTAAATAAAATTTTGACATCAAGCTTTTTAGTAAATGACAAAAAAGTAAGACTTGCATATTATTTCCAAGATCAAAATAATTTTTCAAAACAAACATTTTTATTTTGTTCTACAGTTCCATGAATACTAATGGCAGCAGTATTATAGATTTAAAATATCTACAAAAAATAAGATTTATAATGTGGCCAAAGGGATTATTAAATCATGGAATTCACTATGACTTAAGTGTGCATATTCTTAATAGAAACCATCATCAATGAAGACTTGTTTACTAAATTGAAATACATTCAATTATTTGTGTTGAGAATCATACAAGAAGAAATAATCAGAAAAATACACCAATATTTTTTCTAAATATGAAACTTTTATTTTATTTGGTATGCACATATTATTGTTTATGGTAAATTTTAATAAATTATTTTTAAAAATAGAAATAAAAATTACAGAGTTATTATATTTTACAATTGAATTTAGATTTTTATTATTTGTAGTTTAATTTGTTTTTATTTTTATAAATAAATCACAGAAAATTGACATTTGACATTTGTTTATTATATAAAAAAACATTAAATAGTCATTTTGAACTTTGATAACTTAGTGTGTTAACGTAATCCGACTTAATTAAAAAAATTTTAAAATATTTACTTTTTTTAGTATTATAATCAAAATGCCTACTTTTGTATTAGTTTTAAGTTTTTTTAATATTTATCATTTTTAAAATATTAAATAATGTTTGCTTTTGGCTTTAAATCAGTTTGAATGTTTATTATGATAATAAAAACAATTTTTATCAAACATTAATTCACTTTAAATATTATAATCAGAATTCTCTATCAGATTAGCGTTGTTAATTTTGTTATTGTTAAGAATTATTTTAATTTAACTGATGAAAAAATATTTTTAATCTTTTTTTTTTTTTGTTAAATAACTTTTAAAATGATGTTTCATGTATTTATTTATGAAATGCAATGATCGTGAAGTGATAATATTTAATTTTTTTTTAGTTAAATGATTTTCAGTAGTATTAAATTTTATTATATGCTAATGTAAAGTTTTTTTTTAATAAAATGATCCCTGTTGAAATAAATTCATGGCTACATAGTAACTATTAATAGCAAAATGTAATTTTTTCTAATACAATTAATTGCAGAAAGTATTTTAATTAGAATTAGTTTTTCTAATATAAACAGAGTTGTTAACCGTATGAATCTTTTAAAAATGTCTTATTTTATATATTAAATAGATTTAATTTTTTTATTAAACTTAACAAAAGAACGAATTAGGTGTCTAATTCAGAAAATAAATAATCATATTTTGTTTGTAAAAAAAAGAAAATGCAAAAACATTACAATAAAAAAGAATAAAACAATATATCAAATAATTAATCTGAATCTAGACAGAAATATTAGAATAAAGTAAAATACATTAAATCATCATCATCAACCATTATCAATCCACTGCAGTATGAAGGTCTTTCCAAGTTCAATCCATCTTCTCCGATCTTTAGCTTTTTTTCTCCACATCATCCCTGCACACTCTCTTATTTCATCCATCCATCTCACGTGTGGTCTCTTTCTGGGTCTTTTACAATATCTTGGAATCCAGTTTAAGATTTTAATTGTCAATCTATTATCTGTCCATCCCAACTCCACTTCAGTCTTTTAATTTTTCGATGCACCTGTTTGTTCTGTTACCCATATATTGTTTTCGATCTCTTCTTGTTACTCACAACATGCCCCTTTCCATACTTCTTTGAGTGGTCTGGAGTCTCTGTGTTGCACTTCAATTAAGTGTCCAAATCTCAGATCCATAAGTATGAACTTGTAAAACACATTTATTAAAAGCCTTTCTTTTCAAACACATAGGCATATTTCTTTTCAGTATCAAATTATTTCTACCAAAAGCACTCCAACCAAGTTTAATTCTATGATTAATTTCATCCATTATGTTTCCATCTGTATGAATAATGTGACTAAGGTACTTGTAGCTATTAGCTTTTTCTAACTCATCATAATCCATCTTTATTTTCATACTTTGGGAAAATCCATTGAACATTACTTTAGTCTTTTTAACATTTGTGTTTAGTCCTACTTTCCTACTTTTATCTGATAACTCTTGCAACATTTCATGCATATCTAAAGCAGTATTTGCAAAAACAACTACATCAAATATGAACATTAAATATATACATCTTTATATAGTCTCTACCTTGAGATGAAGTTGGAGAGATGCCTCTATCATCAAAAATGTTTGACTATTGTAAATATTGAAGTTGCATATGATAAAGGTTAAAGCCTTTTTGTATTTAATTAAATTCAAAATTATAAAGACAGATTTAATTTATTTTATTGCTGATAATCTTTAATTTTTTTCACTACTATTATTTTCAAGAATTATATATAAAAAAGCAAACATCGTGTTGTTAACATGAAGTCCAAGCACAAGAAGAGATAGACTTGAGTGACAGTCAGTAAATCTTGATCTCTAGTATTTGCCTCTTCACTACTGCATTAAATCACACAGAGATTCAGGAATTATCCATTTTTAAAATAAATAAATACTTTTAAACTTATCATCTATGTTCAAATTTTTTGAGATTAAGCATCACTTAAAACATTTTTTTCCTGTTTATGATAAAAAAACTTTAGCCAGAATCTTATAAGTACCAATGTATTTCTTAATTTGTAATTGGATATTACCTAAAACTTTTTCAGATATGCTTGACTGCAATTCTTTATAATATGAGTAATCCAAGAATAAGAAAATTATCAATGACTTTTATATTTTTATTACCAATTTTTAAATCAGTTACTATCTTTTTCTTTACTATATTTGTCATTTCTGTATTTAAACCTTAACCATATTTTTTTTTACTTATTGATTTTTTTCCAAATAAGTATCATAATAATTTATTTTCTGTTTTAAATATATTACCAGTTTGTTATCATCCTCACATTTATTTTTATTCGATACAATTTTTTTCATTATATATTGTCTGTATAAATATATATAGGTATGGTATTAATACACAGCATGTAATGGTAATTACTTTATAAGTGTGAAAGAAGTCTGGTCCTTTTCAATTTATTTTAAGCATAGCTGTTAACTAGTGAAAAAATTCTTTTATGAATTCTAAAATGTTTTGGTATTTGTATTTTCCTGAGAGTGTTCCAGAATTAAGCAAAGTTAACTAAATAAATGTTTTTTTGGCAATCAATAAAATATATATATACACCTGGGTCTCCTTTGATGCGAATTTATTTAACACGACGCGATTTATGTTTTTCCGGAAGTCGAACTCTGATAATGCACTATTACTGTAAATAATAATTTTCGCGCACTTACGTCATATTGAAAGAAATAGTACATTATTAAAATTCTACTTTCATCTTAGTAATTTCAATATTTTCAGTGCTTTATAATAGTAAGATTTTATGCAATAATGAAATTAAAATCATGATTTCCACATTTTATGTATACACACATTAAATTTTACAAGATTATAATGTAAATTTGTTCAAACATTGTGCGTGTTAATTTTGCATTTAAATCACATTCTGTTTTTGCTTTTTAAAAAAGAACGTTTAATCAATTATTAATCATTTAGTGTCCGCAAGTCTATTTTTAAAAGGTGAGTAATAGCAGTGGGCACAATTAAAATTGAAAATTAAAAAATTAAAGACAAAAATAAGAATTTAATTTTTAGTTGTTAGATTAATTACTAATTATGTTGTCACCAGAAAACCATTAACACAACATGAGAGTGACATTGGCGCTAGTTGTATTTCCTTTTGTGAAGAATCTGATTTTTTACCAGTTTGCAAACGAACCTGTTTAATGGCAAATAGTGATAATAATTAAAATGTGTATAAAAAAATGTAAATTACTGTAAATTATGCATAAAAATATATTGTTTTGAATAAAATTAAATATTATAGTTAAAAAAAGTTTGTCTTGTATCAATTTTTTTCAAATTTGAAATTTTTTATGTCATATTTTATTTCCTTATTTTTTTTTTGCGCGAATTTTAAAGTAATTTTACATTGGTGCTTTGCTTTTACATGATTTTTGAAAAATCACAGTCTGTATCCCTCCTTTTTCAAGGTAAGTTACATCTATTTTTGTGCAATTTTGTTTGCGCATGTTTTCTGAGGAACCTATCTATTGTGTAAAATGAGACCCAGGTGTATAGTCCTTTTTTCAATCATTAGGTATTTGTAAGAAAATTTGAATAAATTTAAAATAAGAAAAATTGGTTATCATTTAATTTTACAATGCAAATTTACTGGTTAATGGTATTTGGCTAAGATACTAATTATGAATTAATTATAACACACAATTCCCTAGAAGCAATTATAAAATAATTCAGAAACCAAACAACAGGATTGGTAAGAGATTGTAATTCATATTTTCTTTGTATTGAATTTAATGTTTATTTTTTGATTAGGTATAGATTTTTTATGTAGCAGTAAATTAATTGATTTGACATTCTTAAATATTTAATAAGTAATTATAAGCTTATTTTAATTATTTTGTTAGTAACAAGTAATAATTATATTAAGATAAAAATTATACATGAATTGGCTCTAGACGATTGATAAAAGTACAAATATGATAATTATTGAAGATGAGTAAAGGTAATTGCAATTAAATTTTTAAAAATATTTTATTTTAAATCATTATTGGTTAAAGTGATTATTATATTAAGTCGAATGTATTTGGAATATTTAAATAAAGTTAAATTTTTTTAAAAGATATTCAATACATATATTAGGTTATGGAAACAGTCCAATATAAAAATACAACTAGAACACCATCATCACAAACCTTCAGGAAAACATATTAAGTCAGTATATAGACATAAAGATTGTTATAGAGCTGATAATAGTAATACATTTTATTCTGTTACAAATTAGAATGATTTGCTTTAATTATATTTAGAGTTCAATGATGTGGACCATAAATTCAGTTTAGATATTAAATTTTAATATCAATATTTGACTAAAATAAACACTAATAATCTTTCATATGTTTTAATAGTTATAGTCTAAGGTTTTAAAAACTTAGATTTATTAAACTAAAGAATAATTTGATATGATTTATCAGCTGTATTTGCATAAGTGTCAAATAGGAATCTATTGTTTATTTTATATATGGATGTGATTGGACATTATAAATTTAAGGTATATTTATTTAATATGTTAATTGATTTTGTATTGTTACTAAATATTTAATCTTATTGTAATCAACTTAATTAATAAGATTATGTTGATATTAGTGGAAAAGAGTAGTTAAGTCAGTATTACATTTAATTTAATTTAATTGGAATTAGGAATCAATTATTGAGTTATATATTTAGTTAGATATCATTGACATTGTAAATTTATAAGGTATATTAAAATTATTATTTTATCCATCCATGAATTATTTCATTTAAATATGATATAAATAACATTTAATTTTTAGTATAAGTTGGTATTATTATAAGCAGTGTTTTGACTCATAAGGAATAATAAAGTGTATCTGTGTAATATTTTGTCATAATTATTTTCATTCTATTACAAATAATTTATATATTAGGCATATAATGTTATTTATAATATAGTGATATTTAGTTTTAATGCTTTATCTTTAATCTCTTGCAAATAACACTCATATTTTAGGATAGTTGGAAATAATGAATTTGCTTGTTATTTAATCATTGTGAATGCTATTTGAATTAAGGAGATTACAACAAAGATTACTATCAATGTTTTATTGAATTATGTGTTATATTGTTATTTACTGATAGGTATTCACTTTAGTTTAGTTTATTGTTTAAATTCTGTTACAAATGATGCTATAATTCATGGCATTATTAAATTAGGATCGTTCTTCTTTGGTTCATATTTTCATTCTGTTGTAAATGGTGATCAATAATTAGACTATGACTAAAGATATAACATGACCCCTGTTTGTATTCAGTTATAAATGACATTCAACATCAGGCTATATTTTTATTCAGTTACAAATGACAACCAATTAATGGGTTAAATTTTCATTCAGATTATATTAAAGTTTTTATTTCAGATTGTCATTATATTTATTCTGTTACAATACATATATAATTTTAGGAGCTGAAAATAATTTTCTAATACCATCTTTATTAAATTTAATTAATTAACTCATATATCAAACAATATTCAGCACATGAAAATGATACCAGTTTGGACTATTATTAAAATTTTTATTAACATAAAAAATATGGATAATGGCATGCCAAGTATGATTTACTGTATTAATAGGAAATCCAAAAGCAATCAGAAATATCATTTTTGTTTGCTAATCTTAATTGAATGATAGGCACAATGCGAATTAACTATTTAAATTTAATAAAGTCATGTTAGGGAGATTATTGTTAGCTCTTAAAATTATTACATATAAATATTATTGAAGATTAAATGTTAAACTTTTGTTATTAGAAACATTCATAACAGCTATTAATAGATTTTAAAAACATTTTATTTTATTCAATTCATTAGAATTGTTAAAAGTTCTATATAAACAGAATTAATATTGATTTTCCCCCCAAAAAATCAATCCAGAATTTGTAGAAGTTTAACATGTGCTTAATCTGCTTAATTAAACATTCTTATAGCAACTTAAATATTTTTAATACTATTAATACCATTCTTAAGAAGTTTAATGAAGAAGTATCTATCACGTTTGGCATTTCACTGTAAACTATTAAACTTAACAATTAAAAGACATACTATTAAAGCGATTTTTTTTTTAATAGTTTAACAAGACTTTAAGTTAAATCACTTATTTACCAATTAGATTTAATTGAACAATAAAGTGAATTAAATATTATATATGTATTACATTTACTGTTTTTTGAAAAGTTTATAGTAGAGACTAGTTCAACATTGAATACCTCAACATTTTAAGATTCACACAATCTTTCTAAATTTTATCCACTGATTTTTTTCTTTCAAATAATTTTTTTTTAATTCTTTATCATATGTACTTAAATTATGTACTACGTACCCTTTTTTTTCTTCCAGTAAAAGTAATTCAGTAATGTTTTTTTTTTTTTTATATTTTTCAGTTGTGTTGAGTTTTATATTATTAATTAAGATGATAATTTAATTACTTCTACTGCGATTATTTAATAAATAATTCATAATTAGTTTTGGAATAAAATACACAACATCAGTTATTTTTCAGTGATTATAAAACACAAGCTTAATATTTGTATGCTACTTATTTTCGTGATTAATATAATTGAACGCATTTTCTTCCTTATAATTTTCTTTTTATTAATACTCTATTTGAATAATAAACAATAAAATAAAATAAAAAATTAATAATTTTAAATGAAATTCTTATAAGGTTGATTATATATTTTTAAAAATTAATATTACCTAAATAGAAGTAATTTAATAATGTTTGGCTACAAGAAATATATTTTGTTAATTTTGCTTTTTAGCTTCAGTTAATTAATATTTAGTATTTATTTTTTGTTCGATTTGCTATATATAGATTTTACATTATTCTAGTATAGGTGTTATATAATTAATTAATTATATTTTAAAAAAGAAAAAATAAGCTTGCAAATAAAGGTTAGACTTTAAAATTTAACTATTTTGATTTTTTAATAATGCTATGTTTCTTTGTTAAAAGAAATGAAATTTATTGTGAATATTACTAATGTCTATTTAAACAAAAACATAAACACATTTTCTTTAAGGAATTTATTGCATTATTATCACACTGTTTTATTGAGGATGGGAGCATTCATTTCCCCCCACAATTAATGTGTATTAGTCTCTTGAATCTGTGTCAACTTGAATGCATGCTGTGTTATAACTCGGTGGCATGTCTCATTTCTCCTCTGTAGTGCCTTCTTTTATCGATCCATGAAAATGAGCTTTGTGATAGGTTTGTGGAATAAATTCCTCTTATCCTCATATCTAGCCTATGTAGCAAGAATTTTATCTCTCTTTTCATTTTTAATAGCTTTTGAATGAAGTACGAGTCTTCATCTAGGTGCGGTACTATAAACGTACATTTTACCGTCCAGATTGAATATGTTATATAAATGAACAATCTGGTTACTGCTACACATTTTGATAGTAAATGATAACCAATAAACATTTTAATAATTTAAAACAATTACTAAATTTGGTTTATTTTCTTACTCAATAGACTTCTATGTGATGAAAAATAAAAATAAAAAACGTTGCAGCAAAATAAAAATTTGATCTGCAAAAATTGAGTAGTTTTCCAATTTTTTATTTCAATATCTATTTCTTTTGATATATATATATATATATATAAGCTACACATCAAAATGTTTTTATTTGTAAGCTTAAAAAATGTCTTTCATTTTTTTCATAATCAATTTCTTATAGAGTCATAAATTTGGATTTTAAGCAATTATTTAGCATTTAGTGCATTAAGGATTGCAAATTAGTTTAACTTATATAAAGGATTCACATTCGTTTTCATATTACAAACTGAGGATGTAAATATAGATGGGAACTGACATAATTTTTCAAGTAAATAATTTCAGTTTTTTTTATTATAGTATTTATATTAGTAATTTTGGATTGTTTTATTCCTTCAAAATATATCGATTAATATAACCAGAAACTACAATCTATAAAGTAAATTTATTTAAAAATATATATTTTTTTTACTTCTTTCTTAGGTATTTAATATTTTCTAAAATGTCCTTGAATATAATTTTTTTATTTTTTTGTACTAAGGCTATTCTTTTTAATTTTATTTTAAAGCATATTTTATATCTAATAGACTTCTTTTTGAAATAATTTAAGAAATCATTTTCATTTCTTCAAAGTAAAACTTTAACCCTTAACATGCCACCTACGTTTGACTAAGTTGGCAGCCATCTACCTCAGCTCTGCAAAGAATTTTAATTCAAAAGCCCTTAGAACACCAGCCATCCAACAAATCTCATCTTTATTGGTTAAGGTAAGAGTTTTTTATTAATATAGTTCTGATGGATGTGGGAAATTTAGCCCACAATCCGAAATATGGTATATGTTTTGAACCTCTTGATAGCACAATTAACAGTGGTAAAATCGCAATAAAAAATAAAAAAAGATCTCCCAGAATAAATGATACATCTAAAAGAATTAGCTCCATTAATTCGAAGCCAAAAAAGAGTCAAGTATTATATAAACTAAAATATCAAAAAAATACAACAGACATCTAAAAAAAAAAAGAAATTATTTAGAAACATCATAAAGGGTCTAGAACCTAACAAAAAAACAGTAAACCTGCCGAAAGATCAGGGTAAAGTTGATATTTCTCATACAATGCTCAATTACAATGATAATAATCATGACTATATGTATTCCCAAGATCTAATAAATAATAAAAATGTTAATGAATCTGATAATTGCAATAGAGTTAAAACAACAAAATCTGAAGTCACAGAGTACTCCATGAAGTTGAACGTTCTCCAGAGCCTGAAGGGTAATATATGCCTAGGCATAAGATATGACTTAAACAACAGTGCACTCACAGATTTCCAATGTAACCATTAATACTAAGAAATTTTATTCACATAGCGTGCCTAAATACCAGAATACTAACCTTAGGCTGCTGAAAATACTGAAAGCCAACAATGTTTCTAGCATAGACCCTACCATTCCTGAAGCACATGCAAATGTTTCAAATGTTAACATAATCGCCAATGCGGTGGAATACACTTTAGACAACAGCGTAACATCCAATCAAAACTCTAAAGGTTGCATTCAAGTTGAAAAAATATCACAAACTCGCTTCAAAATGAACTCTCAAATCATAAAAGAAAATAAAGCTTTTAGCACTAATAACCAAAATTCGGCCTCCAATAATTCAAGTGCTATAGAAAAATATGGAAAGCAAAAAATCGCAATGACATCTGATGATGCAAACAAAAACGAAGACAGCGTAAATACAGTGGAAGATTTAAGTAAGCTTTGTGAAACCAATTGTAAACACAAGATGCTAATTAAGGAACATGAGACCAAGCATAATACAACAGCTAACCTCAACATCACAAATATTGCTGATAATAAACATAAAAATTATTCTTACCAGCCTCAGTTAATACCGGAAAGCCATGTCATTGTCGATTCTAAAACCAACGAAATATCTAAGGAAATAAATGATAAAAATAATATCGATTTTAACTGTAATAGTAATAATAAACAAAATTCACATCATAATATACCTAAAATAAAGACCTCCAAACAAACAATCTCAGAAATGAACCATGAGTTTTCAGATGCTACAGTGAATAATGATGAAAACTGTTCAACAGGCTACACTTCAACTGGCGCATCACTCATCGCGGATAAACAAGGTACTAAAGAAAAAATTTTTAATACGGACGTAATCCATTGGCCTGAACCAGCACATAAATTAAATAATAAAAGCACCAAAACTAAAAAATACACAGAAACAAATAGCTGCAGGATATATATATATATTAATAATAATAACCCACTAATATCTGAAGATTCAACAGAAAATAACACAATAGCGTCACTTCCCGTATCGACGCATTCAACTAGGAATAAATGTGAGACTCAACCAAAAATTAACCCCGCGAACAATTTACCATCTGAAAACAGCTTTTTAACTAATTCAAACTTGCCCAAAACTGACACTATAAATAAAAATAATTCTGAATCAAGACACACGCGTAATACAATACCGGAACCCGTATTAAAACATACCAATACAATTAGTGTTACTGGTGTTCAAAATACTTCCTTATAAAGCATGCCACTTTCTATAGATGAATTCCCAACTCTTCCCTCTTACTCTCAGTATTTAAAATACCAGAGAGAAGAAGATCAAAATAAAATTTTCCATACTGGTCATAAGGAAAACTATTCAACAATCAAGCAGACAAACCCAACACTAGATTTGACACAGAGTGATTTAAATTACCATCCTCGCATAACACCTATTTCAAAAAACTGTAATACAATGGCTAACAGTTCATCTAGGAGCCACATATCATATGCTAACATAAAATACCAACAACTTAAAAACTAATTCATACAACAAAACCTGCTCCATACATGGAACAGCAAGTAAAATTAATCACGACCTTACCATGTTAGATATACTAAAACTAAAAAATCTACAACAGGAAAATCAAACCTTTTTTGGGGCTTGAGACCGATGAATTCTCCATAAATGACTTCACTGAAAAACAATACCAAGGCTTCTGTGTTGACTTCAACCAAACAATACCTCCAATCCTCCTCAAATCCTTAATAAACTACCACAATGATAAAAGTGTTGTTCTGGCAGTGACAGAACTAAATTGCTCACTCCATAAATTTCCCATTACAGGACTATATGAATTGATAAAACAATACCTGATCCTCACTCACCCAAATAACAGATACATTGCTGTCGAATTTGCCACTTGGGCCTTCCAAAATGAATTTAAATTCAATTTCAAAAAACTAGACAACAAATTCATTATATATGTTGATAAAAACAGACCTGCTACTCTTATCGGAACCCTCAAGAATTGTATCATGGGCCTTGACAATAACCTCCTCCAAGAAATCCTTTTACCTTATGGGAAAATCCAGAATTTATCATATCTGCCAGTAGACAAGACGATCAAGTCCATCCTATCCAATACTGCATCATTTCAAATTCAACTAAGAAAAGGCCTAGGGCCCACTGACATATCAACTACCATTAAAGCAAAAGGTTGTCCAAAGATACTTTCCTTCGTTGGCGTCAGGCCGCAATGTTTTCATTGTGGCCAAAGAACACATCTCATAAAAGAATGCCCAGCAAAAATATGCACCTCTTGTGGTCAAAAGGAAAATAAGTTTCACAAATGTAAAGCACCTCATACACTCACACCTGCTAATGTCACACATAATTAAATGCCAACCACAAACACTCCAGGCCTGCATACTGCTGAAGCTGAAGTCGAATCCTACAGTAGAGTAACCAACACCAAAGACCTTATGAATTCTATTAAACTCAAGGGAAAACCATCCAATGACAGCAAACAGATACAAATAGCATATCAAAACCCAAATGGTACCAAGCCCAGAGATAACTCACAGAAATCAGACAATTTACCAAAAAGCTCAAAATCAAAAGAACCAAATAACGCCTCTAGACGCAAAAATCTAACAATCTCTTCTGATGATACAGATGATGCACCTCTCAGCATAGACCATCAAGACCATAACAATGCACTCAGAACCATAAAACCTCTATGATCAAAACCAGTGGTTTCTAACACTAAATCTATAATGGACACATCGAAACTATCAATACCCTGTATGAATTCATCCCATATGAAAGCTCCCACACCCACAAAAAATAGATCTTCACCACCCATCTCAGACTATTACTCAGACATGGATTTCAACCTACCCCCTAATGCTAATAATAAACAAAAATCTTCCAAACTTTCAAAGGCCTACTCTGAAGAAGAGGACTCACACCTATCTCCTGCTTCTGAGCCAAACTACCTAAAGTTCTTCCTTCCCTACAGTGTAAATTCTATTCTGGAAAAAAAACAAGAGGAAGGTACAAAGCATACTTAAAAACTCTCTTAGTCATGAATCACACAATGAAACAGCTCTTTTGAGCTGATTTCCACAGGCCATCCTTGCCAGATCAGAAATTCAGTGATCACAAGAACCATTACAACCTTCAATCAAAGATTCTGCTGGTGGTAAAACCAAGCAGCAATAATCTTTATGGATAGGATCAAGTGCCAAATCATTGGGCTTAACATCAGGGGAATTAATTCTACTGACTGTTTATATGCGATTAGGCATTTTTTCCATCTTACATCTCCTCATATTTTATTCTTAGGAGAAACCAAATATCACCTAACTCCAACCCTCACATAATTCTCAAACTTTCAACACTGGGATTCACTCTTCTGTCTACTAATACATCAGCTGCTGGAGGGGTAGGAATCATCATTAATAACAGGAAACCACCTTCTTCCTATAAAGTGCTTTACCATGATGCCAATCTCATTGCAATCAAGCTTATATACCAATCTAGTGAATTCATTGCAATATACGTATACTGCCAGAACAACCCATTGACCTATTCTAGAATAATACACACCATAAATCTCATCACTGCAAACAACACAGGCCCTACAATCCTCTTGGTGGACTTCAACCTGCAATATGATGTGTTCACATGGAAATACCTTCATCTCTTAGCCAGGGGTTTCATAAATGGCAGAGGTTTCTTCTCTGCAGATGCAAACTCATTCCATATGGAGAGCTCTAGAACACTGATTGACCTAATGTTTTACACCTCAGAGCTGCACTATGGTTTGGAAGCCAAGCTTCAATCTGTTCCCTTCTCAGACCATCTTGCCCTGATAGCATCTCTAGATCTGAACTCCTACACTCCCATAGATTACAATAAAACAATCAGAATTATAACTAAAGCTTTTGCCATGGAAGTTGTTTTCTCAGATGCCTACATACACTTTGAAAAAATTGACATTCTTAACATAAATCCAGCTGGTTCACCTTCACAGGCATCCTACAAACCATAATCATACAGCACACCAAAAAACATAAAGGGTCAACAACCCTTATGAATGAGCTTGATCTGCTACACCATAGGATTAAAAATTTTTCAAGTGATGGTACTATAGACAACCTCCTATTACTTAAAACACAGTACAAGCAGAAACAAGCTGCGATTACTGAAATAATAGCAACAAAGAATGCTAGGTTATACTTACCTGGCCAACACTGCTGGACACATGGCTATCTCAGATGGGTTCTGGGGGCAAGGAAGAAGCAAAAAACTCCTTTTTCCCTCCTCATCGGTGGTAGCCATACCTCTGGCAACCAAATGCTCATTCAAATAGAGTCATATTTCAAAAACTGCCTATCAAACTCTGCTACCTACCTCACAAATCAGTGGCATGAGACATCACAAAACAATGAACATGAAATAACAATATCAAAAATCAAAAACCGCTTGGCCGTGCCACCATCCAATGTCCATCCAGGACTACACAGCATTCCAAAGTTCATACTTATGCACCTTGAGAATTTCACAGCTCCTGTAGTATTAAAACTAATTAACCATCTTGCAAACAGCAAAAAAATGATCCCCAAACTTTATCCCATAGCGATGGTCCCCTTTTTTAAGAAAAACTGGGATGCATCTGCTCTATCTAGCATAAAACTAATCTCCATGACCCCAATTCTGTTAAAGGTCATTGAAGGTGTGATCAAGGAGAAAATACAAGATGTTATTCTGGACAACATATCCCAGTTGCAATTTGCAAAAAAGGGCTCATCCACACTCTCTGCAATCGGGGAGGTAAAAATTCTCTGTGATCATATCAGATCCAAGAATCTATACAAACACATTGCCATTCAGCTAGACATCTCTGAAGCATTTGATTCAGTAGATGTCAACATCCTGCTCAATTGCCTTTCAGCACTAGACATTCCTACTCAAATCATTCAGATATTGGACAAACTACTAAATAACAGATTGGTCCACATTTCCCTGAATGGTTTCTTTACAGATGGTTTTATTCCTTCAAAATCCATATCCCAAGGATCTCCACTTAGTGGTCTCCTATTTATACTCTACTTAAACCCCCTTCTTAAACAGATTGAGGCAGAACTTCCAGGAATCTATATACCCCAGCTGAAGAAACACTGTAAAGCATTTGCCTACATGGATGATGTCCTTGTCACCTTACCCTCCCAAAAATATCTAAACCTCTCATCCAAGTAATCAAAAAAATTTCCAAATCCTCCAAACTTTCCTTCAACCTCAACAAGTCATCAGCCTGGAAAATCAACACCGGCAAGAAGATATCATCGCCTTTCTCCGCAGACCCCCAAACTTTTTGGGCTTTCCCATATACAAGTCACCATAAGCCATGTCGATACAAATACAGAATTCCATCATTGAAGCTGCCACCAACACAGTTAAAAACCTTGCCAAGGTTTATTTATCACTGCAAGGGAAAATCTCTCTCCTCAATATCAAGGTAATGGCAAAGATTAGCTACTATCTACCCATAATTAACATGACAAAGACTTTCAATACAAAAATCAACCGAATCTGTGCATGGCTGTTGTGGAATGGTAAAACAGCAGCCATAGGAATTGAACGCATGTAGCGACATAGTAAAAATAATGATATGTCATTGCATGCAACATTTTCTATATATTACCAAAAGAGCCACTCTCTGATCCACATCCTACAAAAGAAATTTCCTCAGATTGTAGCAGAACAACCAGTCATTCCATCAGACATACCTCCACCTTCAAAGATAAGCTGGCTAAATCAGATACTTGACTACCTTTTCGCTCACAATGGCCACTCTACCCTAGTATTCAGACAAAAAATCTCCAATTGGGATGCTCATGGCCTGCTTTTTCCCACACAAAACTCTACCATTCCTTACCTCGGTGGTAACAATCAAGTGGTCACCAGGTTTTTCAAGCGTCTCAAGCTGGAGCCAAGGTTCCTGGACTTTCTCATAAAAATCAACCTGAATTCACTCCAGACAAACTAGTTCCTGCACTACAGGAGATTCCTCAAGAATATAGATCCTATGTGTCACAACTGCCACAGAACCTGTGAAACCTTTGATCATATGATAAATGATTGCCCAGCATATGACAAAATCAGAACTTTCATTACTTCCCACTGCCACATTTCCCTGAACAAAATCTTAAATATTAATTGCTGCTTCCTGTCCAGAGATTATGTCACCACAAGACTCTCAACCTTTCTCACTTATGCCATCTGGATGGCCAGATGTTGCAACAAGTTTACCTTTCCTCATCCCAAGCCTGAAGACACATTCATTTCCAAGCTAAAGGAATTTCACCATAAGGACAGAATAATCTCATCCAGATTTTTATTTGACAACATATGGAGCCTGATTAAGCTGGATTAACAACACCAGTAACCACATCAGAACATTTGGTTGCCTGACTAACATGGATAACTATTATTTTTTATTTACAATTGTATCATTATTACATATGATTTTTCAATAAAATTATTTATAAATATAAAACCTTAACCCAGAATTAATATCATATTTAAATCGTTTTAATAAAAAGCAAAGAAGAGTTACTCTTCTATTTTTACAATTTATCATAACTGTTAGATGCCAGTTTATTCTCGGAAGTAAATAAATGCTTTGTGAACTTAGTAAATTTTTATGATCACGATAGTAGAGTGTGTATTATACAAAACTTAGATATACACCCTAACAGTTTAGAATTAAATCATAATAAAAATAATTATTTATACTATGGAAATCTTTTTAATTATACAGATAATTATCTAATGTATAATGAAACAATTTGCTTTTTTGGAAATAGCAAATTTCATTTATATCAAAGTTTAAAAAAATAGAAAATGTATTTTAATATGGATGTGTTAACTCATTTTTAGCTATTATTTCTCTAAATGAAAATTTTATAATTCTATTAAATTTACTATACTCAAAATATTAAAATTAATTATTTTATGGTTTTTCTATTTCTTAATAGCACCTAGTGACTACTTAAATTAAATGTACAATTTTTTATTTTAACAAATTAATTTTATTATATCTCTAAAAATGTCATTTTGTTTTTTCAGAAATATAAGTTTACAATGAAAAATTTCTCTCAAAAATAATATTTCAACTTTACAAAGATTATAAAATGCAATAATAGTTTTTTTTTATTATTGTGTAATAGCAATGATTACCAATAAAATGTTTTACAATAAAACAAAATTCTGTTTTAAAATTCAACTTACATCTATTAAAAAAATGACAAAAAATAATTGGTTGGGTGATTATAAAACATTCCTTTTTTATCCAATCATAATAACCTCTTATTTTATGTTATGTCTGTCTTCTAAAAGGAAATATTTTGAAATAAAGTCTAAATTTAATCATAAATAGTTTTATAAAGAAAATAAATATTTTACAAATATTTTATAAAAAATAAACATATAAAACAAACTATGCAAAGTATATTTTATTTTCAAAATATAAACAAAAAACAAACACTTTAAAAGTTCTTAGGCCTGACAAATAAGAAGCTATCAATCAGTGGTATAGTCAGTTTCTTCATGTTAAGTTTCCCTTTAAAATACTGATATAATTAATAAATCAACATTATTTTTAATTAGGTTTTGAACAATGTGAAAGATAGCCAAAAAAGAATGAATTAAAGGCAAAACGAAATACAATCAATGTCAGCAAAATCTAGTGAATAGAACTCAGAAAAGGTTAATATAAATCCATTTCATATTTATATTACATTTCTTTATGCATTTCTGGGTAGGTCAATTTTATAAATATTTTATAATTTTATAATAAATAAACTTTGATATATAATAAATAAAAAAATTTCAATCATAGACAAATTTAATCTTCTCTCATTTTTGCTATTTTTAAAATTTAGTTGCAGAAAAAATCTTAATGATAAATTGCTAATCCTAATAAATTTTCCATGTATCAAATATTTCTGCAGATTGAATTTTTAATTAGAAACAAATAATACTCCAACTAAAAGATGACATTAATATCTTTCTTAGTCATTAATGATAAAACAAAGATATTAATGATTAAATAAATTAGTTATAATAATATTTTCATATCAGCAATAATAAATATTTGGAAGCATATATCAATTTTCACTCAAAATATTATTTGCTATAATGAAATCATTTAATTAATAACAAGACTGTTATTTTCATTATTGGTATCAAAATTTCTTTGAAGACAGTCTTTTTTGGAATTTTTTTTATCAATTATTGACTAATAAAAAATATCAGAGATGATCTACAAAATTCCGGATTATCTAAATAATAGATATAGTGCCACTCAAAATGATATATGAAAAATATTTATCTATTAACAGTCTTACTATTAGTAGCATTTTGCATTGCATTACAGTGGTGCTATATATATATATATTGTACCGGGTCTAGCACCGCTGCCAATTTGGCATTGGCACAATATATATATATATATTGATTTATCTTTATTCTTTTGCAACTATCGACAGCATAGTTTCAAGACCATCTGAACTGATATGCAGTGAACCAAATCAGTAATAATATTGATTGATATATTGTTTGCTCTTGGATGGCAAAAGAGTTTGTAAGAGTTCTTGAGACAATAGTTTCTTTGTTTCATTTCAAAATAAAAAACTGTATATTTTTCATAGTTTATTTATATGTTTAATAATATTTATGCTAAATATTTGTAAAATATCTATTTAAAAACAAAAATATTCATGATTATATTCGAATTTATTTTAAAATGTTTGTTTTAAGAAAATAAGTAAAAAAACCCATGATATTGATAAAAAAAACAAAAAAACAAACTATGATTGGCTAAAAAGGAAATGCTTACACCAAAAAACATAGTAGTTAATTTTATTTTTTTAAATAGTTATAAATGCAATTTTAAAATTTGGAACAAAATTTGGTTAATCTATGATGAATTAACAATAATTCAATTGAATTTAAAAATGGAATTCAAATAACATATATTTTATTCATCAATTACAAGGAAATCATGTCATATATCATGTGACTTAATTTAATGAGCTTGTATTACAAATGTTATATAATAATCATGCCAATAACTCTTAACAAGCTTTTCAGAATATCCCTTTTACCATACTGGTTTCATGCTTTTAGCATTCCTCAGTGAGGTTCTAGAATATTCAACCATTAGATTTAAAATATCAAGTCAAGCCCAGAACTTTACCTAATGATTAATTATTAAATAGAAAATTTGAAATTTTCAGATACCCATAGGTCTTCAAATCCAGCTATCTAACTTAAATAGCCACATGGGACTGAACTAAGTTCAGATACACCATATATTAAAAACTTTAGCAATATAAAATTACCACAGCCCTAAAAGCAAAAATAATAATTGGGAGAAAATCAAGTCATATCCTTGCAATTATTGTTTTTGCTCTTAAGGCTTTGGTGATTTTATATTGCTAAAAGCTATTAATATATGGTGTATATAAAATTAGTTCAGTCCCATATAGCTATTTAAGAAAGATAGCTGGGTTTGAAGGCATATAGATGTCTGAAAATTTCAGATTTTCTACTTAACCATTAGATAAAGTGTAGGGCTTGATCTGGCATTTTAAATCTAATGCTTGAATATCCTAGTGTTTCACTGAGAAATGCCAAAAGCATAAAACCAGTCTGGGGATAGGGATATTCTGAAAAGCTTCTTAAGAGCTACTGACACAGTCATTATATAACATTTATTCACCAAATCTTTTTATTGGCCACAAAGTATTATCCAATAAAAATATTCAGATTACATATTTCAGTTTATTACTTTTTTTACTATATTTGAAAACTTGAAATATCATTTTTAAGAATGCTTTTATGTGAAAATTTTCTAATAAATAAAATAAGATTTATTAACATGCAATACAGATTAAAAGTTTAATCTTAAAACTAAAATATTGAAAATATGATCGCTAGAGATTGTCAAAAACAAGCTTTGTTAGCCGAGAGATCATCGCAAACGCCTTGCAAGCAAGTAGTTGGTTGCAGACAGTTGTGGGTTCGCGTCCCGGCCGATGCTATGACATATGAAAAAAAAAAAAAATTAAGAAAATTAAGTATGTGGTTGACATGGATCAGTCATTCTTCTTAGTTGAGCAAATAAAATATGTCTATGAACATTACTGCTACAGATTTAAAAATTTTACTAAATTATAAGAAAAGAAATAACTTTTATATTTTAATTAAAAAAAAACAAACAGTTCCAGTTTTTAAAAGAGTTTCAGTCTTCAATATCATTCTTAATAAAAATAATTAATCACTAGACAGTTCAAATCTTCATGTGATAGAAGTATCATCACTAATTTTTTTTTTACTTTGATGCCTTTAAAAAAAAAAAAAAGAAAACAAACACACATCCCATTGCAACACCTCCACATTTCCAAAAAAATGTTAAAATAATTCAAAAATCTCTTTCTCAAAAGATTCACATAAAAATTTCAAAAAAATTTCAATTATTGAAAACAATTCTCATTATACTTCTAGAAAGTCCGATATATACACCATTATTACAACATTATATTCAAAAATCAATCCGAATATATATATTTCTAATATAACATTATATTCAAAGATTAAACAAAATATAAGCTTTTTATCAAAAGATATTTTTTATTATTAGGTATATAAAAAAATAATAAATAATTGAAATTAGAGAAAAAAAATCTATAAACCCTATCGTAATATTAGAAATGCTAACATGCAAAAAGTTCGTTTATTTACTGAACCAATTAAAAATATAATTTTTTTAAAAACCACTGCCATCAAAATGGACTCAACACACTCTTATCAGGATAATTATAAAAAAAGTGTTTTCAGGTTAATATATTTATACATTGATTCAAGTTAAGTCAAGATATAGTTTTAATTTTAAGACCCATTTCTAACAAAATAAAATCTAATGAATATTGCAAATATTTGCAACAGGAGTGAATGATAGACAAGGTAAATAAATAAACTTACAATATGCCAAAAAATTTGGGTCTTAATCGTAAAGATTAAGACATAATATTAATATTAAAACCTTTGATACATGCTAGTTAAACAGAAAACAACCTTTAATCATTATTTGTTCATATTCGGATGTATCTCCATAATACTGGGTTCAGATAAATGCAATTTATTTATAGTTTTCCGTTAATAACGCTATGCTTGTCTACATTACACCCTAATTCGTATAGTAAATATTATCTATATGTAAGTATTAAATCTATATATTTTCATATAATTGTATAGACATCAATAATACAACTATTTATGCATGAAGTCTAAAATTTCCAATTAGATCTAACATTCTTAACTACCCATCACCCTTTTCATCCAAATCAAACATTAAAATAAGCCTATCGTTTTATATTTACCTCTGTAATGTTGAATAGTCCTATTTCTAAGCTTATTGTAATTTTTTTTTTTTATTAAAGTGTCATAGCATCGGCCGGGACGCGAACCCGCAACCCGGGCAACTGCCTGCAAGTGCAAGGCTGTCGCGCTGACCTCTCGACCACCAATGCAAGACAGCTTATTGTAATTTTGCGGTAGAAATTGAAATATTCATAATATTTCATCATTCCATTATTATAAAACAAGAATTTAGACCAGCACTTTTATAACTATCTTCTTTGATTTTTCTTTGATGTTAAACATTATGGCTTAACATTTATATAGTATACTCTTATTAACCTATCAAACAACCAATATTTCACCCAAATACTATTTAATAATTTCTACCAATTATATTTATAAGTTCTATACCTTCTTATTAATAAATAACTTACAAATGTTAAAATATATTTTTTTCTAAATATATTTGTTTCTACATTAAACTAATTTTTTTGTAATCAACTTCAAGCTTTATTCACTAGAATTATATACTCCACTATTATTTTGTCTTATTATAACGCTTTTTGGGTCACTATGCATTTAACACAAAACTTGATTAAAGTAGTTAAGCACTACCTTCGATTAGATATGAAAAACACAACGAGAATTAAAATAATCCGCCGAAAGGAATGCTTTCAGCAATTTGCACGCATACTTATATACTTCAGAGAAATCAATATTTTGACATTTGGCTGATTACAAGTCAGGGTTTTATTTCTTCTACAATTAATGTATGTATATATAAAGCAAGCAATAAGGATTGCTAAAAGGTTTAATATTAATAAAAAACCAATATACGTATTTTTTTTTATCAATTAAATTGATTATTTCCTAACACAAAATTATATCACAAACAACAGATATAAACCAAATATTTATCAAATGAAAATTTCGATTTTTTTTTCTTTCAATTCCTAATCATTAGTTAAGATATTACATACTGCTTATGACGAGATATGGATATATTATTAAGTATATATTCCACGTTATTAAAAAAAAAATATAGTAATCGCAGATCAAGTACTACAACATAAATTCAGCATTTTAAAATCTTTGTTCTGTTCATTTTTAAATTCCAGTACCAGAGCTAATGGGAAGCTATTTTCATTCAATTTTCTTTTTTATCTGATTTTATTTCGTCAGGAATATATGCATTTTTAAATTTACTTTTGCATATCCAAAATACTATACTTGATTTTAATTTTTTTTTCTCTTCATCTAAATTAAAATAATAAACCAACCTTACCCGATGCCCATTGTCTTTTTTAAAACACAAATTTTCATCCTTTCATTCAAAAATGTAAGCTAATATAAAAGTTCATTTCTCATTAAAATAATCAAAAATAAAATTCATCCCATTATCTTTCCATAGCATTATGTGTATTTTATAATTTTAATTCTCCAAAACAGCAATAACCTGCTCAAATAATGGTGAAAATTGACATCAATTATTATTCGATTAATTACTTTCTATATCTTTTATTTAGTCCACATCATCGCAATTTCAGTTCCTTTAACGATATAATATTCTAGCTATCTTTATTTATTAAACAATCTACTGCTAAGCCATGTAATTACCAATTACAACTGTCAAGATATCATTTGGTTATATGCTTTATAATTTTTTACCTCAAAGGTTTATTTTACACCCATTTCTTTTTGTTATCTATTTTTGATCATGTCACACAGGGATTATAAATATTTCTTAATAAACATACTTCATAAATAAAATAATTTATTACCATCTTCTCATTAAAAAAATCCTGCTTTTTGAATTATTCTTTATTCTGGACAATCAAGTAAAAACATTTTTTTTTTCATTTTAACATATCTATCTAACAAAATAACTTTCTTTGTATTTATGGATGCAGTCTCAAAGTTTCTGGATTTTTACACATAAATTTCCTAGTACAATAATATTTAATGTGCAGAAACATCATGTAATGTCATTAAAAAAATTCTTACTATTTATATTTGCTAAAATCTTATTTTTTTTCTTAAAGAGTGCATTATATACTAATTACTAAACATGAAACATACTAATAAAGTAATTTATTTACTATTAAAAGTTAACTCTTTTTTGTACTTAAATCACTTGGAACAAAATAAGAATCACCATTTCCGACAAAAAACATGCAGCTACATGTTAAATATAACAACCCATGTTTATATTCAGTATCCATATTTTACTTTCAGACATTCATCAATATTTTTCAAATTCAGATAGAATGTAAAATTCAATAGGCAATAATATGTTAAAAAATACATATCTACAAACAACAAAGATTATACAAAATATATAATTATTATAAAAAAGCCTTTTTCAATATGACTCAGTACATACAGCGATATCTTTATCAACACACGAAAGAAGACAGATAAACATATGGATATTCGACATGACTTATTACTTGATATTTATGCAATCATATTACAAAATTAACCTATTATATAAATTGAATGGATACATATCCACATATATTAATTAACTATCCATTCTTTATCCATTAACCACTTATTCAACTTAATGGATGTTTTGTATATATTCATACAATTGTCTTTATTTTATATGATATAGTTTGTATCATATATTTTAAGTCTATTAACATTTTAAATATACTGTAATCTAGAATGCTTATATTATCAATGCAATTTATTTTATGTCTATAATGTCCATACAAATAATGAAATTATAACGCAGATCTATCATCCTTTCTAGCAATAGAATCATTGTGTTCTTTAACTCTCTCTCCCAATTGCTTTATCATCTGGCTATAGTAAATCATATTACAAAAATTACACCTAATTTTATAAACCATTTTCTTCTTGTATTTTGCTTCATCCTTCCTCCTACAATTATTTACCAATTTATCTAAATTTTTGCTATTAGGCTATCCCATATTAATGTTTTTATCTATATAATTTTTTATTTTTTTTTACTTAATATATTATATACACTAGGCAAATATGAAATTTTTATCCATTTCTTTTGCTTATGTGTCCTACATCTGTAATTATCAGTGCTATTTACGTTATGCACGCCTATCCATATTCCATATATGCCTGTTTGAATTTATTTTTCTATAACATAGCAACATTTTTATCTATATTAAATCTATCATTCATATATTTAAAATTCTTTATTACACTCATCTTTTATATCCATGGTTGGTTTGAATCTATTGATATAATTTTCTTTAATTTATCATTTTTAATAAAATGCTTAAGTATAATATCATTATTTTGATTAAAAATAATTTCTATATCTAAATACCTTATTTCACTATCAATTTCTTTCATAGTAAACGTTATGTTATCAACATTATTTTTAAATTGTTTATATAATTATATTGCCCTCTTATTATCAATTATCAAACCATCATCTACACATCTAAATTAATGTAATACTTCTTTTTTAATTATACCACCTTTTATAATATTGATTTCCATGTCATTAATAAACATAGATGCCATAAGCTCACTAATCGCACATCCCATTACCCATGCTTATTTATACCCGGATATTCGTTATTATATTTAAAATATAAACTATTATTTATTAGGTTCAATGCTTCGTTTATAATATTAATTATGTTATCATCATTGATATATAAAGATAAAGCCTTTATGATGTTATTTTCAGAGAGAAATATCTGTTTAATTTTTCATTCAACTCATAGCAGGTGAATTCATCAGTTAATATTTAGGATAACACAATTTATTTGATAGTTTTACATTTTAGCCTGCAAAGAATAAGCGTGTACCCCCTTTTAATCATTCTTCATCTACTTCTTCTATAAAAATGTAGCATTTCACATGTTCTACATACTTTTTACATGAAATGACATTCTTTATATCAAATACTTTTATATTATTACAAAGCGATGCTATTATTTTTTTTTAGTGCTAAGATAATTATACCCATTTGGAAATATTTACTGGAAATGCGGCTATTAGTTTTGGCTGTAATCATTCTGTTATCGTTTTCTCATGTTCTTCTTCGATTGGCAACTACATCCATTCTGCTATGTCCCAAGGGTTTTAATTAGATAGCAGTTGGAAAAGCGTCAATAACATAAAATAAATTAACCCAAGTTTATTAACTAAACAGTTTATTTAACAATAATAAATACATAAGAAATAAAAAAAATTGGAAATTCATGCAAAATAAATAATCTACTATTAATTGTATGTTTAGCTTCTCATACACGCAAGAAAATATTATAAGCAACATTGTGAGTTTTACTTACAAAATCATTTAGACACATGTGCTTGCTACAATTATATATGTGTATATATATTTTCCGGAACAATTATACTTCTGACAATTCAATATTTTATTTTAGCTGATAATCTGTTATCAAAATAAATGAATCATAGTTTTTCAAAGTTTTCCTTCTGCCTACTTAGCACACACACACTTTTCAGGTACTCATTAGCCATCTCTCAGCTGATTCTAATTTTAGACTGTGTTTATATGAAACTGATCTTTTGCAGAAAAATGGCTAATTTGCATAATAGTCTATTCAATATACTTAAAAATTATTAATATTAGAATATGTAGATTTTTATGTAAAAGTTGTTAAAATTAAGTCCCGGCCGATGCTATGACATATGAAAAAGATATTAAAATTAAGATAAATAATTCAAAAATGAAGAAACATAAAAAGTTATAAAAATGATCTATTAAAAAGAATTTAATATTTAAAGTTTTGTAAAGTGGTGCAAAAAAGTGTTAATAATGATATAAGAAAATCTCATTTTGAATTAGCAAGAAAAGTTATTAATGAAAATAAAACACTTTGGAGTAAGTATAAAACTTATTTCTAAAATATTGAAGAAAAGATAGAAATATTACAAAAAAAAGAGAGATGATATCTTGAAATTATAAAGAATTATATAGAAATGAAAAGAAAAAAACAAAATACCTCTTGCAATTTTTACAAGTGAATTATACAATATTCTAAATGAAGAAGTGAGATGAGCAAATAAATCTATTAAAAAGAAGAATCTCCTGCTAATGATGGAATTGAATCCATATCTTAAAAAAAAAAACAGATAAGAAAGATAATTTTTTTGGCAAAATTATATACCAAATATCTAAATAATAAAGAAGGAATCAGATGATTGGAAGAATGCATCAGTAATTTTTATATTTAAAAATATGAGAAAAAAAATATCAGAAATTTCAGAACTATCAGTCTTTTATCAGTAGTATATAAAAATTGTATCATGATAATTACCAGTTGCCAATCGCAAATTTTGAATTTTAACCAATCAAAAGAACAAGCAGGATTTAAAAAATGTTTTAATACAGCAGATCACATCCAAGTATTGAGAGAAATTATAGATAAAAATCATGAATATGACTTGCTATTCTGCTTTGGTTTTATAAATTATAAAAAACATTTATCTCTACAAGTAAAGTATTGGATTATCAGGATTTAAACACAGAATATTGTCATATTCTGAAAAATATTTGTCAAAATGGAACAGTTATGATTAAAGTATATAATTATACTATGAAAACCAACATACAGTAGGAGTAGGATGAGTGACAGGATGACTCCACATTTCCACACTTTTTTTACTGCAAGTTTAAAAGAGAAGTATTTTGTGGATTAAAATGGTAAACTGAAAGAATAAAAGTAAATGGAAATTGTTTTAGTCATCATGATTTTGCAAATGATGTAATTGTTTTGGCAAATAATGTTTCAGAGATTCAGGAAATGTCACAAGAATTATCAGATGAAAGTAAAAAAGTATGACCATAGACAAACAACAATAATATTCAATGAATTTTCTCCAAAGAAAACAATAAAAATTGATAATGATGAATTAGGAGTTAGGTCAAATTATTAATGCAGATAAAAAGATAATCATTGTAATCAGTCATCAAATTAAACTTGGATGGAGTCCATTTGGTAGGAATAACTTAATATTAAAAGAAAATACAGCTATATGCTTTTAAAATATTTTTAATAAATGTGTTTTATCAGTTTTTAGTTATGGACTTAAGACTTTAACACTTCACAGAAGAGTGATAGTGAGATTTCAAACAAAGTAGGGAGATGCGAATCTTAGAAGGAACAAAAAAGATTGAAAATGAAACACATGGATGAGAGAACAACTATTATGTCTAATGTCATTGAATGAATTAGAATACAAAGTAGAGCTGGCTTGTAACATTGTTAGAAGAGATAATAATAGATGGGTAATTAAAATCTTAAATAAGATCTTAGAAGATTATAAAAGACATTGAAAGAGACCCCATAAGAAATGCTTGAATAAAATAAGTAAGTTTGCTGGTGTGAAGTGGAGAAGAGAAGCTTGAAGTTGGAAGAACTAGTTTAAACTTTGAAACACGTTCATTCTGAAGTGGATCGTAAGGGTTAAAATGATACTTCGTTAATAGTTAAACTTTTTTTTAAAAACAAAAACAAAACAATAATAAATCCATATATTAAATGAATAAACTATTGGTTTTATTGAACAGGGTGTATTCCCCTCCCAATTGGCCATTGTATGATGTTCTCATCATTAAATTCTTTTACAGGTTAATGCAGATATCTTTGGGACGTTGCCGAAAATAATAATAAAGTAATGGAAGAACAAACTGTACATTATTATAAAACGAAGTAAAGCTTTTTGTTGTGTTATTCTGCTAAGGTTTTTAGTTAAACCTACTATTGTTTTTTTTTTTTTTTCAACTTGCAAGTCACAACCAACCAATGATATCTAGTTATTGTTAGTTAGAACTATCTCTAATGTTTTGGTTTGAAAATATAAAAATGTACAATTGAAAGATGTATATGGTAAATCTTCCAAATAAATGTATTTGCACATAGGGAATTTTCTTGTAAATCCATCATTTTGAAAAACTACAATGAAAAAATATAGTAAATTAATAATTTGATTTAAAGACATTCTGAATCAACAGAATTTATATTATTACAGTACCGTAGTTATTGCAAAGGTGTCTAAAAGTTTCATTTTAAAAATATCCAATTTTGAAATTAACAGTCATACTGTAAATACATTTTTTTTACTACAATATGTTGCAAAACACGACCATCTATCAGAGCTGGTTGCAGAGCAAACAGTTAGAATTTGAGATTCATTCTTTCTTTATAAAAACAATCACATGTTTATATATTCATGCCATTATATAATTTTTCGTACTAAAAAACAATACCTGTGTAAATGTGAACTTTTTCATTTCTCAACTTATAGTTTGAATTTTTTTTTCTCATGTGTCATAACATTAGGAAAGCGAACCTGCTAATCCGGGACAACTGCTGTAAAGCAGCTGTCGCTGACCTCTCAACCACCAATGCTTGACTTATAGTTTGAATTTAATTTCAAGTTAATACCAATTACAATTTTTTTTTCAGAATGATTTTTTATCAATGAACTTAATATTTATTCTAACTTCCGATTTAAATGTGCGCCCTCTTTAAAAAAAATTCTTTGAATTAACTCTCTTTCGAGGTACTTAACTTATAGAAAACACTTTTTTGTAGAAGAGCATATCCAATGTCTGTAAAATTTTAAAAATATGAAAAAATATTATACAAGTATAACATTAAAATGGAAAACAATTAAAATATGAGTTAAATAGTGCCTGGGCATTAAAGATTGTATATTCACATTTTAATATACAATTTCATCAATATAGACTTTAATAAGCAAAGATGTCAGATGGTTAGAGAAAGCATTCCAACTTTTCATAATGAATAAAAATGTGAATTGAAGCAAATACAGCAAATAGTAGGCTGTCCTTAATACTGGTAAGTTCTCAAAGATATATGATGAAAAGTAAAGAATATGATCATTTAAAGTATAATTGTGAGTATGAATATTCATGGGATCCATAGCATTATAAACATTGAATAAGAAACAAAAATGATATAGTTAGAAAATTGAATACGCTAGCACATTAGCCACTATGTTCACAACCTGAACCTAAATACAGGCTGCAACAAGAGAGGGGACATCTTTTCAGACTAGAAGCAGACTTAGATGCTTTTCACATAGAGTTGGATTCAAATCACTAGAAAGGAAAATTAGGCAAAATAATCTTAAAACAACCAGTCTAAATCTGGTTAGTCTAGTCTACCTTTTCCATTGTTTCTATACTACAGAGAACTGACTAAGAAATCTATGTTCAGCATTAATTATTTAAATGCTATTTCACTTTTTCTGTAGTTAAAATATTTTTACATATATCTTTCAACCCATAAAATTTTGAAGGTACTTTAAACTATAGCAATTATTAACTCAATCAATTTTTATTTTCAGTATGTTCATAGGGAACATAATGGCTAAAATTTGAAAAAACAACAACAATGCATTAACTGTGTATATCAGAAACAATAGAAAATACTGCAAGAGAAAATATTAGACACTTCTATTGATGAAAGCAAAGATTTAATTTGTTGGTGAACTATAATAGTAAAAAGGTGATATGTCTAATATTATTAAGAGTTAATAAACTGAAATGAAAAATTTGTGAATAAATGTGTATTACAAGTTTCTTAAACAGGTCTGCAGAGATAAACAACAATGAAAAACACAATCAATGTGCTAGACAATGTTAATTAGCGGTTGTTTGAAGGTTATTTTATTTTGATTCATCCACCAATTAACAACATCTAGGTACTCAATTATTGATCAGTAATTCAATGGTCAAATGTATTGACTAAGGCCAGCTATGTTAAAAAATATCTAAATCTGGTTGAAACCGAAAAAAGAATCCATACTTCATACAACTGGCATTTAAATTCAGATTTTTGGTACAGGTGGAAATGTGTTATCACAATGAAGCAATATATCTATATCTATATATATATATATTCAATGCGTATGATAAAATTCATCTTTAAAAGGAGAGGTAATGTTGTTTTAGTCCACTACTAAAAGAATTATCTAGTTTCAAGGCTATACAAAGAGTAATTTTATTTTTATTTTCTTCCTGCAACAGAGTCACATGTCTTCACTATCTCGTTTAATACCCCAAATTTTGTTAATTTTACACATTCAAACACTCAACCTATATATATATATATTAATCCAGGTACTCTATCCAATTCAAAAGTTCTATCGCATAAGTTGAAATGGCTTTCTTTTTTTTTTTAAGTTTTAAAGTTATATCAAAGTCTTATATTTTATTATTTTATGTATAAAGAGTACATGATACCACACATACTCACTTATTTTTTTTTCTAAAAAAATAACCTGTAATTTTTATTTGCAATAGATTTTAGTTTTAAAATCTACTTTCTTTTGACAGTTTTTTTAAAATTCATTTGTAAACATGTTCTAATTAAAAGTTGTTTTTTTTAGATAGCTTTTAATTTTGAAAAGTTATAATGACATTCCAGTTTATTTTAAATAATTTATTTTAAATGTATTTGTAATAACAAAAGCTGAGACTTGTTTTTACATTTTTTTAATTAATTCTAAATAAGATTACCCTGGTTGGAATTTTTAATTAAGATTAAGACTGAGATAAAGATTGTCCTGGGTCTAAAACTACTAATTAATAATTAAAGATGATGCAGGAGATAATAAAGGATCATATAAATAGCCTGGTTTTCAAATACATTCACTATCCATTGGATCACCTATTCTCATCAAGGGTCCACTATATATACCTGCACTTTAAAACTAAATTTCAGTCTCACAGGTATTCACACTATCAGCACACTGTTTCAGATCACAGAAACTACTATGCCTTTCTAAACCAGCAATTTGCCATCAAACATGCTACTATTGAAAGTTCTGGTTATCCTGGGCCTCACAAAATTCCTATATTCATCTTGAATCATTTTAATCATTTCACTACAATGTATAGTAATGATCTGGCCAATTTTCTATTCCAGAGAATATATAGTGTAAAAGGTTTGTATCATATAGTGTAAAAGGTTTGTATCCAATTTCCATACTGCATTTCACTAAAAAAAACAACTATATCTGATCTATTCAACCTCCCTCCTATCTCCATGGGCCTACTAACCAGTAAAATAATTGTAAAAAGTAATCAAGAACCAAATTGAGCCATACATCCTGCCATTATTATCACATCTACAGTTTGCAAAAAAGGCTCTTCAACCAGCCAAACAGCATTCATATTTATGACAATTTTACACTCAGTTCAAAATAATAAAAAAACAGTCCCATTGCAGTCCAGTTTGACATGCAAACAGATTTTGATTCCATCTCAATAAATCCTACACATTCAAATGCTCACTAACATCACCATACCATCTACTCTGTTATACCTAATAACCAACCTCCTTTTGAATAAAGAATTACAATTCACTCTTAATGTTAGAAATTCTCCATCCTTCAATCCCATGAAGTTAATCCCAAAGAGTTGCCCCTAAGCCTATTGTTTTACATTCTACATAAATCCACTTTCACAACAAATATAGAATAAAATTACCACAATTCAAATTTCACATACAATCCATGTATAGCCTACATAAATGACACATTGCTTTTCTGCCTTCTCAGAAACAATGTCCCATATTACAAGCCATTCTTAATAATTATACAGCAGCCTATAAATCGTAATTTAATCCCAAGAAATGCTGCATAGATCCTATTCACAAATAAATCATATTCACAAGTTTTCCAAGGAAAATCCATTTCATACTTAGGTTTTTCTCTTTTACAAAGGATCCTTTGGTATGATACTCACAATACAAGCCAAATTACAAGATTCTATATTGCAATTACCAACTCACTTTCTAAGGCATATCAAGCAATTTATTCCAAGATACACCTTTTCAAAATTCTTGTTATGACAAAAATTGCTATATTATGCAATTGTTATCAAATTTTTAAAGATGTTCATTTTTGCTATCAATACCATTTGCCATAAATTGCTCTGGCACCACAATACCATATCAATATCTATAAAACATCTCAACCACCAATCCCTGAACAAGAGTCTAGTCTTCCACAGTATTCAGGTGTTACATATACAAAAAGCCATTAACTTAAAAATAGCAATTATCAACTGATTTAAAACCTCCAGTGCCTGCTGAAAGTAATCCATCAGATAAATCTTCTCTTTCATTGCCACATCTCTCAGATATTTTTCACTCAACCTAAGTACAACCAGATCAGCCTCTCCTACAATTCCAAGTACACTTATGACAAACATAACCTGCTTTATTCAGACCCAGACAATGATTACCTCCTACCCATGCTTGGAATAAATAACCACTTTCTCTGCCAATTTAAAAAATAGCCACAAAAACTGAAGTTTTTTAACTTCATAATTAGACTCAACCTGCATGTGCTTTCAACATCTGTTTTTTGTGGAATTATCATCTGTATAAAAATATTGACCCATTTTGTTGGCTATTCCATGAAGCCAAGGAGACTCAACAACACCTTCTCAACGACTGCCATGTACTAAACTCCACATGGGAAATTTTGTATAGAGATAGCTAGCTATTTTCATCCATCACATAACTCAGTCTTTTCAAAGATTACATATTCCTGCAGCATGTGCAGCAACATTTGTCCTGTTTGTCTTCTGGTGTGTTCATTCCACCTTCTTGTTAGAAAACAACACCAGGAGGCATCCATCCACATTTATAAATAAATTATACCAGCTAAAATCATAGGTTAACAATATAGCCACCCTGGACATTTTTGACACAATCTGATCATTCATTAGAGAACAGTCCAATTTATAAGCTGACACAAACACAGTTGTCAGTAGTAACAACTATCTTGCACATTTCATCTGCTTCAGACACTCATTACAATAGTTCAATACCATAGTCAATACCAATCAAGGTCAAGGCAAATGAACTTTAGTTCAAATTTTATGAACATTTTTTATACATCCAATATTATGTTATAAAAAAGTATCATTAGAACCAATAGTCATATAATTGTACTTACTGTATTCCACAATGTTAATCAAATTTATATAATAACAAACAATCATTATATTTGAAATGCCTTTCTAACTCTGGCAAAACCCATGTAAAACATTTGTATATCAAGATTACCTTTTTTAATTTTGTAATAAAATCTAATATTATAAAATAATAATATTAAAATCTAATATAATAATTAATTGCAAGATTTGATATAGTTATAAAATGTTTCTAAGAACTTTAAATAATAAACTATTTGACTATAAATGTAGTGGAATGATAACATCTTATATTTGGCAAAACCTTTAAACTTAATGCTTCTCATCAATAATAAGTATATCTTTAGAAATGTAAACATCAGTTTTAAAACTTAAATATTTGGAGTTTCCAATTAAAATTAATCTTAATGCTTCATTTACATGAATATTTCAAATATTTCTAAAAACAAGCTTTATCAACATATGATATATTTCTATATGAAAAAGGCAAATTATTTACTACATTTTTTTATAGCATTACTTTACATAGATAAAATCGATCATAATGATAATTACTGTATCATATATATCATGACTAAAATTATTAATACACGTAATAAAGAAAGAATTTCTCCTAAATATTAACTCACAACATTTTCATTCTCACACTTAAACTTTAAGAAGTCATTTTGCTTTAATATCAAATCTTGAAAATTCCAAACTCTCTTTTATAATAAATAATATTAAACTGAAGATAAAATCTTCCTTCCTTCCTAACATATGTACAGCTATTTGAGTCTACAACATACAAACTAAGACTGGATTTTAATCTTTAATGCATTTATTTTTGAAAATGTTTGGCATAATTGTATTTTTTTTACATTTTTGAACAACAAAAAAAGATATGAGCCAAGCCAAATTCGAAATTTTTGTCTCATAACTTCTCTGATATTGTAATCGTTTTTAGTTAGTTTTAGAAATCATTACGACTTCTTTAAAAGAATAGAACCCAAACTACCATAAGTGATGATCAAGAGTTATCAACTGGTTGTATTCTAAGATCTAAATTGAACATGACTTTGGAAAGAGAACTTTACATATATATTAAATAATTTATTAAAGCCTCATTTGGATCCAATCATTTCAAAGCCCAAAATAATGTCACAACTAAAGTAATAAATAACCGACTTAAACCCAAAGAAATAAATATAATATATTAATTTCGACCAAAAATATGCAGAAAAGAATGAACATAGATTTATTTATACAATGGTACTATTTTTTTTTTTTTTTAAAAAACAACCTAACATAATAAAGACATTCAATAAATTTCCACTAGATTATCATTAAAGTAAAAAAAAAAATTATCTATATTTATTTGCTGAATGTAAGATTTGTAAGAGTATTTTGAATACTTTACAATAACTTGCATAATATAATATATTTAGGATATATGTAGTATTAAAATTTATGTACAGAGGGAAAATAAAAAAGTAATAATTGTTTTTAATATAAAAAAAATAAATAGAAAGTAGATACTAAACTAACTTTCATAAAATATAGTAATATACAAACAAAGCAAGCTGTATATTGATTGATATTTGCGATGAAGTGGCTTATAAAGATTAAAGAAATGTGTCTCAATATAAATCATCTAATAATAAAACAGCAGCAGCTAATGCAATAAAATATTTTAAATACGGTTTCTGTTATTAAATATAAGAATTTGACATTTACTATATTTACATATAAATTTAGCATACAAATAAGTATTACATATGTTCATGCTTATACAGTATAAGTATATACACATACATATATCTAATATATATAAAATCAAATTATCAAAATGAATTATTTTACCTGCGAATAATGTTCAGTTTCACGGGATAATTCCTTCATTTTAAGCATAAATGTAGTATTTATTCTCGCTAAAATAGCATTAAATTTCAAATCAATTTGCGGCCTTACAATTTCAAAATAAGCATCAAGATGGAGTCCTCTACATTTGATATCAGCGCGGAAAATTTTAAGTAATCCATTCCCCAGCTGTATAAACAGAAGTTGACGGTCAATAATAAAATGAAATGGAAATGCTCTACAAAAACTTCGAACTCCTATTTTTAAATCGGACGGTTTAGTAGATAGTTTTGCAGGTACACTAAAAAGATTACCTCTTCCTGGCCAAGTTTTCTCTGGATCATATTTAATACTATATAAGTATTGACCAAAATCCAAAAGATCACTATTAATCAATTCGACAAGAATTTCTGTTTCGAAAAGTTCTTTCCCAGCACATTTCACCATTCCTGCAACAAAATGCTCCATGTGTTTTTTGTTTGTGTAATAATGAAGGCGGAGTACTCCATTAACACGAGAACATCGAAAAAAAGGAGCCTGTTGAGTTTGAAAGCGGCTTGATTTTTTCATATGTTCATGAAGACCATCTAAATTTGATAAAAAATCCTGTAAGTTACTACCCAAAGATCGAAGAGCTCGTCCATATTGCTGAATACAAATTTTGAAAAACTCTGCACCAAATTGTCTCATGAATACTACGTAATCAGTACCTTTAAAATAAAATTATAGATATTATATAGAAACATACATATGTTACGGTTAGTACATTAACATAAAAATAAATAAAGCAGGATGCAACAAAAAAACATTTTAAATGTATTTATTTTAGTTTGTATCACCAGAAATAAATTATAACTTATCTATAGTTTTTTTTATATAAGGATAAACAAAAAGATTTACATTTAATAATGTTTCCAATCTATGCACACACACACACACACACATATATATATATATATATTAAATAGAGAATTCGTGGATCAAAATAGGAATATAGTTTTCGATTCATTCAGTCCAGAGTATATATATATATATTGCTATTCATTATTACTATTACAACTAATACATTTTGACAGAATCATACCTACTATCATGAGAGTAATATGAATGTTTCAATAACTTATGATAAAATCACTGGTTCCTAGTAATACATTGCAAATCACCTGGAATTTGACTTTTATTAAATATTCTAGAAGAAAAGCTGAGAATGGATAACAATTTATGATCCTCTACCACAACACTTTTGGATTTAATCTTTTGAAATTTTGAATAAAATTTTCAACCCTAAATCATATGACAGCTAATAATTCAATCTTTTTCTACTACCAGTTATTTTTTGCTGTAATGATAGCCAATCTGTATACTATATCTTCAATCTGGGTTTAAATATTGGCCTAATAAATTAAAATAGGCTTTGGCCATTTTCCCAGATATCTAACCTAATTACGACTCAAATAATAATTTATTAGTAATTGATAGATAATTATTTAATTATTATTAACTAAGAACCACCTGTATAAGAATTAACCAAAACATAAAATTTATAATTGTAATATCAATTAATTACCTACACAAATAAACAATGATTATATACACACATATATTGCAAAATAATTACAATTTGATTTACAGATGAATACGAAAATAAAATAAGAAATCACAAAGTTTCTAACTTATTTAACAATTTACCCATAAATGTAAAACTATATGTACAATATTAAAAAGAAGTCAAAATGAAATTAAAAAGTATATTAAAAAGAAAGCAATAACTTAAAATATATCAACAAAGTATATAGTTGTATAATAATAACATTGATTATAATTGTTTTTTTTTATCATTAGATTATTTTGTAATATATTTAAAATCAAAGAAATCCAAGAATATTATAATGAAAAAGTTGATAAACTTTGGAATGAAATTAAAATTGTAACATTAAATTATTTTTGAGTTTAAATAAGCTTATAAATACTCCAAAATATAACAAACTTATGTACAGTATATTGACTTTCAATTTATTAAGAATAAATTTATTTCCAGCGATATGGCTAGTTATGTATTTGATGAATTCCTATAAAGTATCAGTCAGGTTGTGGGATTTCACTTACTTATTCAGTCCAGAGATAACTTTCTAACTTTGCAATCTCATGTAGGATCTTCTGACAAACTTAATCCACCAATTTTGATAAATAACAAGTAACTTTATTTAGTACAAAATGTTGATCTATAACTTTATTTAGTGGGAATAAACAGTATATATTTACATTTTGAAAAGAATTGTTATTTTTAAAAATAACTAGAACTAATCTTATTGCGACAAAATGATGACATATAACTTTATTTACTGGAAATAAAGGAACATGTATTTATATTTTTACTTTTACAAGAAATAATGTTGCAACAACTAAATTTTTCTACCAAGAATTGGTTTGTCAGAAAAGTGTCCAGACTGAATTTAGCAATAAAATTCACTAGCCTGACATCCAACAACCAGTATTTGGATTTTTTGATCAAAAATTTTAATGTTGATTCTAGTCTGATAGGGTTACTATGCTGACTGAGATGCATAAGTTTGTATGCACCCCAGTACTTAATCTTGCTATCAAAAAGATCTTCTTTGGCAGATATGAGACCCACCATGTGATGCTCCATTTCTGCTAACTACCTGTTCATGTTATGTGGCAGGTGTCAGTGGGTTCAACTGAAGGGGAATCTTGGTTCCTACCTTATAGATCTTTAGTTACCCTCAGAATACCTACTGCCCTCTGTATGAATAGCACCTGAATGTCATGCAGACCAAGACCATTTAATTCCTTGGATTTTCTCATTCTGTTGAGGCTTATACAAACAATTCTACCAGGTGATGATTTCCATAACACTTTTATACACTGTGATTCTATTTTATTTTGGAAAGTCTTGGTCATCTTGATAAACAGTAGATAATATACAATTCTAGGGGATTTAAGAGCATTTCTCCCAACTGCCCATTATGTGGTCAAGAGGAGGAGGATATTGATTACTTTATTTCTCGTTGTTCAAAATTCAGGGACATGGAAATGAAATTGAGATCTAGTATTAGGTTGGAATGCTCTCAGACACTGGATATTAGCAAAGCACTGAGAACTGGGGAATTTGCTATAATTTGAATAGTGATCATGATTCTCTTTCCAAAGTGGTGGACCAGGTGTCACAGTGTTTTTGAGACAACATGGCAAACCCATGGCTAGTCTTCAAAAAACATCTTTGCAATCTGAAAAACAGAGACTATCTTATAACTTCCCCCAGACTGTATGTTGACATGTAGAAATAGATTGCTCTGGATGAGCAGACAATTATACCTTTTAAACTGATATCTAAGTTGTAAAAAGAAATGTCAAATGAAACTAGAAGAGAAAAGAAGGAAGAAAGAAGAGACAAGAAAGAAGAAAAAATGAAGATAGAAAAAAGAATAAAAAAAGGAAGAATGAGGAAAAGAGAAAAGAACAAAGAGAATAGAATACAGATAAAGCCAACTACCAAATAGAAAATGGCTGCTGTATTTGACATGGTGTAACCAAAGACCAAGATGTAACAAAAAACTGTAGAAGATAAAAGAGATATGTAAATTCAAGTCAAATTGTAATCAATGTAAATAATGACTAAATAATATGTAAATGAATAGAGCTGTAATCTAAAGTAATCTGTATTCCAATAAATTTTTCATTAATAATAATAAAAAAAAAACTAAATTTTTAGCAATATACATTTATTTTAATAAAAAAGAAAAGCAAATGATTGTTTCTTACAATCACTGGGGCAGACTGAAGTTTTTTTTTTATTATGTCTCTAAAAAATGCAAACGAAAGCATTGCTATGATTTATAATGTTCGTATCTGGCAGCTCATAAGTCATCACTTTTGGACAATTTTGCGTTTTTCTCAGGATAACATGCTATACATACAAACTGCATAACCTTCTCCACTACCTGGAAAACTTGCTGGGAGGGTACCTGGTCAAAGTCTCAGCACCATTCCTGCTCTGGTGGCTGCTGTGCCCCATTGATAGGTTGGTTTTAGGCAGTGCAGATCTGTGCTCGCTATGTGTTTTTCTTAATTGGCTTTCCAATTCTGGGAAGGTAGACTGAATGTGGTCCCTTCACATTTGGACTGTTGATTGGGAGACAGGGGCATCTGGAATGGTCTTGACATGGCTCGGCTGCAGGTCAAGAAATTATTATTCAATGGACTTGAGCCTTGGACCTCGCTGCCTGTTGTGGTGGTTGGCACAATGCTGGACTTGTCCACCTATTCAGCTGAAGCATTTGGGTCTTCGCTTCGGGGCCCCAGGGGTGGAATCATTGGGTGATGGATGGCTTCTCAGTAGCTGGGCCATGTAGATCCATGTATAGATACTCATGTTCAGATACACATTAATATCAACATTATAGCAACTCTTTAATGGACATAATTGTTATCAAGCATATTTACTTTATATAATCAATAATTGTTTTACCTTGTTTGCCACATTGAACACTTTGTAATTCTCAAGGGGTAAGTGTACCCAAAATTTTTGTAATCCTTTTACTAATAAAGGTTACTTTTGAAAGATAACCTTCTTGCAGATAGTTATTCCAGTGTATGACCATCTTTTGAAAGTAGTGGATGACTACATCATATTCGGTAGTGAGCAGTTCCCAAATTTTAATCGTCTCTTGGGATAAAGAAAGCCGTTCAAAAATTTGGCAGGGATTAAAGCTGGACAGTAAATCATGTGTACATCTTACTTTTGCCAGATGATCGATTAGTCATTCCCGCATTTGTTCATAAAATCACAGCATTCTTTAAAACTTAAAATTAGCAACAAAAACAACAGTTTGACTAACAATTTTCTTCTGATCGGAATATTATCTAATATTCACTTAAAAAATTAATTAGTTTTCTTTTTAGAAACTTGTGTGTTTTATTCAGTCTTTATATAAGCATTTGTTTGTGCTGGCAGCTTTTTTCACCACCAATGTAAACTACCTTAAAATCAATAGTAGTTATTTAATTTAAAATTGATCAATTTGGGCATTTTATTTTTCTCCGATCATTATATTGTAATAATTACAATCTATTTAAAAATCTTAAAGAAATAAACAGAAAAAAGGCATTTTTTTCTGTTTATTTGTAGTTGAGGCAAGTTCTCTTCAATTTAATGTATATTGACTTGCTGTTTATTAAAAATAGATTTACCAGCCTGGCGATAAGCAGTAGACATGCTTGTAATATAAGATTATTAAAATTGTTAGTAATTAATGTTACCTTATCAATTTAATTTGAAAATGTGTCAACATTTCTATTGCTTGCTTCTATTATTACAGTGTATTAATATAATCCATTAAAAAATCTTAAGCAGGTAAATAGAAAAAAGTATCTTTTTTTCTGTTTATTTGAAGTTATTCTCAATAGTATTTGGGAAATATGACATGTTTGGTTTAAATGTATATTAAATTGCTTTATATATATATAATTAGCAGATTTTCATGAACTTTATAGATGTAAATATTATAATGGGAATTTTATCTAGAAATATTTCATTTAATTATATAACCAGAAAACAAATAATTATGACCTGGCTTTATAGGCTAAAATCACATTGTCTTAGAAATAGGTGTATCAGGCAGAAAAAAAATTATATCATAGGATTTCAACTTAAATTGCCAATTTGCAATTGATTGTTGTCTAGTTTTATCTTAGTTGATAATCATACACATGTACACACATATATATATATATGAAAATTTCCACTACAATTTAAATAATTATGCACACATCTATAATTTATGAACAAAGTATTATGTATTTAGTAAATGTCTACTTGATCATTAGCCTTGGCATAATACACATTTCATTTTATAACTAAAGATTTTTTAGAATCATTGGGGCCTAACATTAAAAACTCAAAAAATGCATGGAAATAGTAAGGTTTTGATGCGTGGATATTAATTTTATTCTGCCTTTTTACTTAATTTATATAGTGCATTTGAAGATGGGTGTGACTACGTTTTCAATTATTTAAAATGTATAATTTATTTGTGAATACACACACATATATATATATATCAATATCTCTATAAAATGATTTGAGTTTCGCATGTTGAAATGTTGGATCAAAGTGTGAAGGACAGCATATTTTTTGGATTAATAATAGTTTATCTGATACAAATTCGATTCGATTCTATTTTACATTACACATCGCCAATCAAGTTATTAGCCATTCAGTTCTTAAAGATTTTCTTTCTAATCTTATTAAGAACTAAATAACTTTTTCTCTTGTAGCTTACATTGCACGCATAAAATTTTTTTAATGACATCAAGAAAACACACACACACACATATATATATATATATATATATATAATTACAAAGAAACATATATATTATAACGATTTATATATATATATTGAAACAGTTGTTACATTGTTAGGTTCTTAAAATCACAGGAATAACAAATAATACTTACTAAGGCCATAGGGTATATATTTGAGAAAGGAAAGGAAAAACAAAAAGAAAAAAGAATTAGTGGAAAACAATGAAGGAATGAACAGTCTGGAATTTAGAGACATGAGTTTAATTAGAATATAGTATTTTGTAAATTTAGAATCAAAATACACATAAATTAGGTAATAGTTAGAAAATTGAAGCATTTAGAAAATATATTCAGAATATCAATCTATAAGTGCAATTACATTTTTAAACAGTGCCATTCTAAATATTAATGTGAAAAAATGTTCACATATAGTTGAACTATAAAATTTAATATTTATTGTACCGAATATACTTTCTTCAATATACTTTCTTCGAGCTTTTACGTCATATTCATGGCCAGTCTGCTGAGAATATATCTATTTTTTTTGCTGATTTGAATGCACCACCGCTCTTTATTTTACATTTGCGATCGTTTCTCCAATTTGTACATAACTTTAACAGCATTCTATCAGAGCTATGGCCATGTTTTGCCTCGTGAAAGACGGATGAATTGAACGCTTCAGTCTTAAACTTAGATTTTTTTATACACTAGTGAGTGGTGAGTCATTCTAGCTTTAAGATTTTCCCTGGTCTCACCATAATATACATATGAACAGATTGTATTTGTGAATGTGTGTGCTTGAAAGATATTGTATTCAGATATATTGACTTTTAATGAAAAATAATAAAAAAAAAAAATACGAAAGAAAAGAGGGAAAACATTTCATTACTCAATAGTTAAAAAAAAAGAGATTAAAAGTAAATTGTTTATATATTAAAGGTATTTATAGATTAAATAAATTACATTAGGTTATCTATACATTTGTTTATATTAAAAGGTATTTTTTGTAGATATGTAGGAAAATGAATTAAATGAAAAAGTTTTCTTTAAGTCTGTTTTCGTTTTAGGATTTTATTAATTAAAAAAAAAATATCAGAAAAAAATTGTAACTTGTAAAATAATTACAAACATATAATAATAATTAATTAAAAAAAAAAGAAAAGGGAAAATAAGAGTAGAATTGGGGGAGAAATGTATTATTCATGGTCCTATGTAAAAAATATACCCCCCCTTCATCTTTCCAAATAATGAGTATTACTAGTAGTCTAATACAGCGATGGCGAACCTATGACACATGGCACGTTCTAATTTTTTACTGGCACGTGCAATATATTATAATTTTCTTTAATAAGTTTTGTTGCTTAAATCTGTACTAATAAAAATTTACTGTAAACTAAAGGTAAAATAAATATAATATTATGTTAGAATTCAATTTACAATTGAACTCTGATTAGAAACAATAAATTATATTTTAAATCAAATAAAGTGGTACATGTACTGTGATATTATATTCTATAAACCTGTCAAATGATTCCAATAAAACTTGAAAGTAAACTCAGTAAAATATTTTATAACACTTTAAATAAGTTTTTTTAAATCTATAAACATCACATGATCACTATTTCTTATCCTTGCTTATAACTGTTATTAAAACAGGCAAAACTCTCTATACGTATTGCCACTCAGTGCAAGTCAGAGTAATCAATGGATGCCTGAAGGCTTGTTCATAAAATCCTCATCTAGTGCCTACTCATCCAATATCCCCAGACTAGTTTCTGGCTTGTTACCTTCATCAGTGAGGAGCCTTGGATCTAAGAGCACTGCACTTAGATCTTGATTACTCTGGCTTGCACTGAGTGGCAATATGTATAGACAGTTTTGCCTCTTTTTTAAAAAATCTAAAGTAAAAGTAATCAAACAGTTTTTTGTCCTAATCTTTTTTCATCTAAAATTGTTGAGACCATTCATTTTTTTTAATGTAATCAAAATCGCAAACAAAGGAATGGAAATGGGAATGCTTAATCAATGTCATCAAATGACTTTTTTTTGCTTGAAGTTTTGCTGTAAAAGTGAAATAATAATTTTTTTATTTATAAAATTGTTAAAGCTTATTTAAATTTACTTTCAAATAAATTTGTTACAATTATATTAAAATATGACTAGTGAAAATAAAAAACAAAAATTATCAAGCAGTACAGAATTTCAAAATTGGTGGATATGTGAGTGTGGAATGATTAACAAAGGTACCAGGGTAGTATGTGTTTTATAATATGGAACAGTTGTATTGAGAACATCATCAGTAAAATGGCATTATGAGACCAATCATAAATTGCTCTGTAAAAAAAGTAAAGATGAACAAAAAGAATATATTGCCCAAGCATTTAAAAATATAAATATTTAATCAACATCTATAATGAAATTTATCAAAAATCATTCAAATATAACTGCTTGTACTTTTTTTTATTTCAAATATAATTTCCAAACATGGGAAACCTTTTAATGATGGAGAATATATGAAAGAAGCTTAGATGAAATGTGCACCAGTTCTCTTTGAAGATTTTGAAAACAAAGCAAAAATTATTCAGAGCATAAAAGATTTATCATTGGCTAGAAATACAGTAGAAAGAATCCTGCAAATGGGTAACAACATAACTTACCAACTAAAAAGAGAAATTACTCAAATGGAAGTCAATCTCTGATAATGCTCTATTTCTTAAATATTATAAATATCTCCCGGCCCCTAGCTAGTAAGAATTTAAAAAATGTAAATGAATCACTTAAGTTTAGAGTGTACATTTTATATACACTAACTTTTACAGATCATGCTTAAATCAGGGCTTGAATTTATTGTGTGCCTGGTGTTATAATCAAATATTCAATTGTACAAATCTATTTAATCCATTGCAGGAAAAAGACAGGGTCTCATTTTTAACCACCTATGATTAGACAAACATGACTTATAAATGTAAACCTATTATTATAAAATACTGAAACTTTGAAATTATTCAATCTTTAATGCACTAGTTCTTAAATATTATAAATCTCCATGCACTCTTTCTGGTAAGAATTTAAAAAACTTAAATGAATCACTTATGTTTAGAGCATACATTCTATATATCCACATCTTACAGACCATGCTTAAATCAGGGCTTAAATCTATCATGTGCCTGATATTATAATCAAATATTCAGTTGTAAAAATCTATTTAACCCATCATAGAAGAAATACACCACTTTATAATAATAGGTTTACATTTATAAGTCAAGTTTGTCTAATTGTAGGTTGTTAAAAATGAGGCACTGTCTTTCTACTGCTGTGGGTTAAATAGATTTGTACAATTGAATATTTTATTATAACATCAGGCACACAATAGACTCAAGCCCTGATTTAAGCATGGTCTGTAAGAGTTGGTGTATATAGAAAGTATGTTCTAAACTTAAGTGATTCACTTAAGTTTTTTAAATTCTTACAGGCAGGAGAGTGCATAGAGATTTATAATATTTAAGAAATAGAGCATTATCGGAGATTGATTTTGACTTCAGTTTGAATAATTTCAAAGGTTTTCAGTGCTTTATAATAATAGGTTAACAAAAAAAATATATAAATTTTTTTGGTTTAATTTCTCTCTGCCTTGATGAAAATACAGACATAAATGGATAAGCTCATTTGACTATTCTTATTCTCCATTGTGTTGGGAATAATAATAAAGAAGAATTGATTAGTTTAACCTCATTAGTAACAACAACAAAAATAGATATTTACAACATAGACCATGCCAAAATTATATCAGTAATTACAAATGGTGTTTATGACTGGAAAAGAAACATTTTTTCACTTTATTTACCAATCATATTGGACATTCAATTTTTGGTTTTCATTGAGTTATACATCATAAGTTTTATGCATGAAGGCCAGATTTAAGCCACTAGATGATGTTATGAATGTTGTGACTAAGTTAATCAATTTTATATTAAAAAAATTAAGTGAGATAAACTCAATATACTACGGTTTACTTATATACAACAATGTCCTATGGTTAAGTTGAGGAAAAGTTCTTCAAAGATTCATTGAGTGTTTAAAAGAAATTATACTGTTTTTACATAATGAGAAAATCATTGAAAAATATAATGAATTAATGAATGTTGAATGACTTTCAAAATTAATGTTTTTTTACTGATATATTTTCACATCTAAATAAATTAAAAGTGAAACTGCAAGGTTATAGTAAGATAATTGATGTCATGTTTGATTTGATCAAAGCATCTGAAGTTAAAGTACAAATTTTCAGCATGATGTTTTTTCTTACACCTTCAAATATTTTGCAAATCTAAAAAAGTTCTTGACTGTGCTGTTATTCAATCGATAATTGATGAATTTTCTTTAAAATTTACACAGTTCAGACAATTTTCAGAATTATCAAAAATGTATTTTATATCCCCAGACATAACATCAATGAATAATCGCAAGTTAGAAATTTTTAAGTGGCTTAATTTGAAATATATGCAAATGCAATCAGTCGATTTTCAATCCAGTTCTATATGGAAACAGAAATTTGTTGACTTCAGGAATGATTTGGAAACAATGGCAAATGAGTGATTAGTGGATATATATATAAAGAATGCTGAAGAGGAATTACTGACTGCCTGAAATGCTATTCCTGAAACTATTAATTATTTAAAAAAATTAGAATCGCTATATTATCAATTTTTTTCTGTATATACGCATGTGAATCATTGTTTTCAGAAACAAATTTAATTAAAGACAGTTCGAGAAATAGAATGACAGATGAATCTATTTCAGTATATACATTATTAAAAATGACATAACATAAACCAGATATAACCAATCTACAACAACAAAAATCTCATTAAATAATATCTATTTACATTGATTTTATGTTTATTTCCAAAATTTTGTTTTAATTACTATTAATTTTTTACTATTGCATTTTATTCAATTTGTGCTCTTCTAAATAAATATCGTTCACTTAGAAATTTTGTTTAATTATTGTTGTTGTTGTTGTTGTTGTTATTATTATTATTATTATTATTATTATTATTATTATTATTATTATTATTATTATTATTATTATTATTATTATTATTATTATTTTGTTTTATAAACTTAAAAAAACTGCAATAATTAAGTTGTTTATATTTTGATTTAATAACTGTATGGCACACAAATCATTCAATACATATTTTTTTGAAATTTTTGGCATGCATATGTAAAAAGGTTCGCCACGACTGGCCTAATAGTATGGTAAAGAAAATCATGATTTATTCAAAATTCCTGGGGCGTGTTGCCGATTAAGTTTTAGGCATAGTAATTAAATCATACAATATAGGAAATCAAAGTTTTCATCAAATGATGCTAAATATTGACAATATTTGCAGGCTTATCCAGCATAGTGGATTTCATAATAACTTCGGTAAATAAAGGAAATAAAAAAAAAATGAAGCTTCAATATTGTTCAAGAAACAGAAGAAAATGAATTTGGGATAAAGTTGCTAGCAAATTAACTATATCCATACATTAAGATCTTAAAAATAGTATAGAATATTTATATTTCATATTTAAATTATATTAGAAATTCCCTCTCAATGGATGGGATTCATTATATGCTCTCCTATAAGAAATGGCTAAAAGGATTGTTTTTATTAAAAATATATTTTTATATGGATATTAATTTTACATGCATCCAAATGTGTATGTGTTTTATATATATATAGTTATTTAATATTTTATTTAAATATTGTGTTTAAATAGTTTAAGAAAAAAAAGGTCAAGTATGCTTAATATATTTGTTTAACAATACAAGCCAATAATTATAGTTATGTCATAGAAATTTATTATGTAATTATTTAAAGTTTATAAAAAATACAGGTACAAAATGTAAAAACCAGATACATTCATGATTAAACAAATTTGCAGGTGTAATGCTTGTACTAAATTTGTATCTAAAGCTCAAAATTTTTGTTTTTTTATCATGAATCATAAATAATTTTGTTGTTCAAATACATTTACATTTAAATAGATGTGAATGTCAAATTCCGGGGCTGAACTTATGGCTAAAGTTGTAACTTAAATTTCGATTTATTATGAATTCCACATATTTATTGTTGCGATAGTATGCGCAGGTTAATCTATTTACTCTTATTGTGAAAGGCAGAAGGTTTATTTAATGTTTGTTTAATCAATTGTTTATATATATACACACGTGAAAAATTAATATAACATTATTATATATACGTTCAAATAGGTATTCATTTGAGATCAATATCGATGAGATGAGCAGCGATTACTATTATGAAGTTTAGCAGAATAAAATGGTATTTATTCTGAGAAGTATTAAGATTAAAGCAACCAACGATCAAATAAAATATTTATTTGTAAAAGGAGACTATGCCTCTTATTTATATTTGAGAAAGGAGTTTATACATCTACGACTATATTAAATCATGAATGGTTTATATGTTAATGTCGATTTTGATAATATATAGTATAATAGTATTATAAAGTTATACTAGGTCATATATGTGAAGTAAGATTTATAGTTATAAATGATAATCGCTACTTATAATAGCAGTTCAAAATTGCATGATTCAGAGTATATTTTTTTTTTAAGTTGAAATCTTCATTTGAACACGAGGAATAGAGTAAAAAGTGCTAATGTTTTAGATTATTTTCGATTGATGTTTTGATATACCATTCCAGGTTTGATCTGTATGAATTGTAACCATAATAATTCTTTACTTGAATAGAAATATAAGAAGAATTTTAATCGTTTTCTTAAAAGATTAGGTTAGGTTACAGTTCAGTCAAAGATATGGGTAAAAGTGATATAAGTGAATTTACTTAATATTCTGAGACCCATACACATTTTCACATATTTGTGTAACACTTTCAGAGTCATCTACAATAATTCTGGATGATTTGTTGCAGATTAGATATAATAATAATTATATTAAAAATAATGAATAGTTGAATGAAAATGATGATATCACAAACAAATAATATTTTATAAGAGTTTAATCATTATTTAATTGAAAAATAATACGTTATAAAATGAGAATTGATTTATTAAAGAATGTATTAATCATAACTATATGTATATTATTCAGTACTAATATGTTAATAAATTACGATCATGGCTTTAAATTAATTTATTAAATTAGAAGCAGCATTGAGATAGCAATGAAACTATTCACAAGAAGAACCGAATCCAGCTACTAAGGATGGTATATACATTATTAATTTTAAGAATAAAAAAAAATAGATTTTCCAATTAAACAATTAATATGTCTAAATGTATTAAAATGCAGGCGATGAAGAAGCTAAGTACAAAATATAATATTATTTGGCTGAGCGCTGTAGAGAAGTTTTATCTTCTCATAACCATAGCAAATCGGTTGTGTGAGCATGTGGAATATTTATGTGACAAATATTTAAATATATAAAAAGTGACGTAGAAAGTCCATTTTTTGGAGAGGGAAAAGCATGCTTCCTTTCTGCTTATAGCATAGGTATTGTTGGCTATGAGTCATGTTTCTTTGATTTTAAGTTTAGGGTCATGGCATTCTATAAATGCAATGCAAACAGAAGACAGTTTAAACTAATAGCCAGTCGACCTTTGGTTTTCTAAAAAGATGAAATTTTTTTTTGGTTTATTAAAAGCTCTTTTGTGAAAGTAACAGTGCTGAGAAACATGAGTGAAGAGAGATGTACAGGATTCACCATAAGTATATGGCACTGCAATGGTTTGAAGGCATGGGACCTTCTACATTGTATGAGAAGTCTAATCAGATGGTTGGGGATCTTTTGAAAATATTAATTAATCTATTAGCTGAATTGACTCTAAATAAAAAATCAAAAAAGCAACACCTATGCTTTTCATTTCCAAAATGTGGACTTTCTAATCCAGTTTGCATGTATTTAAATATTTGTTGCATACATTTTCCAACACATTTCTCCGTGGTCACACAACCCATTTGCTATGGTTATGAAAAAATAAAACTTCTCAAAAGAGCTCAGCTAATTAATACTATTATTTGTACTTAACATCACTATTGTCTTGTTTTAGCGCATTTAGACATAGTAATTTTAATTAAGTTATAGACAAATTGTAATGATAACTGGACTAGACCTGTACAATGTTTATATATATATATAAATATATATTAATCCATAAGTACCAACAATTAACTTCTTGTCATATAATAATAATGTAGCTTACACCACCACACATGCACATTACAAATGGAACACTATTTATAATGAATATTCTTTTTCCAAACACAAGATAAAGTCTTAAACAGAGCAAAACTCTCCATACAGTATTGCCACCTGTGCTAAACAGAGTAATCAATGGATGCCAGAAGGCTTGTGCATAAAATCCCTATCTAATGCCTACTCATCTAATATCCCCAGACTAGTTTCTGGCTTGTGGCCTTCATCAGTGAGGAGCTTTGGATCTGAGAGCACTGCATCTAGATCTTAGGATCTAATGCAACCCTCTAGCAACCACCTTTTATCTCTACTTAATTACTAAACCATGAGAATGAAATTGAAAACACAAAAAATATTTTCAATCTAAGCTCAATAGCTTAAATAGTCATATGGGTCTGAACTCAGTTCAGCACCTATACATTTTGGTGTCTTTGGCTCTTTTACAACCATAGCCACCACTATCCTATTAGGCAGGATTGGTGTTAAACCATTAAGCATCATATGATCACATTTCCTATACTAGCACATTAATTGTTGATAAACAGAGCAAAACTCTCCATACAGTTTTGCCACCTGTGCTAAACAGAGTAATCAATGGATGCCAGAAGGCTTGTGCATAAAATCCCTATCTAATGCCTACTCATCCAATATCCCCAGACTAGTTTCTGGCTTGTGGCCTCCAAAGCTCCTCACTGACATAAATACAAGCGTTAACAAGTTTTTAACTTGATTTTGTTTTTCATAAATGTACCTTTGAGGTCTTTCTTGCAATGATATATATTGCAGAGGCTTCTACTATGTGGTGATGCTGAACTGATATCAGACCCATGTAGCTATCTGGCTTGCTATGCTGAGTTCGAAGACATTAACGTGTCTAAAAAATTCACGCTTGCAAGCTGAATAAAAACTGTTTCATAAACGCTCAGAGTTTGTGTTTAGATCTAGTTCTTATTCCTGTCTTTCACTGACGATAGCAAATAGCTTGAAATCATGATCTGAAAGTGGAATTAAAGTTAGAGAAAGTGAATGCATTCTCTGACGTTTATGTAAACGAAATACGCTTGACGGTGTTTTTGGTAAAACGCCATCTGTTGACATAAATACAAGCGTTAACAAGTTTTTAACTTGATTTTGTTTTTCATACATATATATATATTAAATGTTGAAAGCACTATATTAAATGAAATCAAAACAAGATAAGTAGAATAGTATAGATATGTACAAAGAATGTCACAGGAAAGATTATTAAAATAAATATTAAACTGAAAAAAGTGAACATACAACAAGAAATAGGAAAAAAAAAAATAGTCAGAGAAATTAATGGGGGAAAATTTACTGTAATACTTATGGATATACATAGAAGCATATCAATTGAGATTCAACATGTCATAGAATGTTATAAACCATTGATGCACATCCAAAGGGTCGTGACTTCTTGAAAAATCATGAAGCAATTTTTGAGAGTGATAAAATTCTGAAGAAGTTTATATGTAACAATAAAAAATAACCTGTATGTTCTTTAAAAGTAAAATAAAAAATATAATAATGTAATTTATTTTTATATTAATCTGGCAGTGCAAATTATTTGTTTCATTATATTTCTTAATTAGTCAAAACATTTTAAAATGTTGCCTAGAAATTTTATATAATAAGAGGTTGAGAATAGAAATATGTTGCGCAACTGTTTACATCTCATATCTATAATTAATCACTTATAATAGTGGTCAGAAAAATTACAATATAATAATATGGTATAATGTCATTTACAAAATAAAATGCAGATAATAATTTTATATAAAAGAAGTTTTTTTTGCCATATATATATATATATAATGATTGGCATTAGGAGACATCTATAGAGAACGTATATACATAAACAAATTTAAACCTTCATTAATGAAACAAAGAGTGAAACAAAAAATTAAGAAGCTAAACGTAAAATAAATATTACATGCAAACAACACATTTAAAGTAAATTGTATAAAACATAGAGATAAATAATTATAATTCATAATACCTAAAGCTTCAACAGCAATAGATACAATTTTATGAACATTTTCATCATCCAGCGGTAAATTACTGGTTTCAGGATTGCAAATTATTTCTTCAAAAGAATTTCCTCCTAAATCTGTTTTATCTCTATAAAAAATAAAATAAAAACATTTAAAAAGAGTTATAGGAGTAATAAATTTGAACGAATAAATATATAATATTCCAGAAATGAACAATATCTATTATCTATTTTATTTCATTTCTATTTACGTATAATCAAATAAATAATGGTAAAAAATCAAGAAACTCATAAACTTAAAACAATAATTAGCAAGCAATAACACATTTTTAACCATTGTATCAACAACCTCAAATGAGAGAGAACTCATTTACATAAATAAATTAACAACAAAAAAAGAAACAAGCAATCATCTGACTCTTTGATAGACATTTGTACCGTTTATGAATTTAATAAATGTTCGTTATTATTAACATGTTATTTTGTTTTTCTGCTATGTGCCTTATTTGTGATAAAAAAATAGCACATTATCAAAGCAAAAGTCACCTTAAAAATTATGAACGTAATTATAAGAAAGGAAAGAATTTTTAATATGCAAATTTTTTTTTCATTCAGCAGTTAAGTTTATTTTTTTCCATATAAATCACTTCTTTCATCACGAAACGTATCTTAAGAGTCATTTATCTGTCTTTGATCATATGTTTTCAAAATAATATCTGGTGGTGTGAAGATTATTTAATACATTTATAAAGATATTACACATGTAAAAGAGAAATGTGAAAAAATCCATGTGTGTGTGTGTCTATGCTTAATTAAAAAGTCAGATATATTAATTTTAAACCTAGGTTTAGAATTTATATCTAGGCTAGAGATAATCTCTAGATTAATAAATCATTACAATGATAATCATTACTATATTTATATAGGATGGACTGTATCGATGTTGTGGATTAAGTAACTTTGACACTTGTATATCAAAATGTGACAATTTTGGCTAATTAAAAAGTGCTGGTTCAGCACAAAATGCATCTTCGAGCCATTTGTCGTTTACTATATCTTTAGTCATATTTTCATGTCTGTTTGTGTGGAGTGTTGTTTACTACATTTGTAAATTGCTTATCTTAGTGAATGTGTTACTTAACAGCATTTCAATTTCCATTGGTCGAAGATATTAAAACTAGCTTTGTAAATAATATTACTCTCAGGATCATCACTTAATTAAATAAAATTTCTTACTATTAAGAAATGTTTAAATCGGCTAGTCATTACATATCAGTTAGATACCACTACTTTGATAGATTTTGAGTTAACTTTATCATTAATCACTAATAGGTTTATAATGACAGTCATAAGCAAACATCATTAAAATGCCTATATGGTGACAATTCACACACAATAGATAACGTATTTTATTTTGAAAATTTAACAATTAGTCATAATAACGTGAAAGGCTAAAACCTTCAACAGAAGCGCCCTAAAAATGCTTATGTGACAGCCATCAGATGCAATACTAAATTTATAAACAGTCATATCTATAATAAAAGTTCTAAATCCTACTAACTTATCCAAAAATAGTATTACAGATTATGAAAAAGACCTTTAAATAATAAGGGTCTTAAAATATATTATTTATACAATTTATATTTTTAACCATATAAAGAACTAATTTACATCCCTACTTTTATGAATAATGAATATTTCCTATGTTGAACTTAAACTTTTTTTATATTTTTTTAATATATTACAGTGCATGACTCCATATTTGTGATATATTGATAAGCCTATTTACTGTCATTACATTTTAATGTACTAATATTTAATAAAAGCACTTTTTGGATCTAAAAATTACTTTGAAGTCTTTTATTGTCAGAAGTTGTATGTTGCTCATTGTAATGCTCAATGTAAGTTAAATAAGGAAAAGATAAATAATCTCCAAAGTTACCATCTTTCACCAATTAAGTGCATCTAGAAAGTGGAGATATGTTAAAAGTAATTAATCACAATAAGTGTTGTTAATAACATTATAAATCTAAAATCTTAAAGGCCTATTGTATTCACTCTAAGTATAGCTTCCAATCTTACCACAGTATTCAGTAGCAGAATATGTACATATAAATCACATTATGATTCTTTCTTTGCTTATTTATTATCTTACAATGATTTCTATTTGTTTCTAACCCAAAATAATTTAATGTGTAATTTAATACAATGGTAAAGAAATGATTCAAAAACGAAAGGTTTATGGATAGCAACTATGATGTCACTTCTGGTACTTAAATGTGGATATGGTTCCAAATCTTCACATCATTCAATTACATTTTTGCTTTGTGTAATTTTTGGAATAGCAGAATAGAGTAACAAACTTGGAAGTCAGTGTTCAACATCATATGACCTTCAGACAAATAGATTATTGATTATTTTTAATACTAAAAACTTCAATATTTTGCCTTTCATAGTCTCTTCAGTGTATTTTATATGCATACCCATCTATACTATCTTTATTTAGTTCATTGCAAAATATTTTGCATAAATTATTTTTTATTTATTTCTAAGCCCATGTTTAATAAATTTGTGTACATGTAAATGTAGATTCAATATCATACTAACTTCAAAGATGAAAAAAAACCTGTTGGTGTTATGATTTTGCCATTCGAGTTTCAGAATATTATAGAGTATTCTTAAGCAGAAATTTTTAGTATCTTTATGTTATGTAAATCACTTTCATTGACAAACATACACACACAAAATGTTAAGTGCTATTAATATTAACAGCATAATTTTTATATTTTATCCCTTGCAACATTGATATAAAATTGAACAAATCTCTTTCAAAAAGAGGACTTAACAAAATTCATACTCAATGTCAAATGTGAAGTGGTTCAAGTGAAACACTGCAGCACTTCCTATATGAGTCCAAAACTCTACAGCAGTATATATCTTTAATCAGCTGCTGTATAATATCATATAAGAACAGAATATTCAATATTTAAGACTGTATTCAGGTTGGTTGTTTTCTCAACAATAAGACTCTCTATTATGCTGAACTATGCAGTGTGGATCCTTAGGTGCAACATCACGTTTGGTAGAAATTCAGGGAATCTACATAGTGATTTGTTCAGTATTATTAAAACATTGAAAGCAAGTGTAACGAGCACAGACGTTCGTTACATTGTTGTTTTTTTATTTTATTTATTAAACATGAAAGTAAATTAAAAAGTTCGCATTTAAAAATTTTCTTTAAGAATTAAAAATTGAAATTAAATATCAACTTAAACTCTTATATATTAAATCGCACAGATAATGAAAAATTATTAAAATAAAAATTTATTAAAGAAAAAGTATTTTAAAACTAAATTTTAAAAAGATTTGGAGATAAAATTATATCTTTAAATTTATCTTTAAACATATTTTTGATTTGGAAAACAGGTTAATTAATCAGAAATGGAAATGATTGTTAATTAGTTAAATGTAAACCAGCCTTGGCATTTAAATGTAAAAACACCGGTCAGATAAGAAAACAATAGAAACTTTCAGCAAATGAAATAAATCCATTTGGAAATCGGACCTCAACGAAAAGGATCATCTCATTGATGACGTAATGTTAAGTCAATCCTTCGAATACGTATAAAAGGAAAAATTTTGGAAATTATTAATTAGTGACTAGTTATTGATGATTATTACGATGTAACAGCTAGGTGTTAGTGCTGAGGGGATTGAAAAAGACGCACAGCTTCAATCCCTTCAGTTCTGTTAAGAAAGGAAGAAAAATGAGCCATCGTTTCTACATTGAGGACCAACTACACTAAAAAATCTCCAGATGGATAAATAAATCGGCCAACAGGATACCAATCTTCGGACGACGTGGAATTCACGTTCAAACGGCAAGGAATATATGAAGATGAACTATTTAAATAACCGTAAGAACTTTAAAATTTATGAACAGTAAATTAAAAACTTTCCAGATTTAAATAATTGCAATATTATTCTATCTGACCAACATTATTTATTAATTAGTTATAATTTTATTTAATGTATTTATTTTGTAAAATCATTTCCATTTATCTATTTTTTGTTCTTTAAGTTTTATTATGATTTTTGTTTTCCGTTAAGTTAAATTATATAAATGTTAAACTTAAGTCGGGCGTGAATGGCTGTATAGATTTGTAAAGTTATATTAGGGGAGGGTAATCTTAGGTTATTTGTTTCGTGGTTAAATTGGGTCAATGGATTGGATATATTGGTGTGATTAGTAGATGTAATATTGATTCGCCACGGGCAGAATCTCTTCATACGCCGCACACTTCCGTTTGCCTATGGAAGGAATTATAAGTCGGATACCGCAGTTCCTTTCTATGGAGTTTTTTGTTTTATTGCTCTTCTTTAGAGATAGATGTAATATTCCTATCTCATAAGAGGCAATTTCTTCTTTTAACCTTTTGTGCTGTCGTATTTTATTACATTGAATACATCGATATATCAGATGAATTGATGCCAGTTTGACTACTAATTTTAGCCTAAGGTTAAATAGGGATAGAATATTTTAATTTCAATGCAAATCTATGTAGTATTCATGCTCGACCCTAAATAAAAATGCATTAAATTTAAGTTGTTTATAGATGCTTGCATGGATTGTTTATCGGTTAACTATGTTTTGCGTTTTCATATTTGATCAAAATATATAGACATTCGATAAATAATGATACCTTACGGTGAGTATCTAAAATGTATTTATTCGGATGTCTTTTAAGTTATTGGTGACAATGCAAGTATCTTATGGTGAATACTATTGGGTTACATATAAATTTCCCTCCGCAATTGTCAGTAATCAATAATTTTATATTTTGATCGCTTATGTTTACTTTGGAATGTTTTTAACCGTGTAATCTATGTAACCGATCTATAGCAACTTATTATAACAAGCTTTTATAATCCCATCTGTGCGAACTTAATTAAAATGTAAACTTATAATATAATAGAAATTAAAATGTAAATTAAAATCTAAGGTAAAGTTAAAAATAATGTTAAAATGTAAAACTAATACTAAAATAATTTTAAATCTTATATATATGTGCATAAATAAATGTTTGTATGTTAATTACTGGCAGTGGCTTATTTTATTTTTTTTTTATCTATACTCTTAGATTATCTTATTAAATCTCTGCTATTCCACTGAGCTAGTGACATGGGCTAACGACCGGAATCAAAATTTTAAAAAAAAAAAAAAAAATTATTTTTTTTGACTTACGTATCTGCCTACTTTATAAATTTTTCTAGGTTCAAATGCCTAGATGGCGTCCCGTAGTGCAGACTACGGTAAGTCGCATTCTCCGGATCGTTACACAAGGGACTGCAAAGTTTCCTATGCTAAACTTTATGATGACACATGTACACTATTAAATATTCCTGTATCTCAACCAATCACAGCAAATTTATAAAATCATCATTTTATAATAATTATATGTTCTTCTTATTACATTTTTTTCAGATGTCTCTAATACCAATTGCATTGGTCATATCTTGTCACCTAAGTTGCATGTTATAATGTACCTATTTATTTTTTGGATGGATAAAGTTCATCATTGAATAAAAAAAAATCTCTTTCAACATACATGTTTTGGACTTAATCATTTTTGTTCAACTGGAGAGACGATTAATGCTGCATCAAACATAGCAACTTTATTTCTATTTAATCATTATTAATACAATTCATTTAACATTTAAGTTTAACTTTTTTAATTCAGAATCTTATTTTTAAAAATGTTCATTTCACGAAGTCTCATACACACGAAAGGCAAACTTATATAAATTTATTATTTCCAAAAAACTTTGCTAGATAAAGTCAATAACTTCTAAATAATAAACAAATATTAATTCTTTACATAAAATAAAATAATGTTTAAATTACTATAATGCGAAAGTTAAAAAGATTATAATGTATTAAATATAATGTTCAGAATATCTTTCAGTTAATAAGTACGCGTATGAAATTTTTAAAAAATTCATATTTAAAAAAATTAAATAATAGAAATTTTTTTATAAGCTAAACTATTTGAATAAGAAATCTCAAATTTTATCATATTCTTCTTCTTCTTCTTCTTCTTATTATTATTATTACAATTTGAGTATCTTGGTAGTCATTTGTCTGTTTCAAGATATTTATTTATTTATAAGATTCAAGAATGTATGATAGAGAAAAGATTTTAAATATGTGGTAATTGTTAAATGAAATAATTATTATTTTGACTATAGCAAGCTTTGTGTTTATAGAGGTTGTTTACTTTATATAGTTACATCGTTAGCATTTCTTTCTTGATAATTATTAAGCTATAATAATGATGCTGAACAAACGCTTTGTTCAGGGAAATCGATAATTGTTTTATCGTATTTTGATGCTAGTTGCTTCTAGACATTTTACGAATTCAGACAAAAACAATTTTCACGTTTAACAAATGTTTAGTAGAGCTTGTTTTATCTAACTAGATGACAGAATTTTTATTTATTTATTCAGTAGTTTACCTATCTGGCAATAATCTGTTTATATAATAAGTTAAATAACAATTATGGGATTAATTGTTATTTAGGTCATGCAATATTGGGGCAGGTAGGTCCATTCATTTCACTTTAAACTGAAATTTAATAATTAATCTTGACTGCACAAGACGTTAATTAATTTATTCATATCATTAATTTTCTATACTTATTATATATACTTATTTATTTTGTAAAGTTCTCTTGTTTTTTAATATTTTTCTCTATTCAATATTTGTTTGTTTTTAGTATTACCTTTTTATATTTATCTTTTTTTAAATTTGGAAGTTACATAGTCTGGCTACGAAATTTTAATCTTCATCAAAATTATTATGATTATCTATGATTGCTAAATAATTGATAGTACCTTTTATTTAATTAATTAAGTAAATTTAACTTTCAAAAATAAATTGTTAAAGATCTCTATAGTATTTTTATATCTACCATACATACTTAATTAATTTTTAGCTAACTCTGGAGTATTTATGCTTTAAATATAGCAATTTTTTGCCACATAAATAAATTGAAATTAATACAGAAGGTGGACTTGTTATTTATATTTTGTTAAAAATGATTCCTTAAATCTTTGAAAATTAAATTCACTTATTAAATTAAATAAACTACTATCAAATATTTAGCAATCGCAAATAATCATAAGTAATAAAGACTAAAATTTTACCAAAACAAATACGTTTTATTTTTTGTACCTTTATATTTAAAATATTGATTGCAGTATAATTTTACATTGTTTAAATATATTTTTATTAAGCATATATTTTTCACGTGTCCAAACTTATAATAAAATGAGCCTATTATTTGTTGCCCTGTGTGGTTTAAGGCAATGACAGAGTGGAGATTCTAGAACCCAAGGTTCATAGATTGCAGCTCAGTTCTGTCACTTTGGTGTTTAACTTCATATAAACTTCTGAGTAAAATCATTCTAATATGTTTTAAAGAATTAATCCTGTAAAGCAATATTTGCTTTTCTACAGTAGGTTTTTTTAAAATAATTTATTCATCTTATACAGTTACATATCGCTACATTTTATCAATGCTGTTTATTAGGACTTTGTTGTTGTTTAACCCTTAAACCGCTAATTATATTATTGGTTGTATGAGGTAAAAAATCAAATCTTTTAATTGGCCAACTCACAAACTGAAGACAAAGCCTATTGTTAAAACATATTCGCCTATAATATTAAATTCAACTCAGATACGTTTATAAAAATTATATTACTAATTTTTCAGGTTATGAAAGAGAATGAAAATTCTTTCAAAAATAAATTGTTATTTATTTATTATAAAATATATTCAATTTCGGCAAATATAAAGCGAATGTCTAAACAAAAAAGTGGTGACGCAAACGCTTTTTTTCAATGTTACGTTATCAAAAAGTAAAGATTTCTTTTTGCTAAATCTTAAATATTTTTACTAAAATCTTCAATATTTTTCGAAAATAATTTTGTTTTTTTCGTTTATTTTTTAAAAATTATTTTAATTTCTCAAATTATACTTTTTTAAATACTTAAATCACATTCGAAATGAAAATCTCAGCGTTTTTCTTTATTTTCTTTGATCAGGCAGTTTCTTTGTTCTTTCCAGCCAATCAGATTGTCTTTTTCAGCTGAGAGCTCGATAACAACCAATCACTGACAATGTTCTTTCTTTGTTTAGGTTTAAATGTGGTTTTTTTGATTTTTTACTTGTAAAATAATTCGGAAGAGGGCACCATCTTACAGAACTTTTAAAAACCTAATCAATACCTGTCAAACGAATATTTTAGCATAAGAACTGGCAGAGTTAGAGTGACGTCAGATGTCGACGAGAGGCCTCGTAAGAGGCAGGAAAAGGGTTAACAGGTAGCTCTGCTAAATTTTATACATTTGCGATGAAGTAATAAATTTCAGCTAACGTTATGCAATGGAATTATTTGTATATGCATTAAAATATATACATTAATAATAATATAGGGGATTCGAACTCAGACTTTCAAGCAACCTTCAACTATCCACACTATCCCATACTACTGATACACATGATCACACACATGCAGAAAAGATAAATAATCACCAATATATGTATTTAGTGTTGAACCAGCACTCATCAGTTGGTCCAGATTATCATCTCCCCCCTCCATATATATATATATAATCAGTGCTCAGTTTATATTAAGATAGCAAATTTTTATACTTTAATGGATAGGCTTCAATTTACTCCAACTTCAGCTATTAATATCATTGAAAATCTGATAATAGAATGCCCAAATCCCATGCTGATGCCAATATTGTTCCTATGTCCATGTTGACATCAAGTCACTCTGACTCCTCATGTGTAGGACAGTATCCATTTAAATACACAAAAGAGGGATGGGCAGGATGCAAGCTTAATGTGTAAGATTTGAAAGACAGGCATTCTTATACCTGGAACTTAATTGTAAATATAGGGGGTTTGAACTCAGTCTTTCAAGCAACCTTCAACTATCCACATTATTTCATACTACTGATACACATGACCACACACATGTAGAAAAGATAAATAATCACCAATATTCGTATTTCGAGCTGAACCAGCATTCATCAGCTGGTCCATATTTTCACCCCCCCCCCCCACACATATATAATCAGTGCTTAGTTTATATTAAGATAGCAAATCTATTTATTCTAAAAGTACTTATTTAAATAATAAATTATTTTACTTTATTTTTTTACCAAACAGTCGTAATAAAATTTTAAATTCTTACTTTGAAAAAACATGATGTTACAAAAATAAACTTAGAAATTTTATAAACAAGATTGTTAAAAATCTGAACTTCATAATGATAAATCTTGATTTAAAAAAACCTATTTTGGTAAAGCACATTTTTATTTTAACAGTTAAAATTATTTATGAAATAAAAACTATTTCGGTGAATGCACTAGTTATAATTTCTACACTCATTAATGGGAACTGAAAACATCTCCTTAACTATATTAATCATGTTTAATTTATATAATAATATTTTAAATGTTTTTGTTTAAACTTAAAAATATGTTGCAGTTTGTCTATAAATTAAATTATACTGCATGAAAACTCAAGGTCTGGGTTATTATCTATAGAATTAATAATGATATATATATATTCATAAAGTAATGCATCTTATTTTTAATACAAATATTAATTTTTGAAAAATTTGAAGTATTATCTAAGTATTGCTTCAAATAGCAGATATAAACCGAGTCAGCAAGTTTCACAGCAATTTATATATATATATATTTGTTTTTTAAACAATAGTATTCCAGCTTAAAAATCGTCTACAGCTGGCACATCTTTCTTCACTTTACAAAGACCACAAAGAATACAACATTTAACTTTTTTAATTTTATCTAATGAATTTAATGTGTAAATCTTTTACTTAACTGACTTCTTTTTATATTCATTAAAAAAGGAATGTCTAAAACTCTAAAACTTGGTGTTAAATACAAAGTTGTTTAGTCTATGAACAATATTGAAAAATAAACAATGAATTATAAATAAAAAATATATCTGTTTTAAACCGGTAAATTAAGTATTAAAAATGATAATTATTTAATTGTCTAGATATTATAGGGGTCGATAACGTGAACCAAGTATGTTTCTTTGAGCATGCTATTTTGACTCTCCACTGAATATTTAAACAATCTTTATAGACAATAACAATAACTAGATATTATTGTTTGAAAGTTTCATGTGCACTTAAGTATATGCTCGGTCCATATGCCCTAATTTATCGTCAGCCAATGTTGCGCGATTAATTTAGCAGTGCAAAATTTAAGTTATTTATTTATTATTTTATCTTACTGCCATTATATTATAAATATTTATTAATTAAATTTTAAACAGATTTTTATATGGATTTATATGTTTTTTTATTTATAAATATCCAAATAATATTAACAAAAATCGTCTAAATTTTCTTATTTTTATTTAAAGAAAAGTACTGAGATGATTTTTGGTGTGGGTTGTGTAATATCAGTGGAAGTTGACTGCAATTTGACTGGAAATAAATGATAGAGACAGGTACTTTGAATTTAATTATTTAATGGAATTAAGCAAGTAATTTATTTATATTATACATTTAGGAAATAAAAATTTTATTTTAAAATTTTAATTTTGTTATTTAAAGATTATTATTAAATTTTATTGCAATTTATTTTCATACTTTAAATAATAATTTTATTTTTAAAATATTCGTCCTTGCTTTGCACTTTCTATCTCTTTCTAATTTAATGCTTGTCAAGCTCTTCAAATGGCACTAGTGAACATCGTACTACAAAACTTAGCTGGGAGTCTGTTCTGTGGATAATGCAATGACTCTGCTGACTTTCCTTCAGTACAACATAACATTACCAGCATACAGTACAAATGAAGAAGGAAATTTATTAATGTTTTGCGTTTGCGTTGTTCCCATGTTATATATAATTTTATTTTATTAACAACGGAACTTTTTACTAAAGAGAGCTACTGTGTAATTTGTAATTTATTTTCTTTGACATCATAAAAGTTAAAAATTATGACCATGATATGAACCTGAATAAACGATATAAAATATAAAATGGACAATGACTATTATGTTTTTCAAGAAGAATGGACATGGAATGCCAACTTGCTTAATTCGTCATGACAAACTTTCAAATAATAAAAAAAGTAATTTACAGTGACATTTTTTCATAAAATATAAGAAATTTTCCAAGATTATCCAGCAGAAGATGAATGAAAAACTATGTGGATGAGTTAAGCAAAAGAAATCAACAATCAAGACCTATATTCAACAATTGGATGAAATCATTGAATGATATAACAGCAACCAGTTTTATGGCAGCTCATAATATTATGAAGAGGCAAGCTATTCACAGATGGCAAATATATGAAGAAATGCTTCATAAATATGTCTAAAATCATAACAATTTTACAAAACAAAGACATTTTTAAAAAAATTTAAGATATTCTCTTTTCTGCTAAAACACTCAGAGACAGATCATTTAAAAATGGCAAAAGATATAACTGAACAATAAAATAATGATATAAAAATATCAGCAATCATTTCTATCACTTTGGATTAATCTACTAATTTAAGTGATATGGTGCAAATTGGTCTTTTGCAATATACATCGGAAAAGCCTCCAGAAGAATTGTTAGCACTACTTCTACTTAAAGAAAAACTGGAGAAGGTATTATGTTATCTGTCATTCAGTGTTTGAAAAGTAAAGGCATCAATTTCAGTTAATACAAATGGTGCACACAATACGACTAACAAAGAAAATTGTTGTATTAATCCTATTAAACAATATATAGAACACGACTAACAAAGAAAATTGTTGTATTAATCCTATTAAACAATATATAGAACATGATAAATTAACTTTTCATTGTATAATTTATCAGGAAGTTTTGTGTGTACAAATGTTTCCAGAAGAGATTCGTGAATTCATGGATTTGGTAATAAAAATTGTAAATTTTATTGTATCAAAATCATTGAGTCATAGACACTTCCAAAAATTTTTATATGAAGTAGAGAGCAAGTATTCAGATTTAGTATTGCATAATAAAATATGATGGCTTTTCAGGGATGACATTTTAAAATGATTCGTGACCTGCTTAAGTGAATTGAAAATTTTTACATGGGAAAAACAATAATTATGCTGAAATACATGACCAGCAATCATTGCAAAAATTTTATTTTATGGTAAACATGACCCATTATTTCAATCAGCTAAATGTAAGATTATAGAGAAAGGATAACATTACTACACAACTGTTGGAAGAAGTATTGAGTTTTGAGAGAAAATTATTTTTGTTTATTTGGACAAAAAATCATTAACATATTTTACTCAAAATATTATCAACACAATAATAACAACCACTTTGGATGTTTTTCAAAATGTTTAAAAAGTATTCAAAATTCATTTGGTCATCCAGATGGACATTTTGGTGCCTTTGAGGTCATCAGAACACATTGCCTCATCAACCTTCTTGCCAAATATGATATCCCATCTGGGAATATTATAGAAAATTTTCTCAACAACAGGGACATTTCCAACTCCTTGAATGGAAGGATCTCACCATCTTTTACCCCCAAAAATTCCATTCTGCAAGGCTCTCCTCTGAGTGCCCTGCTATTTATAATCTACATTAACCCTCTATTAATTAGACTTGAACAAAACCTCCCTGGGATATTTATAGCCACCCTCAAGAGATCAATCCCCCACATAACATACATGGATGACCTGGCTGTTTTTTTCCATCACAAAGACTAATCCCAAAGCTTGCTAAAATTCCCATGCCTTTTCTTCCAAGTCAAGACTTACCTGTAATTTAAATAAATCCTCAGCATGGAAGATATCCTGTTGGAACACCACCCCCTCTTCTTTCACTGCCATGCCCCAACAATTTCTAGGCTTTTCAATCTACAACTCACCCCTTGCAATGAGTAGAACCATACAGGACTCCCTTCTTTTCTTGATCCAAAAAACCATTGATTCATTATCCAAAGTTTATTTGTCACTATATGTGAAAACTTCACTGTTTAACATCCTGGTGTCTCCAAGGATCTCTTATTACATGCCAATTATTATTTTTTTCCAAAAATATCATTAGAAAGATAAATTCACTATGGGCAAGACTTAGGTGGAAGGGCAAGACCATAGCCATCAGCCTGAGGGGTCTCCATAGGCACACAAAACTCAATGGTCTATCACTGCATTCTGTTTTAACCCTGTTTCCAGTGTACACATATCACCATCCTTAATCTATTTTACTGTTTTCCAGAAGCATCATGCTTTACATCTGTTGTCCTATAGACACCCCTCCTCATCCTATGAGGAGCTGGTTATCATCCTTATTGCTAAAGATTGCAAAATTTATTCCTCTACCTATTCAGGTTAACTCACAGAAAATTATGTATTGGGATGCATACAACCTAACTAATGAAGAAATTCCCCCAATCCCATCACTGTTAACCCTTACCAATCATTCAATTATTAAAAAGTTTAAATGATAGCATCTTGAACCAAAATGTTTTGATTTTTTGATTAAATTATACCTGAGGGTTCTGCCCACATGCCATTTTCTGGTCTAATGTAGAGGATTCTCATGCTTGGATCCAGTCTGCCCTTTATGTAAATGGGATGATGACACAATAATAAATATTCTGAACCATTGTACATCACTCCAATGGGATAGAGACTTTATTGCATCCATATACAAACCAAGAGTGCCTCTTCTCATTGGACTGATTTCTAGCATATGCAATGAGATCTTTCTATCCATAAGAATCATAACTTTTCTGTTGTATGCCTATTGGTCAACTAGGTGTGCACTCATTTGTGGCCATACCTTGATTGGCCATAAGAAATTACTTCTTGCAAAACTTCCGGCTATCAAAAACAGAGATGAAAAATTAACTCCAACATGCATCTATAATGCTACATGGAGCCTTGTAGCAATGGACAATTTATCATTTAACCTTTTGAACGATGATTATATAATTGGCCGAATGAGTTAAAAATCAAAACTTGTAATTGGCCAACTCACAACTTTAACAAAATCTATTGTTAAAATAGATCACTTTTAATAATATAAATACGTTAGTTTCGTTTGTAAAAAGTATATTACTGAATTTTAAGATTACGAAAGCAAACGAAAATCTTTTCAAAAATAAAATTTGATTTATAATTTAAAAAATATTCAATTGCGGTGAAATAAAAGTAACCGCTATTCAACCAACCAAAAAAGATTGCTGACGCAATCTTTTTTTTTTCACTTTATGTTACGATCAATATGTAGCAATAAATAAATAATTCTTGGTAATATCTTAACTATTTTTCTAAAATAATTTGATTTTTAGTATTATTTTATCAATAATAATTTGTAATTCAATTCAAATATTGTTTAAAATGTTGTAAACATTCGTTTATCATTTTCGTAATAAAAATCAAAACGAACGTAACTTTTTACTTTTTGGCAGCCATTACCCTTTCTGACAGAAGTGGGACAGCCAATAAGATTCAAGAAAAGTTGGTGAGGAGGCGATGCTTTGGTTTTGTTTGACATATATGGTCATTTTTATTGATTTTTTATTTGTAAAATAACTCTGAAGAGGGCACCATCTTACAGAACTTTTGATTTTCTTTCTAATGACGTATCATATGTATACGTGGGATAAAAAGTAGCCGATTTAGAGTGATGTCAAATCTTCTTGTTTTTAGACGAGTCATGCATTATAAGAGTTAACAGTTGATTTTTTTATTCCCAGACCATTGGTATTGGGTTATGCAACCTTTATTATAGTGTCTGTTAACAACATAACTCTGTTATTGCAATAATGTAATTCTTTGAGCTCACAATAAAATTTCTTGATAAAAAAAATTCATTTGCTGCTCATTTTCATGATTTCAGAAAATACATAACCACTTTATGATTTTTAACTGATCCAATTAAAATTGATTTTCATGACTTGAATGTTACAAAATTTCCTGCAATCAGCTGTGCTAAATTTGAGTTATAAATAATTGATCTCAAATCAAGACAAATGTGAAGCTTAAAATTCCGAAAACTTGCCAGCAATTTAAAAAAATATGAGTGACAAGAAGAGAAATTAATTTCTCAACATAAATAATCTAAATTAAATACATTAAATACAGTTGAAAAACTCATATTTAATAGTTGGAATTCTTTTCCAGAATCATTTCATCATATAAAAATAAATGCCTTTGCAATTTTACCTATTTTCAGTTAGACTTATTGTTGTGAACAATTATTCTCCAATATGAAACTGATCAAATGCATACTGAGAAGTTCATTAAATGATGAATGTTTGGAATCATGTTTACAATTAAAAATTACAAATTATTTACCAAATATTGATAAACTATCAAAAGAGTTGCAACAACAGAAATCGCATTAAGAAAATTAAGACTTTTATTATTTTTTTCATTAATGTTGAATAAAAGATATGTTTCCCTGTAATTTCGTATTTAGTGTTCTATACTTTTGTAAAATAATTGTTGTTGATTATATGGCTCAATCGTTTAAATAAAAAATTATATTTATTACCTATTTGGCTATACCCTTAATTAAGATTGTCGACCCCTGGATTGGAACATTCTCAATGTTGCTTTCATTAAGACAGTACTTGTTTATCTTTCTAAAAGTTAATCTATGAAAAATGAATTGCAAGTTAATTAATAAAAACAGGTTCACCAAAATGTAAAAAACTAATTAGAGACAGAAATAATTAGTGAATTAAACAGCAATTAATTAGTTAGGAGAAACAAAAGAAATTTCATTTGGCTTATATCTATTGCTTCCCTCCCTGCATATATTGATTGATGGGTCTGTTTAACTTTAAAAAACAGCATGATTAAAATTCTTTAAAAAAATTGGAATTAAAAAAAGTCAAGAGAAGATTTACTTCTGTAATGGGATACTTTAGCATCATTACAAGAGGCCAAAGATCACTGTAGGAGATTTGACTTATTGACTCTGCTCTTGAAAGCATAAAATTGCAGAGTTGGAATTTATGCAAGCTGCACAGCAGTTCAAATTGTGAATTATTACGCCTTTGTACAGTGAATATTAATGCTTAAAATGCATGACTCATCTAAAAACGAGAAGATTTGACGTCACTCTAAATCGGCTACTTTTTATCGCACGTATACATATAATATGTCATTCAAAAGAAAATCAAAAGTTCTGTAAGATGGTGCCCTCTTCAGAGTTATTTTACAAGTAAAAAATCAATAAAAATGACCATATATGTCAAACAAAACCAAAGCACCGCCTCCTCACCAACTTTTCTTGAATCTTATTGGCTGTCCCACTTCTGTCAGAAAGGGAAATGGCTGCCAAAAAGTAAAAAGTTACGTTCGTTTTGATTTTTATTACGAAAATGATAAACAAATGTTTACAACATTTTAAACAATATTTGAATTGAATTACAAATTATTATTGATAAAATAATACTAAAAATCAAATTATTTTAGAAAAATAGTTAAGATATTACCAAGAATTATTTATTTATTGCTACATATTGATCGTAATGTTAAAGTGAAAAAAAAAAGATTGCGTCAGCAATCTTTTTTGGTTGATTGAATAGCGGTTACTTTTATTTCACCGCAATTGAATATTTTTTAAATTATAAATCAAATTTTATTTTTGAAAAGACTTTCGTTTGCTTTCGTAATCTGAAAATTCAGTAATATACTTTTTACAAACGAAACTAACATATTTATATTATTAAAAGTGATCTATTTTAACAATAGATTTTGTTAAAGTTGTGAGTTGGCCAATTACAAGTTTTGATTTTTAACTCATTCGGCCAATTAAATAATAATCGTTGAAAGGGTTAATGTAAGCAACATTAAATTTCTCATCTGTATATAATTAATTGTTTTTCATGAATAAGCATATTTGATTTTTAATCTAGCAACTATTTTATTTAATTAGAGGGATTTGAACCCAGACTTTTGAGCTCCGTTTGTTATCCGCTCCATCCATAGAACCGATACACACGACCGCATACATGTGAAAACATAAATGATCTCCAATACTTATATATTGGAGATTATTTATTTTTTTCACATGTATGTGGTAATATGTATCGGTTGTATGGAATGGTGAGGATGACTAAAGGGAGTTTGAAAGTCTGGGTTCAAATTCCCTCTAATTACATCAAGTTTAAAGTATATATAATGTATTTGTATTTAAATAGAACTACTTTATTGTAAGCAGTTATATACATTATAGGTGTATAATTATTGGGTTAAGTATTATTGGTTATTGGTCAGCATTAAATTGTTTTATTAATTGCCAAGAGTGAGTTTAGCTAAATCTGTCATTCTTAATCATTAATTATCATTTTACAATCATAGTCAAATAACTAAAAACAAGTACAGAGTAGACACTGCATTAAAAAAAATAATAATAATAATAATAATAATAATAATAATAATAATAATAATAATAATAATAATAATAATAATAATAATAATAATAATAATAATAATAATAATATATATATATATAAAAAAAAAAAAAAAAAAAAAAAAAAAAAAAAAAAAAAAAAAAAAAAAAAAAAAAAAAAAAAAAAAAAAAAAAAAATAATAATAATAATAATGGTAAAATATTTTTTTTAATTGAAAAAGTAATTTATAGTAATTACTTTGTTACATTTGCCTTTTTTTTTCATAAACTATATTCTCATCAAAGTTTTTATATTGAAATTTTTTTATAATAAAATTGTTTAGGGTTTATCAAATAGTTTAATTTAAGTCTACTTTCGATATATATCAATAGTTATCAACTGTTTTCTTACTACTAGCATTATTACACTACTGCAGATTATACTTCAATGCTATTTTTACAGATTTATCTAAATACGAACATTTTCTTATTGAAATGTAATTTAAGCTCTCTTATCTTACAATTAAAGCAAAATTTCGAAGAAAGTTTATAGCAGCTACGGTAATAAATATCAAAATATAAATCATTATTTATATATTAAAACTTCTAATTACTTGTTAATGGTCTTACTAAGTCTGGTTCTGCAGAAACAATTTCTGTCTTCTAATTAAAGATTAATATACTTAAACATTTTATTCATGTTACCTATAATAAATATAGATATCAATTTCTTCTCGCTTCTCTAAGAAGCTTAAACTTCTCACAAAAGTATTAAACTCACATAAAATACATACAAAACTTTTTACCAAAGATTTTAAGATCTGTTAATCTATAAAAGCGATTTTTAATATATACAAAAGCGAACTAGAGTGGATTTATAACCACCCGCTAAAAAGGTAACTTTTAAAAAAAAGTTTTTAGTTAGTATTTGTTAATTATGTATATATACTAGATGTGTCCCGCATATAGAGCCAATTTAAAAAAAAAAAAAAAATTTTAAGAAAATGTTGTTTTCACAAATTTTTTTGAAAGATTTGTTGTAAATTAAACAAAACATTTTAATATGGCGTAAATAAATGTGATAATTGTATCTGGTGGTTTTTGTATTACAGTATGTTAATGGTTTATAAATTTTCACAGTCTATATATATATAGTAATTTATTTGTAATCTGATTATTATCCTATGATTTTACATATAAATAAATGTGAGAAATTCACAATTGAAAAATTGAAAAAAAAATGTTTGGAACAACCTGGCTTTCAGAAATGAAGATATTAATAAGGTCAAATTAAACTTTTTAAATATACCTGTTATATTTGATATGTGAATTTGACAGGAAATTAGTTTCTTCACATAAAATGCTCATAATATAAATATAAAATACTGTTTAGTTAGGTATAGTTATTTAGTTATAAAAACAAATTTAACGTTTTTTTTTTTTCAATTATAAATTTGGCAGTGTTATTTACAGGCAAACATACCAGTTTTATAAAATTTGTTTGACATGTGACAGCCAGACAAAGATAACAGTTTTTTTAAATTGGTTGATATATGACAGCTTCACAGTCTCAAGAACAAATGTGCATTCACATCACATGACAGCCTTATGAACAAACATATATTCACGAATCAGACAACAGAGAAAATAGAGATTATATATATATATTTAGATTTAGAATTCCATCTATTTATAATTTTGACTCTATAATTAGTTGATATCTTCAGACATGATAAAAATATGTGAAATCTACTAACTGCCAAATTATAAAATGTCCCATGCTATTTAGTAATGTTAAGTTTTATGTACTTTACATTAATACAATATTTACTTATTTTGTAGACAATGATTAATAACACATAAATATATTAATCACTATAGGTACTTGAATTTAATTAACTTATAAATCATGTTGGTTTGAGATGCAGTTATAAAAAATAAACAAATATTTGTATCTCAGAAGATCAAAAGAAGTTTAAGCATCCAAAGTGACAGTATTGAACTACAAATTATGGATTTTTAAATTTCAAGTCCACTATTCTACTATTTCATTAAACAACAGAGATTAATATTGTTAATTATATACAATCACCATTATACATTGATTTACATATGTGAAGCTTTCTGCACTCACAATAAAGGTGTGCAGTTCTTTTTAAAATTTACTTTGGCTGATTATAGTCTTTTTCAAACATTTTTCAAATAATTTCTTTTTTTACAAATTATTTTTTTGTAAGATTTACAAATTACAGTACTTCTAACTTTATTTTCCAGCTCAATTTATTTTATACTTTTGGGAAAAAATAAAAATTTTTGTCAATAATTTTGCTCTAAAATTACAACAATCTTATCATATTAAGATCATGTGATTTTGAACCTTTGCATGGATAGCAAAATTTATGGATTTAAGGAATTCTATATCATAAACTTCAACACATATATAAAATATAGTATGGGGATTTTACCATATATAATCAGAATCTGTACATAAGTATGTGTGATTTAATTTAAAAATTGTATATACATATTTTAAAATAAGTTTCTTATTGGTCTATATATTGGTATTAAAAAGCATTATCAACATAAATAAATGGAAAGATTTGAACTTTGGATTTTTCAATCTATATTTATCCTCCACTCAATCTCAAACAATCAACACACATGACCATGTACATGCAGAAAAGATAGATAGTCCTCCAAAATACATATTTCATGCAGAAACAATACTCATCAATTGGGGCAGATTGTAATCTCCCACACATATATACAATCAGGACTCAGCTTATATGAAGATAGAAATTTCTTAAACTTTAAGGGATAGGCTTAAATCTTTTCACACTTCCAATTATTCAACTCCATTTCATTCAAAAACCAGCAATGGAATGCTGAAAGCCCTTGGTGGATTTGATATTGTAGACATATCTATGTAGACATTACATCAATCTAATCCCTCACATTATCAAACCATTAAGTATCCATATAATAATAGAAAACAAATCATCCCATTTTCAAAGCAATAAGATTACAATATCAAATTCATCAAGGGTGCTGAGCATTCCATAATTGTTTGTTTTTTAATGGACAGAAATCAATCTTCTCACCCTTCCAATAATTCAACTGTCCATGTGTGGGAAATTATGATCTGGCCTAACTGATAAGTGCTGTTTCTGCATGATATACATATATTTGGGAACATTTATCTTATTTACATGTATGTGGTCATGTCTTTCAATTGTTTAAGCTAGAATGGTGGATGAAAATAGACTAAAAAATCCTACATTCAATTCTCTCTATTTACTTATATAAAAACATTCAGTAGACAGACATAAATATTAAATATGATTAATTTTAAGATTTTTAATTGAAAACATTATAGAATTTAATTATTATTATTGTTTTTTTCAAAGCAAATTTTATTAACTTTTACATTCTTAAACAAATAAGTATGAATTTTCTAAAAAAAAACAAAAAAACATTTTTGATATTTTTCTATTGTTTATTTTGCTAAATGTCAAAACTAATGCTATGAATAATTCATAAAATTTATACAATTATAACAATATTTCCATATTAATATCATTTAATTTCAAGCCTTTTATGAATGTCAAACTCACTAATAATAGTAAAGCCTATATATAATATATTTTTTAATATGCATACCACTTGTGTACAATTTAATTTAAAATTAAACACATTAAAATCCCAAAATAATTAAAAAAAATTCAGTATATGTCTTTAACATTTATAGTACAATTATTTTTTAATATTATTAAAACAGGCAAACCTCTCTATATATATTGCCACTCAGTACAAGTCAGAGTGATCAATGGATGCTAGAAGGCTTGTGTATAAAATCTCCGTATATTGACTACTCATCCAATATATCCAGACTAGTTTCTGGTGTGTGGCCTTTATGCACAAGCCTTCTGGTATCTATTGATTACTCTGGCTTGCACTAAATAGCAATACATATAGATGTTTTGCCTATTTTAATTACAGTTATGATCAAGCATAGGAAATGGTGATCATGTGATATTTTTAATGTGATTGTGGTATTTATACATTAATAATAGAATTATTAAAAAATTATAAACTTTAAGACATCAAAATCTTTCTATAGCTCAAAACAAAATAATATTCTTCATTTTTTTATGATAACAATTATGGATGAATTTAAAAAGATACAATATTTAAGTGATATTAATTTGTAAAAACTTTCAGGTTACCATATTTGTCTAAAAAAAAATAGCAGCAATTTTCTTGAGTCATTTGATTGACTATGAATAAACAATTACAACTTAAAAATAAAATTTATTTTTTTTATTAATTTCTTGATTTTTTTATTTCACTAATATTTTTTTAATTATATTACAGATTTATAATATATAAAATGTTCTAAATATTATTTTCTTTTAAACAGATGAATAAAAGTACCAGAAAAAGCCAAATTTTATCCAATATGCATTACTTCTCAACTAGTTTTACTAGTTAGGTTATCAACCTTTTCATGTCTCTTTATTATTATTTATTATTTTTATTTTGCTTGATTGGAATTTATTTAAAAAGACACAATGATCTTTACTTAAGCTTAAAATCATATTGGGTTACTTCTAACCTTGCCTTGTGCATCTCACTTCTGGGCAATATAAATAGAAAATAAAATGGGTTAGCTCAGTTAATGATTCCATTTGGTTCATTGCAAATGATTAATAAATAAAATATTCCTGCATTAATATTAAATGTTCCACTAGCTCAAATTCAAAAATCAGAATAAGGTTCAGTTTATAAAATAAATAAATAAATATTTATTTTATCATGAGACTTGGAAGTGAAATACAGGTGACAAGAAAGATTACATTGTGCCAATATCCCACAAGATACTACCTCAATGGCATAAGAACACTATCCCACTTATTACTATTTCAAATACAAACTTATAGTATTCTTAGGACTTTAATAAATCCTACTCATTAAGATTAAACTAATAATTAAATCTTAATCTTTTTATTTATAATAATTTAGCTCAATAAAATCTCAGGTTCATAAACTATTCTAAGTTAATTAAAATCACTGTACTAAAACATGAGAAGGGATTTTCATGTCATACTCTACTACACTTAAACTAATAACAACAAATAATAATAATATTCTTCATTGTATGAATTAATTTTATATATCTTTTCTTTTCACTATAATTTTATTTACTATAATAAAATACTATGATATAATCTTTTATTTCCATATAATAATGTAAGAAATATGTGGTAGCATTTATAATCTGACAAATAAAGGTGTGTGGCAACAGATAGCATATAATTCGATATACTATTATGATAACTAATTTATGACCATAAGATAATGTAAAAATATGATTACTTATTTAAATGAATACCAAGAAAATATTCAAATTCTTAAAATAATTCTTTATTTATCTTTGTGCAAAAATTATATGTTCATTTCTATTATTCTGGGTGTATTGTGTGGTCTCATGCAGTGCAATGGGAAAATGAAAACAGTCACAACACACAAATTTTGAAAACAAATTTAACAAAGTTTATTATTAACAATAAAATAAAATAAACAATTTATTTACAATATTTACATTGGATATCCTCACTTTACACAGCTTTACATTTTTTATTACTTAGTTATTAAAACAATATAGAATTATTTTATGTCTTTATTCTGACTTAAAACAATAATAATAAAATAATACCATTTTATTTATCTCTTTCTAATTAAACTTATGATAAATTACATTCATTTATTTTTATTAAAAATATATCCTATCCTTAAATATTATTTAATTATGCCTTTTTTTCTAAAAAAAACATCCATAGAAACACACTACGGAAAACATAAAAAATAACATTATTGTGAGTATGGATCTTTAAAAAGTAAACAATTTTCATCATGTAATGTCAAAAGATGTCACATACAATATCTATCTAATAATTTATTATCAGATTTTGTGGATATCATTGTTTACTACACTATGTTTATTAAATATAACATATTCCCATGTAATATTACTTTAATACTATATAGTTGTAATTACCGATATATTCCCTATTATTTAATAAATAGAAAATTATACCTATGCTTATTATTTATATCATTTTACTTTATTACATTATATTTTTTAAAATATGCAATACTTATTTTAAAACAAAATAAAGCATTTAAAAGTTATTTAACGTTTTAACGAACAACTTTGTTTTATTTACTTTATTCTTGAAATTTTATTTTATTTCCAAAAATAAATCCAAAAAAATATCCTATGATTCTTTTTTTTTTCTTTCATTGGATTTTCAATTCCAATTTATACAAATTCTAGTTCTTCTAAGTAAATGAACTTATCTCATTCAAATGATAGCATATCTTAAACTCTAAATTATCTATTATTTCTTTTCAAATATATCATACTGAATGATGTAGTTACATTGGAAATCTAGATAGCGAATAAATGTGTAGGATCTAGGGAAGAAAAACCCAAGTATAACTCATAGCATATATCAAAAATATCATGGCACAGTGTATCTATAAGAAATAGAGGCATGACCTATTTTGTCCAAAGCCCTCCAATACTATTAATGATGTCAAGCTATTCCTTCAGCTTTATTAAAACATCAATACTTAAAGAAAATAGACACTGTCCAAAATAAATATATCAGTTACAGGGCACTGTTAACTGTACTGTATATCCATGAAGATTATAAAATATTATTCATATTCCCTCATCATATCCTATTATAACATCATCTTGGGTTCATGTTGACCATATTACTACCAAGTCACTATCTTATCATTATTTCCTAAAGATTTTTCACATCTTACATTGACAAAATAACTATCTTGCATATTCAAAACAATAAATAAAATTCATTTATAATTAGAGCGATCTCACTGATCCACAAGAAAAGTTTGTTTATTTCCTTATTCTATATTTTAAAACATATACAAACTAATCATATAAATACTTTGAACATCCAATAATATGAAAGTTTTTAAAAAAATCACATAAATATTTATTATCATGTTGGGTTATATTACTAGTATAAAATTATAGTATGCATATTCCCAAAATAAATCTTAATCTCAATGTTTAAAGTGTTGTACAAAATGTGTTTACATATAATTAAAACATTTATACTTCCATTCATTATAATTCATATGCAATCTAAAAAGAAAACAAAATATACATCATAAAATATCAATATTCATTAACTATTACCAAGTTATATTATCTGGTCATCACTTTTTACAGTCTTCTTTTCCATACATGAAAATACATTTATACTTCTACTTAAATGTTCTTATTTAAACTATTAAATTATTATATTATAAGATTTTAATATTATCAATAGATTAATGTTCATGTTCCTACTCTTATAAACTAGAAAATTTACATTTAAAATAAATAGTAATAAATGAAAATCATATTTACATAAACTTCAGCTGAAACGAATGTTTCTTTTTCATAAGTCCAAATATTTCCATGTTCTTTCTCAAAAGCTTTTTTTTTTAAATGTTCACTTCAAGAGTAATTCTACAACCTCCCCCATTGCTATGACGATGAATAAAACAATATGTTTCCTGCAGTAAATGCCGGTACAAAAATCTCAAGTTTTAAAAATGAATAATAAAAAAAAATATGACGACATCTTAAAATCTTGAAAAATTAAATAAAATAATCATCAATCTATTCTGGAATAGTTAATAGAATAATAGTTTATGACTTCTATAGTCCAGAATGATGGTTATTGAAATCATAATAAAATTATATTATTAAAATTAATAACTTGAAGCTCCTATTCTGGAATATTCCTTATTAGCTGGGCGATGCATCCTGTCTCTTTTGACTTAATTTGAATTATCTAGATAAACGTTTGTGCACTACTTATTTCCATAATTCTACATTTTATTTATTAACATGTTCATTTTCTTTATAGATTTCTTCTTCAAGAAAATTTATTGTTAATTATTACATATTCAGAGGTTTTTCTTGTCTTAAATTATTAGCTTTTAAACAATTTTATATACGCATATTAACCCTCTATATGCCTCAAGTTTTCATAACATACGCTTTTCTAAAATATTTTCCATGAGTCTTTTCTTAAAATAATTTCTTGTAAATATTTTTAAATATTTCCTTCAAAAAGGATATAACATTTACTCTTATAACATGATATTTCCATAAATTTATTATAAAGTATACTTGTCTTCCTGCTTATTAATATTGGACAAGACTATCTTGCTATATAAAATTATGCGTCTTTACTTTCAATTGGCAAACAGTTTTTCTAATAAGTTTCCCATACAATGTCCATAAAATTAATTTATTCATTTGAATAGTCCTCTTGTTCAATATTATTGAAACTACATTAATAAATATTATACTCATTTTTAAAATATTATAAATTGGCTACATTTTACTGATTGGTATATCCATTTTATTATTGCGAAGTTATATATTAGATCTTGATGAATAGTACTGATAATGGGATTTTAAAATTAGCAAGGCATATTAAATGAAGTTATTATTAATATTTTTATTTACACTCTCTTTTTGCAAATATTTTTTTAAAATAATAATAACCTATTAGCTTTGCAAATAAAATTGTACAAGAGCACTAAAAAATTGACTAAATAATAAAAGTAAAAATTACTATCACCTTGATAGCTACTGAGATGATCTCTGCTACCTTTAATACATTTTTTAATTACACCCAATACCCCTCATGCAATCCGTATTTATATCCTAGAGAATACATCATTCTATTGGTTGATTCTTTTGATTTGATACCAAATTTGCATAATGTTAGAAACTTACACAATTAAATTTCAAAAAAAAAAATATGATGTATTAAAACTTTAAAAGTATTATTTAAAATATTAATCTTAAATCAATTATTACTTTACTAAATTACTTAAATATTTAAAAAAGACTTTTTAAAAACACTATTTAATAAATTATCCCACTCTTAATATATAATTTATCTATTTTATTTTAAAACAAAATATTTAACTTTTATTAGCTGTATTCATTTTATTATATTATTTGAAACATTTATAATGACTAACTTAATATTTAATATTGGCTTATATGATAGGTAATAATTATATCCAATTCTATAATGCAATTTTACAATATTTTGAACTTCACTAATAAATATTAGCAAACAAGTGTGTACAAACATATATTATTATACAAATCACATGACTAATATAACCAAGACAGTCCATGTCCAATTTTTCTGTCTGGGAATAATAATAAATTGCCACACTTATTGTATTAAATAAAATAATACAATAATACGAAATTTGGAAGAATAATTTAGAAAATATAGAATTAAATACAACTTTCACTACCATAAAGATTACTTTTAAAATATATGATATTAATTATAATTATTAAATACAATTTAAAAAAATAAATACAACATTTATTTAACTATAAGTTTAAGACTATTAAAATTGAACTTTTAAACATACTTTTAAATATTTATAGCTGTGTTATTTATTATCGCCAGCTTTTGCAACTTATATGTCATAATATTTTTAGCTTTACTTAACTATTTTAAGGTTATTCGTTATAATTTTATGCATTATGTATTTTAATTTAGCTTTAAATAGTACTTTAAATATTATTAACAAAATATAACTAACATACCAAGAGAACATATTCTAAAATTTAAAATTTTTAATAATTTACTGTGGTGAGTCAATTCTGACCCATAGAAAAAGGGCACAATATATTAAACATTAAATCACTCCACATGGTTAAGAAATCCAATACTGCCCTCTATGAACTAATATATAAATACATTAGAATTCATATTTCAAAATAGCCAGTTCATTTATGAACTCTAATGCATTTATATATTAGTTCTCAGAGGGTGGTACTGGATTTCTTAACCATGTGGCGTGATTTAATGTTTAATATTTGTATATTTATTTCAGTATAGTGTTATGCACTGGGATTATATATATATAAAAGATCGCTAATCACTATTAAGGTTGTACAAAAGAAGTACACTTGTAGATGAAAACGTGTAAAATAATTCTAAATAAAATAACTTATTTAATTATTTAAAATTTAAATGATTTAGCTAATATTAGATCGATATTGTATTCACATTATTTCATATTTATGTATGTTGTGTAATTTTTCCAAAGTCAGGTTTGGATAACTAGATAGTGAATATTAGAATCAAAAGAAAACCCTTGATCATAATTTCCCATTTTAACAATTTAGTCTGCCATTTTAAATTTAAATCTATACAAAAACATTCTGTATATTTTACATTATTACATTTTAAATAAGCAAACAAAATGGCTTTTTTAACTGATAAAATAAATAAATAAAATAGGCAGTAAATCTGACCGTCTTATATTGAGACTGAAATCATAAAATTGATTATATATATATATATTGTAACCAAAATCCCCAGAGCAAATCATTTTATATACCTCCAATAATATAGTAAAATTTATCCATCTTAATGTTACTAAAATCCTTGTAGTTTTCTTTTATCTATTAAAGTATTATTAGAGAGTTATTAATTCTTAAAGTTTTTTTTTTCTTAATTTTTTTACGGAGCTTTTATTTCTATTCCTTTTCAGTTTTTTTTTTAAACTCTCTTCTCTCCCACACCCTCTATCCTGTTTCCATGATGATCCTTTGGCAGCTTGTTAGAATTGTTATTTATACAATTTTCAACATTATAATTGTTTAACTAAATTTTTTTTTACATAGTAAAAAATAATATTAAATATTAAACATCAATTTCAAAAATGTCATTTATTAATACAAACAATCTCATTAACTTATAAATAAAATATAAAAAGAAAATCACATTTAATAATACATATATGCATTAGCCTATTATGACATATAACTTCTCTATTGTATACCAACATCCATCACTAAACATACATTCCAAATTCTACCCACCAATATATCTATTAAAATTTTACTTTTCTATTACAATCCCTATATCAATTAGAAAATCATATCATAGTTTATGCCTAATTTTCACAAAAAACTCAATTATCAATATCATATTTTACCACAATTCATTTTTCCTAACTAACTATCTTTATCCCTTGTTATTACAAATGTGATGTTCCCATATTTCTCTCTGGTGCCAATCTGGAAGGTTACAATATATATATATATATATATATATATATATATATATAAAATATATGTATTAAAAATTATAATCATTTTGAAGAGATGTTATTATTATATCAATTAAATAACATAAATTAAATTATAATAATACTATAGTTCGATTAAAATCATTAAACATTTCTAAGTAATAAATTTACGTTAAATTTGCAACGTCTCTTATAATTTATGGCAGTAAATATAACAATTTATCTTTGATAAATGATAATTTTTCCACACAATTTATGAAAGTTCGTAAGTTTGCTTGTTTTTTCATAAATATTATCTAAAATATTTATAAAATCATTTTCTTAATTTTTTTTATTATGAGCACACTTTATAAAAATAAAATTAAAAAGCAAACATAATTATTAGTATGATAAAAAAAAAACTGATTTGAATAACTCAATTACTTATTATTTTATAACACGCATGTATATAAATATAATATTTATCATAAATACTATATTATTAATCAATCTTTATATATATATATTTGAAACAACTTTACAAAACACCAACCTCGAATATTAAAAAACCAACAAAAGTACTCAAATTGCATATCTTTTTATTAATATATGATAGTTTTAATTATTTTATTCTTGATGTTTTATATGCATTCGTTTTATTTCAAAAATTAATTATTTCTGGCGGTAAATAGGGGTTTTCATCTTTAGATCCTATTTGTTCGTTATGCCATCGAGTAGAGTACACCATCGAACATATTTTCAATCAATGTACTGGATTACACCAATGTAGACACCTAATTTACTCTTTGTTTAGGGAAAAATGTGGTTTATGAGGTGCTCACTTCTTTTTGATAACAATAGCACTGACCTTAGGAAAACTCTTATAAATAAATTGAAGACCATTAGGGACAAGAACATGAGGTTGGCACCTGAAATGACCTAAAAGATGATGTAGGAATTAATAGACATTGATAGATCTTCTGATTCCTAAGAAACTTTAACCTAACTGAAAATTATCAATTAACATTGGTATCTATACTTGTTTTTTCCTTCTTGTTTGTTTTAATTTTTTATACATGAACATATTCACTCATAAACTGTACACCTCTTGATAAAACCTTGTATAAATAAATATGTTTTGATAAAAAAAAAAGTAAAAATAACTACATGTAGAAATATGTGCAAGCAAATTTGTTTCTGTAGAAACTTATTTTTAATTAAATAATTTTTTTCTAAAACTAGCCAATTTATGTTCTGTTGGAACATTTGATTTAAAGTTAAAAACTTTTAATATTTAAGGGCTTCAGTATTTTAAATTTAATTTTATTCATCAACGTCATCATTTTTAACTATTATAAATCCACTACAAGTTTAATCTGAATTCTTTAATCTATAACAATTCTTTCCTCCGTCATATCGACAAACTTCTTTATCTACCTCATATGTACTCTTTCTAGATATTTTACAATCTTTTAAAATCCATCTAATAATAAAACTGTCAATATATTTTTATTACTTCCAGAAATATATACAGATAAGGTCTGTTTCACTTTTTAAATTTTTTCAGTAATGTCACTGATAACTCTTCAATTTCTCACTGATGATTTCATTTTGTTTGTTATTCCCAACATATATTTCACAATATTTTGTTGTGCAATTTGCAATCTATGTATTGCTCTTTTATTAATTAATTAAGTTGTACATACATTTGTAAGAACTAATAAAACTCTTCTATTAAATATTTTATGCTTAAAACACATAACTATTTTGTCTTAATATTATTTTTACAAAAAACATATCCATCCATGTTTTATTCTAAGAATAACTGCATTCATTACATTTCTATTTAACCACTAAATATTATATGATTACCATTATTTGTACTTACACAAGCTATTTACACAGAGACAAAACTCTCAATACAGTATCATGACTCAGTGCAAGCTAAAGCAATCAATAGATGCAGGAAGGTTTGTGCACTAAATCCCTATCTAGTGCCTATACATCCAATATTCTCAGACTAGTTTCTACCTTGTGGCTTTTATTAGTGAGGTGTCTTGGATCTGAAAGCACTGCATTTAGATTATAGGATCTAATACAACCCTCCAGAAAACACATTTTACTTTATTAGATAACTATTAAACACTGAGTTTAAAATGAAAACACAATAATGTTTTTAATTTAAGTTCAGATCTATATAACTATATAAGATAATAATCTTTAATTAAAAAACAATAATGTGTTTTTATTTTGGACATAAATTTTTATAGTTATCTAATAATGTAAAATGTGGCTATGAGAGGGTCGCATTAGATCCTAAGTGTAGTGCTCTCAGATCCAAGATCCTCTCTGATAAAAGCCACAAGTTAGAAACTAGTCTGTGGATATTGGATGTGTAAGCAATAAATAGAAATTTAATATAGAAATCTTCCTGAATCCATTGATTACTCTGGTTTGCCCTGAATGATGCAACTCTATGGAGAGCTTTGCCTTTGTATATTTTCATTTGTTTTAAGAATGTAATCAAGATAATTATAGTTGTTAACTTCTTCTAATTCATGAATATCATTAGTTAATTATTTTTAATGAAAAACTATTGAATATTATTTCAGTCTTTTAAACATTTTCTTTTAATCTTACATTTCTTTCTTTAGTAATTTTTGCAATAATTTTTAAACTTCTGAAAGCATGTTTTTAAAATAACATTATCTATAACATTTAGATGACATAAATAATCTCCATTTGTTTTTATTTCCTTAGTTATTTATTTAATGCATAAAATTCTTTGAAAATTACTAAAATGTTTTTGAAAGATTATAATTTTATTCTTACTATTACCCATGTAATTTAAGCATTGTTATTGCAATATTTGATTTATATCTTGATGGTATAAAAGGTTTAATCTAAATGCAAATGCTTATAAAATAAAATAAAACTTTAAAATCTATATACCCAAAACATATTCCTGGGTATGATATATTGTGTTGAAACTAGTTTTAATGCATCTTATTGTTTTGGTTAGTATGACTTTGATGTTCTTGTAAACAAGTTGTAATGATCTTTACTTAATACATGTCTAACTTTTTTAAACCACTTCAAGAATAACATAAGAAATCATAATAACATAAGAAAAGAAAGAAGAAAAAAAATAATAGAGATCTTGTATAAAACCAACAGAAGTTCATAGTTCTGTAATATATATATATATATATATATATATATATATATATATTGAAGTGGTTAATCTGAGATCCATATTATGCTTCACAGTTCTACCCAGTCTCTCACCACCAAATCAAATTTGAATCCCAGTCTTATGCTTACATACGCACCTATATAATTCATTTTCTCTTAAATTTTCTTTTAAAATAACTATGAACAAGAGATTTCATAATCTCTTAACTAAATAGATAAATAATAATATTTTATAGATTTTAATAGGTCATAAATCATATGTATATATTAAAGGTATTAGGGGATTGTGTATAAATCAATATTTATGTTCATATATTTTATACTAAAATGTATATTTTAAAATTATATTATATTAAAATATGTATTTATGTAATGGTGGTCAGAATGATGCAATAGACTTGGTAGTTTCTAGAAGCATTCCAAACTAAAATCCATTAGTATGATTAAAATTAGTATTTCTATGAAAAAAGTCAAATCAATTTCCTTAATGAAATTTATCGTTTAGTAAAATCTATTTCTGAGCTGGAAATAGATTTAGAACAATCATTTCAGAAATATACCAACACTATTGCATTGTTTTATACTACTTTAATAACAAAAGGTAAATTTGTTGATGAAAGTCAATCTCCAGCAGTATTTTATAGCCTTGGGTAATAAAGCTTAAAAGCATTCTTGAGATAAACAAGAATCATATAAATAGGGCCTGATTTCAGTCATCAAGAAGAGTACTTAAATTTGTAAGTCATTGGCCAAATGAATCCATGTCACTCAACATTTCATCATGACCACCATTGAGTAAAGGGAAAGATGCACATTCTTCTGGTCATGTCTAATCCAGCTCCTGCCACCCTGCCGCTATACTGTTAAACATCCATGAACCTGATGCTATGCCATAAAGACTAGCCTGGACATCTGTTACATATTCCAAAAGGTAATGCCATTGAAGTGCTACCATTATGAATTCTTAACTTTCTTTTAATTAATTTCTAAATGTTTAACAATTTAACATTAATGATTTGTAAACTCTGTAACTTGTTCTATAATTAATCTTATAAATCTTTAAATATGTAATCCTTTAATATAAGTGGCTCTCTATTTTATTTTATAACCATTTTTATTTAGCCTCTTAATTTATTTCACTTTTAATTTGAATCAGCAATTATTTTCTTAATACTTTATCTAATATATATATATATATATATATATATATATATATATATATATATATATATATATATATATATATATATATATATATATATATATATCAATAAATAGTTACTTTTAGCTTAACTCCTTGTCATTAGAGGGGAACACTAATTGGTTAATTAATTAGTTTTTACTTTTAAAACTATAAATGCTTGCTAGGTTGGGAGAAGATTTTTACATGTTTTTTTTTTATCAATATACTTTTTATGTAAACAACAGAGGGGAAAGTAAAAGTTCCACCTTTGATTAGTATATGAATTATGCAAATGTTAGTCTCATTACTAGCACGATATTAATTCAAAGCAATATATATATATATATATATATATTACTTTTATAATTTAAACATATATGTATACTTTTCGTAAAGCACACCTGAGACTTAATTTTTATTATGTTAATGTATGTGGAGTTTCATTAAAGAAATGTAATGAAGAGGGGAGTGTATTAGAAATTTCATGTTAAAAGTGAAATATATTTTCAAATACTGCCTTTAATATTACGTTTAGTAAATCCGATCATACCATTATCTTTGATGTTATTACTATAGGTTATAAGCTTAGTTATATATATATAGACTAATTATTAGTCCATTCAACACATGTTGTTAGCGTAGGCTATTATACCTTATATTTAAGCTTTATCTAGAGACATGCGTCGGCACACCCGCATCATCTCATCTTCATTTTAGGTCATAATCGGGACAATGAATGACCTTGGACCATCTACATGGGATAATTCCGGCAAAGTACAGCCCATTATAACTTCATCCAGGACCCTTAACTCAAAGAAATTGATTCCACAAAATGTGGGTGTGGCAAGTCAGCATATTCTTCTTATTTCCAAATGATAAAGCACTTCCAAGAAACAATTCCACAATTTTTATTTGGTCATTATGCTAATGCTGCAACATTTAATTGTACTTTATTCCTCCTTTTAAAAAGCTTAAACTTATAAATATTCACATATCTGATGCTATGGTCTAACTAAACATATTTTTAAATAGTTTTCTATTTATATGTAACTTAACAACTCTAGAGATAATAATTTATAGAAATACTCCACATACCTTAATTGTGAAAATAAAGTAAATAAATCTTTACTAAACATATTCCCATTTATAATAAACTTATGATAACTTGGTCAGTCAGTTAACTGACAATTATGTAACTCTTCCTAGGATTAGTCAAGGTTGTGTTTCTCTTCTGTAATTCAGGCAAGTCATCATGTTTGTACACTATATAATTGCACTTGATTAATTATTAAAATATCATAATGCCACATCAAAAGTACTAATAATAGAAACTTATCTATAAATACCTATTTTAAAGTGCTGATAAGCACAGTATAACTTATTGTAATATGAGGCTAATCACTATTTAATATAACTCAAATGTATAAATTTCTGATTTCTATTTATGTTCATTATTAAACATAATCTTAAAATCAAACATCTATGATCATTGATAGTCATTTATTTAACTCATTTAATTACATTTTATATGTTATAAATGTCATGATTTGTAGAGTGATAAGATCCCATTAAGGTTAAGCATATGTGCTTATCAATATCAATGTGTATGCACACCTGTCATGGTTCCTCCCTGAGTCTTTTTGTTTCTCCACTGTGTTATGTAAGCTGGCAATAAATTGGATAATCTAGTATCATTGAAGTTGCTGCTCATAAGTAATTCAATTTGAAATCTGGGCATACAGGGCAAAATTCATGAGTGTTCCTGACATATGTATCTCACACATGATTGAACTTGAGGTATTTGTGGTGAGATTCTAGATTGACTTGAGTGAGTATGCAAACCAATCAGTACAATATATATATATATATATATATATTATATATATATATATATATATATATATATATATATATTATATAGTAACCAATAAAAATATGAATAAATAAATGTATACCACAAGCTTGGGGGAAATGAGAGAAATGAACTCATATGCCTTTCTACAAGTTTTTATAAGTTTTTCTTATATGTAAATGGTCTATCTGGGTGCTACTAGGCTATCTAAACCTAGATAAAGTTACATTATATACATACTTATAGATGTACCTGGTTTAAACCCATTTGGTATATTATTTATAAGAGGATGTAAACCATATCACATTTACACTAACATTAAGGAAAGAACATCCTTATTATTCTTTAGTTGTGCAAATAAATTATCATACAAAATTATTATGCAAAATTTTAATATCAAAAGTGCATATTTAACACTCTCATTAGTCTTACTAGCTCATATTAAATTCTATTGATTAATCGGTGGCAATTCACTAAGCTTTGAGTGACATTTGATCTTCAATGGTAGTCATTATCTGTAATGATGGTCACAAATAATGAACAAATACAGTAAAAACCATTACTCATATGGCCATTAAACACATTTATTTAGACTATTGATTAATAAAGTGTTGATAATGATACTTCCATCCACAGCTTTAGAGCTAACTCACAATATAAATTTCATCTTTTATCAACCTATAATTATTTACCTAAAATATTATTATATTTAAATTATGACTTAATGCTTGATATTCATTAGGGATAATAATGGTCATAACTGATCTCACAAGACAATGATTAACTTTTAGGAAAGATATATGCCTCTTTTAATAAAAACAAATTAACATTTATTACTGATTAATCATTAATAATACAGATAGAAAATTTACATAATTAATAATGAATAATTGTTTACATTTAAATAATAATAATAATAATAATAATAATAATAATAATAATAATAATAATAATAATAATAATAATAATAATGATGATGATGATGATAATAATAATAATAATAATAATAATAATAATAATAATTAATAATAATAATAATAACAACAACAACAACAACAACAACACCAAAGATCTTCCCCCTTTCCCTTAATGAAATGTAAACTAAATGTTCATACCATAAAGTGTGATGCATGTGCCTTAATTTGTCTAGTGGGTAAATAAAAATCTCATACCTTAGAATAATTTTTATTTTACATATAAACACCCAGTGCATGCATATACTCACCTATTGCATATAACATATATTTTTATATTGATAAATTTAAATATACTATTAATCGAGAAATGGGTAGAGAAAGATTGGTTAGATCATAGAGATAAGAACATTTAGAGAAATAAGCTTCAAATTACCTATTTCCATTTTTACCAATCTAGATGTCATTAACTATTTTAAAAATCCATCTCTCATAATGCTAAATTTCTATCAATTTTTAACATTCATCTTCAACAAATATATTTTTAAGGATAATTATATTACTAGGTGTGTGTGTATATGTGTCATTTCCCATTATGAATTAAATATTATTAAATCCCCTTTTTATATACAATATCAAGCAACATATTTCATGATACTTGAATTAATACACAATAAACACATTTTATAAAAATAAAATACACATATAAATGGTTACATGTAATAATCTAAGGATACATAATATCAACAAAGCAATATTTATTATTATTGAAAATCTCTAATAATTCATTCTCATTTTAGGATTTAAAGAGAGAGATAAATGAATTTATTATTAAAGGATTTGCTAATAGTTACTGATAAAAATATAATTAAAATTGATATTACCAGTTCTTCTTTTACACTTTGATGTAAAGACAGTTTCAAAGAGTTCAAGGAATTTCATTTTAAAGTCAGCTGGTTGATGGTTTAGAATTTGAAATCACCCACACACCAACATGCACCTTGCATAGATTTACCAATTATAGTGGTTTACTTGAACAGTCCTGTTTTTGGCTTGGGCTTGCCATTCTTTTTACTGTGATGATGATGATGAAATAACTTGCTTCCATAGAGATCATTTTAGCACTGAAATAGTTTCTTCATTTTTTCTGGGTATAATTACTTTTGATAGACAGGTGGATATTTCTGCTTTCCATATATTTTATCATTTTTCTTTGCTTTGTGCTTTTTATTCAAATTCAGTAATAGCATGGTTTCACAAATTTCAGCATTTTACTTCATAGCCCCATTTGGACTTAACAACACAGATGAGGAAATAAGTTTTTTTTATATTTGGCAATCAGTTATAAGATGTTTTAAATATTTTAGATTTAAACTCTTCTGATGTACACAGAACTCTTGGGTAGGCCACTGGAACCCAAACAAAAATTTTTTTAACACAACATATTGATGAAGAAACCTTAAAAATGTGTGGTTTCTGAAAATTAATCCAGTTTATTCTTTCTTATTGTCAGACTATATATGGGCTCTGTCTGATGATATCACACATATTTTTGTTACTAAAACACATGTTCAGTTATAACTGCATTCCATTAGTGGTCTGTGTTAAATCTTTTCTGTGAATTGATAATTTTTTTCTAAGAAATCCAAAAATGGTCTAAATCCTGTCATCTCAATAGCTGACTGATTAATGATTCTTTGTCTTTATCCTTCCACATGGCCATTTTGACTATGACAACCCTGATCATTTTATCTCTTCTCATTAACCTTTTACATTAGCCTGAAATGTTAAGTGAAACTCTGTAACTTTTTCTGATAAAATAAAATAAATTGATTTTAAATAATATAACTGTTTTATAAAGAAACTAAAATTATTTAAATAAAATCTTTTCTTTTAACATATCTGTAACTGTATCTAAGTATTTCTGTAAATACAGGCATACTCATCCATACCCAAGTATATAAAACAACCCATCAAAAATAATCAAATGATTTAAAAAGCTACAGATCATTTTAATATTAGTACTAAAATTTACAAAATAAATCAGTAAAACAGGTATTAGAATCAAAGTATTATTAAAGAAAAATATTATAATCTAGTAAATATAAATTAGCTTTAAAGAAGGTTAATAAGCAAAGTCAGAAAAATGATTAATTGAATAGTTTGGTCTACAGACAACTATTTATATGTGCCTTAAAATTCTAACTTTTAAGTACTACTATTAAACTATTCAAAATATAAATTATTCCTTTACTAACACAAAGTTGGATAAAGAGAGAAGCAAATATTTCTCCCACCCTCCTTTTGAGGTTTTGGATACTTGGTCATATAGGATTTGAACTCAGATGTCCTACAGCTTCCCTCCTATAAAAGAAAATATTTTATTTTATTTTATGCATACACTATTGCAATTAAGTCACAGACTAAATTTAAATGTGTACTATATATATATACATGCATGTGTATTACCTTTTCTTAAATATTCATGTGACTATTGCATTATTCCAACCTTCTGATACACTTTTATTATTTTTTGTATATATATATATATATATATATATATATATATAATGTTTTCACGGTTATATGATGTAGATAAAAAATATTTTTGGGTACAAACCATGTATTATTTTGCATTACAATCCGATATTTCAACAGACTAGCAATGGCCATTAACAAAGTTAACAAGTTAACCTTGATAATGGTGATTGCTAGTCCATTGAAATATCAGATTGTAATGCAAATAACCTTGATAATGGTGGTTGCTCATCCATCGAAATATCGGATTGTAATGTAAAATAATACATGGTTCATACCATATATATATATATATATAAATTTATGAGTAAAACAATGTATTATTTTGTATGAATCTCTGATGTTGCAACAAAATAACATCATTGTCAAGTTCAAGATTTAAAAAAAATCCTAATCTCATGATGTAAGGATATTGAGTATGAAGTAAAGAATAAGCACTCTTATATTAGTTGGATATTAAATATTCAGAATATGTGGATTAATAAAATGTTTATTTTTTTAGTTTTACCATTAATTGATTTCAAGTTGATTTTTGAAAAAAGTGATAAAATATAGTCTCTACTAGGCTAGAATATATTGTGTTTCATCAGTTTTATTCAAACCACTCATTTTTTAAATATTTAACAGATTCTCTCATGGTTCTCAAATCATACTTTTTTAAATTAGCAAGTACTTTAGCATTTATAGATATAATAAACATCTCCATTACTTCCCCATTCTTTCTAAATTCATATAAATAAAGATATAATAAAAGACAAATGACCCCCAAGACACATTTCGTACTGAACCAGCACTCATCAGTTGGCCCAGGTCACAATCTCTCATATATATCTTTATTATATGCAAAGTATTTATCTACAGTAAATTGTTACATTTTCATTTACCATTGTCAAACTTCCTCCACTCACAGCTTTGATGCCATCCATTTCAGATAAATACACTAATGATTATTACTAATCATTTTCGAAACTAGAGATTATCTCTAGCATTATACTTTAGCATTATATAGATCAGGTTCATGATCAAAATGTAATGTAAATTCTAATGTATTTAACTTTTGATTGAATACATATGTATCCTCATTATTTCTGACATTAATTTTTCTATTGGATTGATCTACATAGGTGTTTGAGAACTATAATCTTAAAATTTTATAAATGCACTGGTATTCCAGAAGTAGTCTGTCTTTAGGTCTATAAAAAATCACCAACTTTTTTTCCAACTGAAAAAGTCATCTGTATATTAAAATTAGATGGTCTTACTGAACTTATCAGTAACTTCTTTAATATAAGGTACTTTATAACTAGTTGAGGTACCAATATCATTCTCTTTTTCTTTTTATATCAATGCTATGAAAATTAAGTTTTATTGTAACCATTATAAAGTAATGAAAAATACTCTATATGGTTTTTAATTAATTTGTTTCACTAACTCAACTAATATTAATGAATCTCATTTAATAATGGGGGAGAAGTTTTTATTCTTTCAAAAGAAACAAGTGCAATTATTGCTTAGCATGCCTAAAATGGTATTTATGACAAAAGGGTATATTTATTTCCCCTCAAGATCCTTTATTGGATTCATTTGTAGGCTTAAATATTAGGAATGATACTCTAGTAACAAAATATATAACTAGATTATTAAGATTCTTGGTTACATACTACATAACATTTAAAATATTAATACTAACATATAACAGTGATGCAAAACATATTTATTACAGATCTACTTATCTAAGTAAGGAAGATTAACGTCATTTAACTTTGATGTTAAAACTTAAGAACACATAAAACATATAATAATTGCAAAATTGCACAATGTTATATAAGTTTAATAGTTACTTACATTTATACACCCTAAACCCAAGGTAAATCACATTCAATCCCATTCAATATCACCAATAATAATAATAAAAATATTATCTGTACATGAGAATAGTAATATCTGAGGAAACTTTTTGCATTAATAATAATAAAAATATTAACTAACTTAGAAAGAAGCTATTATGAGAAAGTGCATTAAATAATTCTCCAATGGCTATGATGCTTATAATTTACTCCAATGAAATATTGATAATTGTAAAGTATTTCTGATATATGAACAATTTCCACAATAAAACCTATTTTTCTTTGCTTCAGGTATATAACTCTTTGGAATAAAGTAAATATCCACTATTCAAGTCAATAGGTTTTTTACCTTTTGTTATAACATCTTAGAATCATAAAGTTGACAATCTTTGATTTAATATTAGATTACTCTTACCTCATTTCAAGCAATCTTTTTTACTCAAAAAGAATCATCTATAGTTGTAGGTAGCTGTTATCAAATATAAGTATAGGGTTACTGTAGGAAGTGAAGATCAAGAATTTTCCCTGATCAGATCTTTTAAGGACTTAATGTGAAATTTATTGGGATATCAAAAAGTTTATTTTCATTTATCAGTCAATTCCTTTTTGCTGCCAAGATTTTTATTCCTCCATAGTATTAAATTTAAATAGCAAATATAACTTAAAACCGTCTTCATTATTAAAAGTCTAATTTAATTAATTACATTAAATCTATTTAAAACACATTTGATATATTTAGGTGTGTGTGTCAATGTTAACGAATAATAATTGCATGGTGAATTAAGTAAATTATTCTGTATTTCTAAGCACATTTATACATTCAGAAAAATTGCGATGTCAGATGATCAATTTTTACAATAAATATTTTGATTTTTTTTTTTTAAAGATTAATGCTAATTTAAAATCTAAATTATTAATCACTGTCAAAATGTTCATAGTTACGTCATATTAGCAGTTCTGAAAGAAAATAAACCTTGTTATGATAAATTTTAATTCTATTTTAATTTAAAAATAGCAAATTTTTGCTTTGTTGAAATCTTAATGGTATATTTACCTGTCTTAGCAATTGGATTTGGGTCCAAAGCTAAGTAAAAATCTTGAACTTTTTTACGTATCAAACAAGTGAAGCTTTTAAAATAAACAACTGTGGTGATTACTAATAATATTTAGCTATTTTTAATAAGTAGATAAGGTTCCTCCATAATCTGACTAAGGCAACTATATCTTTATTTTTATTAAAAGATATTGATTATTCTATATGATAAATTATCTTTTATTAATTTGTCTTTTAACAATATTTTATATTGTTTTTAAAAAGAAACTTATTCAACTTTATGATTAATAAATTTTTGTATGTATATATATTTTCAAACTTTCCACAGCTATCCAATCCATATTATACAACTGATACTCATGACCACATACATGTAAAAAAATAATGATCTCTAATATACATATTTTATGCTGAACAAGCACTCATCAGTTCGTCCAAATCACCATCTTCCAACAAATATATACAATCATTGCTCATTTTGTATTAAGATAACATATCTTCAAACTTTAAAGGACGAACATCAATCTTTTCCACTCTCCCAACTCTTCAGCCATCCATATCACTGAAACTTCAAGGATCATATGGATCGCTGAAGAGTTGGAGAGTGGAAAAGATAGAATGTTGTCCATTAAAATTTGAAGATTTGCTATCTTAATATAAACTGAGGAGTGATTGTATATAAGTGTGGAAGATGGTGATCTGGACCAATTGATGAGTGCTGGCTGGTTCAGCATGAAATACATACATTGCAGATCATTGATCTTTTTCACATGTATCTTATCATGTGTATCAGTTCTATATGATGGATTGGGTAGCTATAAGGAGTTTGAAAGTCTGAATTCAAGTTTTTATAATTACATTAAGTTTAGTATAGACTAATATATATATGCATATATGTAAGATAAATAATGGACGGTGACTAAGTGATACTCTTGTTCACTGCTTGTCTGTTTGTTTGTTTACTTTTACCAAAATACAAAGAAAGAGTGATAAATTTCTAACTAACTGTTTCCACAGTTTACTATTACATTTTTCTTGCTTCCAATGAACATTAAAATATGTAATTTTGAAATGAATATTTTAATATAAAAACATCATTAAAATTATGATTCTCAATTAACTATTTTTATTATATTATTTTTAATAATATTTTACTTTCCTTTTCTTTTATTAGAAATGCATGTATTTATGCATGTAGACAATATGATACTATAACCAAGTGATTAATCAAAGTTTTCATTTCATATGGTGAATGTAATTTATTCGACTATCAAACTTTTAGAGTAACATCTAAATATAATACAATTATTCTTAACAATCTTATCATCAATATCTAAAAAAAGGCATTATTATTGTTTTTATTTTAGACCTAAATTGAAAGATTTTTTTTAATAATATAATTTTTATTTCTGAGTGAACAGTAGAATCGGTAATGTTTTAAAGTCAAAATAAATTAGACTTATATAAAAAAGTTGAATTCAAAATAATGAATATATTAACACTAAAATACCTATAGTAGATTTATAACTGTATCGATAAATATGTTAGTTATAATTTATTAATATAATGAATTAAAGAATCGCTATAGTGTCAAAATGTTATGAAGCCTAGTATAGCTACGATTGATAATTTAGTTATCTTTTGGTGAAATACTTTGATGATATATTAGTAAGTTGTATAGTATGCAATATTTAGTGCATTAGATTTAAAATATTTATCATAAGAAAAAAACATGTTTTTTTCATCAAGAGCTTTCAAACTCTGGTACAATCATAATATGTGATTGCTATTCAGTATCGCAGTTTATCAAAATAATATTTTTCATATTCAAATGATTGTTTTTGTAGAAAATATTTTCTATAATTTATTAGAACCAAAATCAATTGCCACTCCTCATATTAAAGACATTATAGGTTTTATTATTAAATATAACATTTTCTTTTTCTGAAACCTATAAGAATATAGATTAGCTATCAGAAAATTGAAATTAATTATTATTCTTAATGCTGCCTTTAAATTGATAGTATGTTCATAAAATATAATATCAGTAACATCACAAATGGAAAGAAATTTAATCTACTATGTTGTTTTTTCATGTAATTAAATAAATTATGATATAATATAAACTATAAATAATTTTCTTTTTTTCTGAGCTGACGTAATACACAATTATTACTATATACCATGAATATGATATACATATTATACTGAAACCATGCTAGACAGTAATAAATTATATGAGAAGGGAACACAAATTAACTGGAATCGTTCTATGGTTTGTGCACCTGTTGTAGTATATACTTTTGCTGTTGCATACTTCGTGCAGATACTCTTCTGCACATATCTGCCAAATCACATCACTGTGTGAAATTGTGGAGCCACATAGCAAATATTTTTGTAAAAAAACATTTTGCATATTTTTTAATTTTTTTATAATGGCTGAAAAGATTGTTAATGGGAAATTCTGTTTTCATTTACAGAAAATGACATGGAAAAAGTTATAATGCTTGAAAAAGATCATAAGCAAGCAGATTTCATAAAAACAAAGTTTATGAGTAGTTTAATTGAAATGTCAAATTCCACCATGTTCCTAAAGAGCATCGCAAGAGAAGTCCAAAGGCAAAAGAACACTGATGCTTTTTTAATGCAAATGACATTTGTTTCTCAAATGTAATTTGTAATGGTCAGACATTTTATCTACAAGTTCTGAAACAAATTTACATGATGTCAATTTTTACTAGTATAATTATATAAAGATTTATTTTAGTTATACTTGAATGAATATATTAAATGGGGTCAGAATATTATTGCTAACGAGGCAGAAAGGCTAATATATCAATGAACTTCAAAACATAGATTTTATATGTAGTAAAAATAAAAAATAGGCAAACATTTTATCTTCACTGTTCAAATAGCAAAAAAATAATAATAATCAGATTTTCAGTAAGACCTATAAAGATTTTATACAAACCAATGAAAATATCCAAAATAAATGTTACAGGCATTGATGATGACTAAATTATTTTTTCATTTTATATATATATATATATATTTCATACAAACCAATGAAAATATCCAAAATAAATGTTACAGGCATTGATGATGACTAAATTATTTTTTCATTATATATATATATTGTACCATTTATTTATATATATGATACAAATTGCTATTTAATATTGTATATCATTTAAATAAAAAAGAGAGAACCTGATTTTTAATTTTCTTTGTAATATAATGTTGTTTTAAGAAAAACGTACAGTGCAAGCTTAATTTTTCTTTTTTTATATATAATTTAATTAAAATAAATTCGATGTTGGAAAGTGCATACGAATAATTGATTCAAATAGTGAAAGGAAATTTCAAAGGTAAAAGATTGCTATCAGAAACGACTTTCTGATAGTAATTAAAAATGGCAGGAATTCATAATGAGAAAATAGACTTTGTAATAAAAAAATGAGAAATAATATAGAAGGTTATAAAATAGAACAAAAGGTAAAAGGAATATGCACAGAACTTCTTAAAAAGAATCTGGAGATATAAAAGGAGCCAACAGGTTGGAAAAGTGTCTTTGTCTTGTTGTTCCAGAGAGTGCTGAGCAATTTGAAGTGCCTCATATTTTTTTAATAAAAAAATTAATAAAATGTGTCCACTTAGATATGAACTGAAACCACTCTCCATTAGGGAGTAGAACTCCATCATTTGCTCACACTTTCTCTTGAAAAAAGTCCCCTAAATTGTCATCTGGCTCTACCTAAATACTGATTGGAGATTTGGAAGAAATAAAACAAAAAAACAAAACAATAAAAAACAACTGCAGACTACCCATTAAAGGAAATGGATGTCGGTTGATCAATCACCTACATAAATACCAACTTACCAGTAAGTTAATGGCCATAACTTTTGTATAAAGCTTTATGAACTGAGATTTGAATGAAATATTTATCCCATAATTTTTTGATCTAAAAATTTGCGAACTGAGTAGTGAATAAAACTGTTACCATGAAAAAAATAAGACACAAACTAGCTATTACTTCAAGAAGAAATATTTGAATCAAATTATTAAATTTGTTATGCATAATACTTTCAAATATTATAATTTTTTTTATCATAAATATTAAATGTTTGAGGGGCTAGAATAAATCTTTATTATTAACATAACTTTCATTGTACATGTATAAAATTAATGTTATTATATTTAAGTTTTAGATTTGATTCTTTAGATTCAAATTAGTGTATAAATTACCTTTGCTAAGTAGATTTATTTTCTTAATTAAGTCAAAAGAGAAATATCTTCTACTACTTAACGGGAATTTTAATCCCAATCATATAATTACTACTTTACGAGTTACGATATATTTGATGCAGAATCAGTGAGTCTAAGCGACTCTGGCATTCTCATTTATGAATAAAAAAGGGATTCAGCTCACAATTGTACTCATAACAATTTTAGGCTGAGTTGATCAGGAATTATAGTTATGTTTTTTTAGAAATAGGAACAAAACTTCCTTCTTTTTGCATAACTTGATCAACTCACACATTTATTGCATACAGAGGCCTACCAAGGCATGGAAAATGTTACAATGGCAGCCCAACTTGGGACTATGAAAAAAAAATCATGACATGAGAAAATTTAAAAACAGCATAAAATTGAGAATTTAATGTCTGTAGCCAGAAAATAATTATGACCACAAATAGTGTGCAAGTCTAAAAAGTTACTGTGTACGATTATAAAATTTTTTTTTAAGAGTAGGATAAGAGTGTAAGATTTTAAATAAGTCTATATTAAAAAAAATAATAGCTTATAAATTAAATAATAAATAAAATGGATCGAAGGTTAGTAATGACTGTAAAGGTAGAGAGGGACAGGAGATTATAGGGTGATAAAAGAGAGGGGTGTTGGTTAATGAATTCATTAGTAAAGCAAAATAAAATATTGAAGTTATACTGTAACAATTAATGAAGTTAAGATTTTGTTTACTATAACAAAAATAAACCACATGGCCATATATGAAATTGATAAGTATTAAAAATATACAACATATGGTAGAAAGCAAAAAAGAATTGAAAGATGGTGTGGAACCCTTCATAAGAAAACTATTACATGAATTCAAAATGGAATTCAAAGAAGATATAAAGAAATGGCAGAGATGGTCAGAGAATTAAAAGAAAAAAATAAGGATAGATACCCCCCCCCCCGGCCCCCCGGGGGGGGGGGGGGGGGGGGCGCGGGGGGGGGGGGGGGGCCCCCGGGGCCGAGGGGGAAGGGGCGCCCCGGGGCCCCCCCCCCCCCCCATATTAAAGAAATAAAATAACCAGTAAAAAAGAGGAAAAAGAGAAGAAATAAAGTGATCAGTAGAACAACAGAGTAAAAGAGGATAAACTTATATGTGAGTGGGATGGCGAATCAATTAAGTACACATCTCAAGAATGCCCAAAGGTTGTTTGCAAATAAATGATGTCAAGATAGAGACATTGAGGGATTCTGGCAGCCAGATATCAGTAATGTCGGAATGCATGCAGAGCAAACACATAGAGATACCAACTCTACTGGTGAAAAGCACACAAATAACTGGCAAATAACAAAAAGGCACAATTGGGCTTGAAACACGGATGCAAATTAAAATAGGGGATAAAATTATACCCCACATGTTATTAATTCTAAAAGGTTTGGTACATGAAGCCATATTGGGGCCAGACTTTATGCACAAAACTGGGTGTGTGATCAATTATAAAGATGAAAAGATTATCTGTGAAGGGAAAGAAGTGGAGTTTGGGTCATGGATGAGAATGAATCAGCAAAATGTATGTAATATGGAGGTTGAGATAGAACATTCTTCAATAGAGGCATGGATTGATGAGATAATAAATGAAGGGAGAATGTAAAGGGGACTTAAAAGAAGTTCTAATTGAATATAAATCGAATTTTTCAGATAAACCCAGGGTTATTAAAGGATATGAGAACAGATTCAAGGTTTCTGACAGTACTCCATTCTAGGCAAGATCATACCCAGTGCCACACCAATATAGAGCTGAGGTAGAGAGAGAATTAGCTAAAATGAAGGAGTGGGATATTATCACTAAGAGTTAGTCAGCATATAATAACCCATTGGTGGTTGTAAAAAAAAGATGAGCCATAAGACTCTGTTTAGATGCCAGGCAATTGAACAAGATTACATGGCCAGATCAAAATGTTCCACCTCCAATTAATGAGTTGGTAAATAAATTCCAAGGAAAAAAGATATTTTCCACATTAGATCTGACTGCCAGCTATTGGCAGATCAAGTTACATCCTGCTGTCTGGAAGTACACATATTTCGATATAATACTATATCATACCAATTTAACAGAATGCCTTTTGGTCTCAAGAATAGTGGAGCAGGCCTGCTAAAATGTCTTGATCATGTACTGTCACCTGAGATCAAAAAGTTAATCACTATCTGTATGGATGATGTGATTATTGCATCTTACTCTCATGAGCACTTACAACACCTCAAGTTGTTTTTACAAAAGTGCAATATGAAGAATATTCACATTAATTTACAAAAAGGAACTTAATTAATGCAAATGGAATCAGACCTCACTCTGACAAAATTCAGGCAATACACAATTTCCCAGCCCCTCAAACACCAAAGCAGGTTAGGTCATTTTTGGGGGTATGTATTTTCTACAATAAATTTTACAAAAACTTTGCTTCAGACATGGAGCCTCTGCTGCAATTATTATGTAAGGAGATGTCATGGAAATGGACAGAAGAACATGAGATCAATTTCAGGGTTATTAAAGAGAAGTTCCTTAGCCAAGTGATGTTGGTTTACCCTGACCTAAAGAAACCATTTACTGTTCAGGTAGACGGTAGTGGGTACAGGTTAGGTGCAGCTCTTATGCAAGCTCAAGAGGATGGTATCTTGGGTGTAATTTAATTTGTCTGCAGACCATTGAGAGTGAAGTGATTAATTACTGTGTAACAGAGAAAGAGGCCTTGTATGTGGTGTCGGCATTTCAGAAGTTCTGCCAATTCTTGATAGGATTGAAAATGATTGTTAGGACAGATCATAAGAACCTGGAATTATTAAACAACAGATATTTAACAAACACTAGGCTAATCCGATGGAGCCTTTTTCTCCAGGTGTTCAATTATTCCATCCAGTATTGTAAGAGCACTGAAAATGTGGTAGCCAACACATTGAGCTGGAATATTGTTCCTGATACCCAGGACCATCTGCAGATAGAAGATATCTGTTTGGCAAGTGTAGAATTAGAAATGGACACTGTAGTACAAGAAGGATTGAAACACTTAGGAAAGGTACAAATGGCAAAGCCCTACCTACAATAAAATTATTGACCAACTAGAAGGCAAAAATAAAGTGGTAGAAATGTCAGATACTAACACTGATAAGAGATACAGCCTGAAAGAAGGGATCCTGTGGTATATCACTGACCTGCAAAAGAATCAGTAGAAAATGATTATACCAGAGAGTTTACAGGAAGGACTTATTATGTACACCCATCATTTGTATGGGCACTATGGTGTAAATAAAGTGGAAGGTTTATTGAGGACATGTTTCCATTGGCCGAATATGAGAGCACAGGTCACCAAGATAGTAGGCTCATGCGAGACCTGTCTGAAGACAAAACCAGCAAACAAGTCATATCAAGGAACATTGAATCCTATCATCCCTAAGAAACCCAATGCCCTGGTGGCTGTTGATTTCTATGGACCATTGCCAGCTTTTGGGAAAATGAAATATCTACTAATGGTATATGACCTGTTTTCAAATTTCAAAATAGGTGTCGGCATATCTGGTGACCCATGCCAATACTATGAATGCCATAAGAACCCTTGAGGTACAATATTTTAAAAGGGTATGCAGACCCAAAGTTATTTTGTTGGACCACAGTACACCTTTCACATCTTATGATTGGCAACAGTGGATAGAGAAGATGGAGGTAAAACACACATTGTCATCCATACAAAATCCACAGTCCAACCCTGCAAGCAGATGATGAGAGAGTTGGGATGTCTCTTCAGGGAATATACTGCATCCAACCATAGAGGATAGGTGAAACAACTCCCAAAGGTGTTAAATTTCATAAATTGGACTCATATGAATCCACAGGATTTGCACTTGTAAGACTTCAATTTGGACAAGCAGTACCTCAGTTGTATAAATTCACATTACCCACTAGTCCAGAAAACAGGAGAGATTATGAAGAGGCAAGAAAAAAATTGGAACACTGTGCCAAGCTCCGGACCCTGCAGAAATGAGTCCTGACTGATAAGTTTAAAACAGGGGATTTGGTATGGGTCAAAATGAACCCCATGAGCCAAACTGGGAAGCATATTCTTTAAAAAGTTCCAAAATTTGTACGAGGAGCCTTACCAAATCAGCCAACAGTCCCAATGCTTTCACTTTAGAGAATGGTGAAGGAGAAAGCAGTCCCTATAATGCTAGGTCACTGAAACCATATAAGACTAGGATGTGGGTTAGAAGTACCCCATAAAGACTTATTAAGAATAAAATTAGTTTAAACCTTTATTTTTATTCTCATTCCCCTGCCCCGGTGGTATTGTACCATTTATTTACATATATGGTACAAATTGCTATTTGATATTGTATATCATTTAAATAAAAAAGAGAGAACCTGATTTTTAAGTTTTTTGTTTTGTAATATAATGTTGTTTTAAGAAAAACGTACAGTGAAAGTTTAATTTTTATTTTTTTATATATAATTTAATTAAAATAAATTAGATGTTGTAATGTGCATACCGAATAATTGATTCAAATAGTGAAAGGTAATTTCAAAGGCAAAAGATTTCTATCAGAAATGACTTTCTGATAGTAATTTAAAATGGCAGGAATTCATAATGAGAAAAGAGACTTTGTAATAAAAAAAATGGGAAATAATATAGAAGTTTATAAAATAGAACAAAAGGTAAAAGGAATATGCACAGAACTTCTAAAAAAAATCTGGGGATATAAAAGGAGCCAACAGGTTGGAAAAGTGTCTTTGTCTTGTTGTTCCAGAGAGTGCTGAGCAATTTGAAGTGCCTTGTATTTTTTTTAATAAAAAAATTAATAAAATGTGTCCACTTAGATATGAACTGAAACCACTCTCCATTAGGGAGTAGAACTCCATCATTTGCCCACACTTTCTCTTGAGAAAAGTCCCCTAAATTGTTGTCTGGCTCTACCTAAATACTGATTGGAGATTTGGAAGAAGTAAAACAATAAAAAAACAAAACAATAAAAAAACAACTGCAGACTACCCATTAAAGGAAATGGATGTCGGTTGATCAATCACCTACATAAATACCAACTTACCGGTAAGTTAATGGCCATAACTTTTATATAAAGCTTTATGAACTGAGATTTGAATGAAATATTTATCCCATAAATTTTGATCTAAAAATTTGCGAACTGAGTAGTGAATAAAACTGTTACCATGAAAAAATAAGACACAAACTAGCTATTACTTCAAGAAGAAATATTTGAATCAAATTATTAAATTTGTTATGCATAATACTTTCAAATATTATAATTTTTTTATCATAAATATTAAATGTTTGAGGGGCTAGAATAAATCTTTATTATTAACATAACTTTCATTGTACGTGTATAAAATTAATAATGTTATTATATTTAAGTTTTAGATTTGATTCTTTAGATTCAAATTAGTGTATAAATTACCTTTGCTAAGTAGATTTATTTTCTTAATTAAGTCAAAAGAGAAATATCTTCTACTACTTAACGGGAATTTTAATCCCAATCATATAATTACTACTTTATGAGTTACGATATGTTTGATGCAGAATCAGTGAGTCTAAGCGACTCTGGCATTCTCATTTATAAATAAAAAAGGGATTCAGCTCACAATTGTACTGATAACAATTTTAGGCTGAGTTGATCAGGAATTATAGTTATGTTTTTTTAGAAATAGAAACAAAACTTCCTTTTTTTTGAATAACTTGATGAACTCACACATTTATCGCATATAGAGGCCTAGCAAGATGTGGAAAATGTTATATATATATATATATATAACAATTTACATTTGTGATATTAGAGGCCTAGCAAGATGTGGAAAATGTTATATATATATATATATAATAAATTTACATTTGTGAACTTAATAGATTGGAAAAGCAAATAAAAATGGGGTATGGTGAAATCAAAATCAATTATTGGCTTACAAGATTATGATAGTAAGAATGGCACATTTTTGAAATTGAGATTATTAGTGCTAAGATTGATCAATAAACTCATTACAACCATCTCATAGTTTATCTATATAGAGGCAAAGAGTTTTAGTATTTTAGTATATATATATATATATATATATATATTGTAATGGTATCATCAAGAATAAATGTAAAAGTCTAAGCCTAACTTATTACATAATACCTTATTCAGTCATTCACCAACAGGTGGTGACATAAATCTAAGCTTAATCATTTAAAATACTTATCGAACTGTAATAAGCAGATCAAATGCCACATCAATAATGTTTGTTATTACATTATTGTATATAATATTTCTAATATATCCCAAGGTTTTAAAGCCTTTCAAGTTTTGTATATGTGTGGCTAGCATAATATCAAAACTAATAAATAATATTTTAATTATTATTCCAGTGGTTTTATCCTATTTTAACATGCCAAACATTACTTGATTTTAAATATAAATATTTACAAACACATCCATGCACATTTAAATATTATATGTAGGTTATGTTTGTTTAAAAGTGATTTTAAATCATATATAAATCACTAAAATTATTATTATGTTATGATCAATTTATTCAACATTATAATGGCTATTTAGTAATAAAATGTTTTTTAGTGTAATGTAGGATTAGCAACTTAAATTTGTTGATTCTGTAAAATTTAAATTTCATAGCATTTTCGATATACGTTTTTGACTTGTTTGAAATTGTTCAGTCACATTGGATTTTTTTAGCAAAGCTATACACATACATAGGACTTTATTTTAAATTACAATTATTACTTTAGAATATTTGATTATACAAATATAATTTATATATCTTTTTAGTTATGCAAATATTATGAAAAATAAATAAATTTTGTCATTTTTAATATTAAGCCTGTAAGATTACAGTTATAATATATATATATATATATAGACCAGTTACAATTTTGATATCAAATAAATAATGAAATGATGAACGTGTTTAGTATCACACACTTGATTGGCTTATCTTGCACAATAATGACTAATCAGCGTCATTCAAGTACACTAAACTCTACATTTTACATTATAAAAAGCATATATATAATTTTATTATGTGACGCATAAAACAAGTAGATAGAAATTTTTTTTTGATTAAATATAAATAAAATTTACTAAAGATTAGAAAACTTTTTATGTTATTTCAATTCATATTTCAAAAGAAAAATATTAAATTAAAATATCAAAAATAAACCCCAACAAACTAAATCAATATTCAAAATTGTTATTAGATTCATTTTGTTTATATAACAGACATATAGAAATATATTTATGTTTTGCCGAAATAATAATGCTTTTGAGCCAAATCCATACTAATACCCCAACAATATTTTTTTTTAAAAAAAGGAAAACGAAAAATTGTTCAAATTATAAACATAATTATTTAAAAATAAATAAATTTTTAAAAGAAAAATATCTAAATAAAAAGTAATAAATTAGAGATACAGTATTACTAGTTGCTTAAATAGATATAAATAATTAACTTTCTAGAAATAATTAATTTCAGTTAAAAAAAGAATTTAGAAGAGATTTGGACTCAAACTTTCAAGCCCCCTACAGCTATTAACTCCAATCTATACGACCGATACACATGACCACACATATGTGAAAAAGATAAATGATCTCAAAAATGATCCCAAAAATTCGTGTCTTGTTCTATATCAGTACTCATCAATTGGTCCAAATCATCATCTTGCGCACATACATACAACACACACATATATATATATATGTATATAAAATCAGTGCTTAATTTATATTAAGATAGTCCATCTTCAAACTTTAATGGATGGATTTTAATTTTCTCAACCCTCCAACTCTTCAGCCATTCATATCACTGAAGATCTGATGATGAAATGTTCAAAGCCCTTGATGATGCCAATCTTATTACCATATACATGTTGACTTTGTCACTCTAACCCTTCATGTATAGGATCTCAATATGTCCATTTAAAAAAGAGAAGAGAGATGAGCAGGGCATGGGCTGAATATATAATATTGAAATAGAAGTATATTATCTATATTGGACTTAATGTAATTAGAAGGGATTTGAACTCAGAATTTCAAGCCCTGTACAACTATCAACTCTATCCTATACCACTGATACACATGACCACATACATATGAAAAAGGTAAATGATCTACAATATGCATATTTAGCCTGTATTCTGTCCATCCATTATCTGTGTATTTATATGGACATATTGAGGTCCTAAACTTGAGAGGTCAGAGAGACAACATGGCTATGACAATAAGATTAGCACCATCAAGGGATTTGAGCATTCCATCATCAGATTTTTAATGATATGGATGGCTGAAGAATTGGAGTGTGTAGAAGCTTGAAGCTTGCCCATTAATGTTTAAAAATTTGCTATCTTAATATAAACTGAACACTGATTACTTATGTGGGTGGAGATAGTGATTTGAACAAACTGATGAGTGCTGGTTCAGCGCAAAATAACATATATTAGAGATAATTTATCTGTTTCAGATGTATGTGGTCATGTTTATAGGTTGTATAAAATGGAGTTGATAGTTGTTGAGGGCTTGAAAGTCTGAGTTCAAATCTCTACTAATTACATTAAGTTTACTATAGACAATATACTTGCCCTTAGAAGATAATTGTAAATAATTTTTTTTTTTCTACGATAAAATTAAATTGTAAATAATAGTCCTATAATTCGATTATATTTTGTTACATACAAAAAATATATTTCCTAATTTTGTAAACCAATATTATAGCTTGTTTTAAAGATGCGCGGAGATTGCAGTCTGGCATATTTAGTCAAAGATTCCATATAATTTCCGAGAAAAATATATAAATATTTATAAATATATAGATGTTAATCTCTTTTATTGATTCGTAATAAGAAGTTAATGCTTCTTGACAATTACAGTGAAAACAACGGGAATTGTTAGGCAATAAATTTTACTTAGTATAAGGTGATGTTTAATGTTAAAGGGAGAGACAGAAAAACAAACTAAAAAAAAAAAAACTCTTTTGTAAATATTTTTCATATAAACTGTTTAGTGTCTACTGAAGCTTTTTTCGTAAATTATTGCAAAATAAATAGCCTGTTTTCAAGTCATGGATGAAATGTTCTATTCTTAAGGCTTGATTACTTGGAGTGTTTTTTATTTGGAGATAGTTTCAAATAATAAATCTGCTTTTGAACAAGCTAAATATTTCATTAATGTATAAGATAAAATATATAAGCGTTACATTTGTATATATAATATTTTTAACAGGCCATATTGTTATATGTATTGTTATATGTATACATACGTGTGTGTGCGTATGGTGTGCGTATAATTTAGCAATAATTAAATATAGAGAATAATTCATATTTTATTAATATACATTTGCTAAGCAGGCTTCGAATAGGTTTTTATCGTATTCATTGTTAATAACTGGGAGTATGAAAGGAAATTGTCGAATTGCAAACTTGATAATTAATAATGAATCTAATACAAATTTGTCGAAAATATGCCCCATATATTTTAATCAATATTTATTATCATAATTTTTATTTATTTAGTGCTGAATTATATATATCAATAAACAGGTACAAATGACACTATATATATATATGAAAAACAAAACAAGTTTTATATACGTAAAAACCTGCTATCGCTTGTATTAATGATCAATAGATGGAGCTTTACCAAGATCTCCAAACAAGCGTATTTGTTTACATAAACGTCAGAGTCAATATTCACTGTCTCTTTCATTTTGCTCCACCCTCAGATCAGCTGATTTCAAGCTGATTTGCTTTCATCAGTGAAGGGATAGGAGTTAGAAACTAAACCTAAATATTAATTCCAAGCGTTTATGCAAAACGTTTCTATCAGTTTGCAAGCAACTAAACCTAAATATTAACTCCAAGCTTTGATTATGTGGAGAAACTGAACTGTTATCAGACCCACATAGCTATCTAGTTTGATAGGCTGAGTTTGAAGACATTTAGGTGTCTAAAAAATTCATGCTTGCAAACTGATAGAAACGTTTTGCATAAATGCTTGGAGTTAATATTTAGGTTTAGTTTTTAACTCCTATCCCTTCACTGATGAGAGCAAATCAGCTTGAAATCAGCTGATCTGAGGGTGGAGCAAAATGAAAGAGACTGTGAATATTGACTCTGACGTTTATGTAAACAAATACGCTTGTTTGGAGGTCTTGGTAAAGCTCCATATATATATATATATGATAACAAACTGTGATTGTAAATTATTACGTATATGATACTATGTTATTTAGGAATGTATATGAAACCATCATGTTAAATGCCAGCAAATTAATAAACTATCTAAACTTCCACGGGTTTATATAGCCACAAATTATTTTCTTGCACATATATATATATATGCTTGTGAGTAATCTCAATTTTTTAAGAAGCAATTTTTCAAAAAAATCATATAACACCATCACAAAATATTATACTTGCAAGTTTTTTTTATCAGCTCATCTTTCATTCTTAGCCCAAATCTATCACAACCACTCATCAGTGCAGAATCAGATCAATCTCCACAGTATAGATACATTAGAAACATACTTTTTCAAAAAAGCCTTTTTTTGGAGACCCTCCAGTCCTTTATAGTGAATTATGTTGGGTTTTGACCAAATCACCCCCTGGTGAATTTTTCATAAATATTATACATTAAAATTCATGTAAAACAGTATATTTTATTAAAATAATTTTTTTTTTGCCAAAATTGTGTGAAAAAAAAAGGGAAATTCAAAATTCCTGCTCTAACAATAGACATAAGCCCCATCCTGACATGTTCAGCCATTGTCTGATGACAAGGCTATAAAATATTTGGCGTTTTACGACATTGAAGTTTTCAATGCTGCAAAAATGTGTTTATTTGTGAATTTATTAAGGTTTTAGATATTTTTTAAAAAATAATTTACACTATATTTATTAGAGATCAAGAAATATAAATTATTAATAACTTATTTTGCCTTGAAATACTTTACTCTAAAAAATATAATGTTATATTAGCAGCTAACATAAATATGGTCTGAAGGAAATTAGAAGACTAGCTTTGATGCAAAGAATCTACTTTATATTTATGAATAAAGAAAATATTATAATTTTGCAATAAACATTCAAAAATTTTAAACTTTTAAAGCATAATTCATTAGATATAAGAGAAATAAATAAATGTTCATTCACATTTTTAAAAATAATCAGAAATAAGATATATTTCATTGATTTTTATAAACTGAAAATGATCTTTCTAGAAACAAAGACATGTAACATCTTTGTTTTGATTGCAATCTAATTTTTTTAATATTTGCAGAAACAAAATATGAATATTTGAAATTTATTTCAGTAGTAAACAAAAATAACTATCAAATGAAGTCAAATTTATTATTTTCTGATAATTAATAAACATTTTATAATATATTTTACGTTGATGTGTGAGACAAAAAAAAACATCAAAAATGCTGAAAAGTAAGGAGCATTAGGCTGTATTTTGAAAAAGTTAAACCTAACTTCATACAATATGTATTTAAATATATTTCAAACTTCTATTCCAATACATATTATGGAAACATACGATTGAAGACATGTTGAAAAATAAATGATCACTAAGCACTCATCAGTTTGGTGCTGATCGCAATCTCTTACATATACCATCATCATTTGTTCAATATATATATATATATACACAAATAAAATGTGCATTAATTAAAAACGATTGCAATAACAATAAAAATAATAATGTATATAATAGTTAATTACCATTAAATTTATTACTTTTATTGTTATTTATAAATATAAACTACCACTATATATATATGGCAAATTACTATAGTTTAATTGACAGGTTTAACACTTCCTGCTTTACAGCTTTGTTACTATAATCATTTGTTAGGGTAGATATTTTCAATAGCCCAAATATATACTATAAGACTCATTTTAATTAATAATATTATATGTTTAAATAAACTAAAATCCAATTTTATTTAGAATTAAAAAACACATATTTCTTGGGACAATTCAAAATATTTTACATTGCCATATATCAAAAATATTTTTTACTACTCTTTAACACTGCTGTAATTATACAATCCAATTTCTACACACATCCTTTGCAAGTATCAAAAACATGGACTTTATTTTGACCATGTTCTGGTCAATATCAATCTTGATAGATTTACATGATGGAAGTTAATATAATAAAACTAGGTTACACACACAGCCCCATGTCATAGCAAATAATATGACAAAATTGAAACAAGTAATATTCATATTATTAAATAAACTCATTACCTTTTTATACTTCCATCATTATTGCAAAAATATAAATAAAAATAATGTTAATGGAATGATTGATTTTATACTATTACTGTAATTATTAAATGTAATCATGTTGATTCAATATTGATTAAATATCATTCACACAAAATTTGCAATAAAATCTATTTAAATATTATTGTCTTATTATAATGATTCCTAATAATAATTATATTTTTCAGAAACTCTCGACTTTTTTTGACTCTCTCCGTCGAAATTGACGGCTCTAAATTATGAATAGAAAAAATATCCATGAAGTTAGGTAAGAATAAGTTTTTAAATTTCAATATGAGTTCATACATTTTCAACTTCTGAAAATAATTGCTGATTGAAATATAGTTATGTGCAATGTCATTAAATGATTTGATCTGTGAAATACCAATTTTTAAAATTATCATAATCATCGTCAATATTATTTTCAACTATTACTAATTCACTGCAGGATAATGCTTTTTCTATGTTTACACCAGTTTCACTAATCCACTACTCTTTTCTTTTCATAACACATCAATCATTTTTATTTCATCTATCCATATATAAGGTATTTTTTTGTCTTGAAATCCACGTTAAAAACAACAATTAATCTATTATCAATACTATATACAAATCAATTCTATTTCATTCTCTTAATCTTTTCATTAATGTTAATAATATATAATTTGTTCTCTCACTCATGTATTAAACTTTTGATATCTTATTATTACTTGCAAACATACTTCTCTATAATTGGTCTGAGTGATTTAACATCTCTATATTGATTTTTTGTTAAGTGTTTATAATAATGTATTTAAAAAGCATTAAATAATGTTTAATTATTTTAGGAGTCTTTGTGATCTGTCAGCATCATCTGTATTAACATTGACATTGTTGGGATGATTTTGTACTGAATTTGAGACGTAATTTATATCAGTTAGCCAGCAGAACTTTTGGATTTTTTTCAGATTATTATATATGTGTTAAGGTACTTTGTTGGCAAGCTTTTAAAAAAGATTAATTAACTCTCTATTGAACAATGTTTAATTTAAGCTGATTGGTATAACTTTATTGAATAATTAATAATATCAATTGATTATTTATTTAACATACATTGTGGTATTTCTAGTATTTTGAAAAATAGGTTACACGAAGTTTTCTTGATAACAATTGTTTAGACTAAGCTACAGATTTCAGCTGTGATGTGACATTATATATTGTACCATCTTTGGTTAGATTTATTTTTATATTTAAAAAAAATATGGTCATAATTTTATATGTTATTGACTGTTTAAAATAATAAAGTGAATTTTATTTTACACCAGAATATAAAATACGATATAGCATAAGCTAGTATAAGCGATTAATTTATTATTATTTAAATAATATATGTAGTTTTTTACTATGTAAATATTATATGAATTTGAATATATATTTTGATAGGTTTTTGCATTAACATTTTGTGGTATCACATATTTTAACATTAGATTTAAGTCAATTATTTTATATAGCGCGATGTTTTTTATAAACAATAATATTTAAACTGCATTAAACTGTTGCACATGCGCTTTGGATTTTAAATATAAAATGAATGAATACTAACACTTTAACCACATGATAAAGTCTTTGGATACTTTAACCACATGATAAAGTCTTTGGATTTTCCAAAGACTTTATCATGTGATTGAAGTGTTAGTATTCATTCATTTTATATGTAAATCCAAAGCGCATGTGCAACAGTTTAATGCTGTTTAAATATTAACATTAGATTTAGAAAAATAAATAAGTTATTCTTTCATATGTGTGCATGATTATATCTGCATATATATTTAGATTATTGTATAAATGTAAAATCATGTATATTTTTAAACTATTATTATTATTAAAGATATATAAAATGTAATAATATTTTTGTTAAAAAAAACAAATTTATTTATTTTTTATTCACTGATTTGTAATTTAATAAGAGAAATTGCAAAATCATTGTCTTTATTTTCGTTTTAAATATTTTTTAAGGGTAAAAGAAAACATTTTGTTTAGGGATGTTGTTATGTCTATAAAGATATAATTACAGTGGTATAATCACTCAAAGAACTAAATTTTACATTAGTAAGCAAATTATATAGATTGCCTATTTTTTAAACTTAAGACACTATATATTTTTATATTTTTCCATTACTTTAATTGCTGTACTGTAGTGCATCTTGCAGTAAATAAAATTTAAAATATAATATATGTTAAAAAAATGTTTAATATAAATAGCACAATCAAAAGCTAAGTAGATAATAACATTTACTTCAAAAGACAACTTAAAAAACATGGAATTTGTTTTAAGTACATTCTGGAAAAGATTATAAAATGCTTATACGGTTTTACTACGTTAAAAGTTGTTTGTAAAATAACAAGTATAATAATTTGATTATTTTATTTGTGATATTAGTAATTAGCAAGCAAACTAAAACAAATTAACATTTTCTCTAGTTTATATATATATAGTTTAAATTAGAACAAATCGGTTTCAAGTATTAGTAGATTTTGAACATTACTCAGATTTAAATGAAATTAATATGAAAATAACTGATACACTTTTAAAAATTGCAACAAAGACAGCTGATAGAAAAAGCAGCAATTGACCAATAAAATTTCTACTGAGACTAGAGAATTTATGAAAAAAAGGAATATGAAGATATACAAAAATGGTGCATTAAAAAGCTTGAATATCTCGAATTTTGTAACATGAGGTGTAAAAGAGTTGAAAATGATATAAGAAAGTATACTTATGAAATAGCAAGAAAAGCTGTAGAATATAATAAAAGTCTCAAGAGTGTAAAACAACATTTTGGTATTGGTAGGAAATTTATATCTGCAATAAAAAAAGATGGAATTATTACTAAAAATAGAGATGACATCATGAAATGAGTAGAAGACTTCTATCAAGAATTATATAGTAATAAAGAACAAGTATGTTCTATATTTATTATATCTTTTGAATTGTTCAGAATTTTAAATGAGAAAGTGAGAAATACAATTAAATTTATGAAGAAAGGAAAGGCTCCAAGTAATGATGGAATTGCAATTGATATATTAAAAAAAAGCAGGTGAAAAAATAGAAAAAAAATTAGTAAAGTTATATACCAAATATGTAAATCATAAAGATGTATCAGATGATTGAAAGAATGCAGAATTCATATTAATATTTAAAAGCAGTGATAAAGAAGATATTAGAAATTACAGACCTATCAGCCTTTTACCAGTTTTATACAAAAATTTTACCAAGATAATTAAAACTCATCTACAGAGAACATCGGATTTCCACCAAACAAGGGAACAAGCTGGATTTAAAAGTGGTTTTAGTACAGTAGCTCATATCTATGTATTGAGAGAAGTTATAGAAAGGACAAATGAATATGAGTTGTGCTTTGGAATTGAAGATTATGAAAAGGCATTTGATTCTATAAACATTTCTTCAGTGATTAAAGCATGGGATCATCAAGGTATAACACCAGGATACTGACATATTTTAAAGAATATTTATAAAAATGCATCAGCAACAATTAGTTTACATAATGATACAAGGAAAGTCAACATTGAGAAAGGTGTAAGTCAGGAAGACTCCATATCTCCAAAACTTTTTACAGCAGTGCTGCAAGAAATATTTTGTGGGTTAAAATAGAAAGATAAAGAAGTGAAAGTAAATGGAGATAATTTAAGTCATTTATATTTTGCAGATGATGTAGTTGTTTTTGCAAATAATGCTTTAGAGTGTAAGAAAATATTACAGAAGTTATCAGATTAAAGTAGAAAATAAGGACTAAAGATAAATGTTAAAAAATCTAAAGGAATGTTTAATGAGTTTTTATAAATATGAAAATAAAGATTGATTATGATGAATTAAAAGAAGTTAACAGTTACATATACCTTAGTTAGATTATTAATACAGATAGAAACATAATGAATGAAATTAATCATAGAATTAAACTTGGTTGGAGTGCTTAATAAGTACTATCATTGGGAAACTGCTAATTAAGCTGGCTTAGATTTGTTGACATAACTATAAAGAATGTGCTATTAAACAGCATTTATATAAGCAGACATCATGTGATGTTTGATTGGTTTTAAATTAACACATTGCATAGTGGCATAGTTTAGCAATTTATTGGACATAATTTAATATAAAATTAGAGACATAAATGAAACAGGATTCACTATAAACAAAATGATGAAAAGAGTTATGAAATGGTGATCATGTGATGAATAAGTTGTCTAATACACTTGAGAATAGCAGTAGTATTTTTATAGTAATTATTTAAATGTGGTTCAAAACTTCAATGTGAATTATTTTTATATGTATATGAAAGATAATTGCAAAAAAAAATACAGGAGAAAAGAGAACTAAGGTTTTCCCCTTTATTGATTAATGTTACTATTTAAAGACTAATAAAACCTAAATTTTTACTATTGGAGATACAAAAAACATGATACTAAATGGAAATATGCCTATGTGTTTGAAAAGGTAGGTTTTTAATAAATGTGTTTTACCAGTTTTTGCTTATGGATGTGAGACTTGGCCACTTGATAGAAGAGCAAGTAAGAGACTTTAGACCACTCAAAGAATTATGGAGGGATGCATGTTGAGAGTAACAATAAGAAATTGAAATCACAATATATGGGTAAGAGAACAAGCAGGTGTTACTGACCTCAATGAAAAAATTAAAAGACTGGAGTTGGGCTCGACATATTACTAGAAGAGGTGATAATAGATGGACAATTGATATCTTAAACTGGATTCCAAGTAATTGCCAAAAACCCAGAAATATACCACATATGAGATGAATGGATGGATGAAATAAGAAAGTATGCAGGGGTGATATGGAGAAGAGAAGCAAAACCCGGAAATAGACCACATATGAGATGGATGGATCAAATAAGAAACTATGCAGGGGTGATATGAAGAAGAGAAGCTAAAGATCAGAGAAGATGGATTGAACTTGGAGAGACCTTCATCCTGCAGTGGATTGGTAATGGTTGATAATGATGATGATATTGTTTATTAAAGATAAATAAATAAATATATGTAATATCTTTGCATCATATTATAGTTAAAACAAGGAAAACATTTTCTAACAAATTGTTTCAAGCTATTAAACATATTAATCAATATCTTATTTATTTTGCAAATAAAATTATTATTGATTTATGAAACTTAAGTTAATACGCTTATTGGATTTGGAAGGTATATGATATAATAATAATAATAATAATAATAATAATAATAATAATAATAATAATAATAATAATAATAATAATAATAATAATAATAATAATAATAATAATAATAATAATAATTTAAAGTCTGACTGCAATCGTGAACATTTAAAATTTAATTAACAAGATAATATAGACTTTATTCCTTTGTTAGAATTCTCTAGTTATCAAAGATGAAACTAATGTTTTCATGGACACCAGTTGGTTTTATTTAAACATAAAAACAAGTCAATAAATTATTGATACAAACTTTATATATAATCATCAAACTTAAATAAATTTATCCATCCTTTAATACTATTATAAATTTTAGTATATAATAATACAAGGGTTATTTCACGAATTAATCCAGATATAAACAATTAACAAATATATCTTATAAATTTTCAAATGAATTATTTTTATTTGGTGTATTACAATTTTGACGTCTAGTCCGGTTATCATTTTTTTAAAAAATAAATGTCATTAATAGATTTTTAAGCTTTATTCCAGATAAATTTTAGCTTACTTTATTAATAGGATTTAATAACCTAAAAACGATTTACTCGCTGACGAAGAAGCTTCCAAATAAACAAAACAAATTTCGCTTAAAACTATTAAATGGGCCAAGCGCTTTCGAGGTTTGCCCTCATATTCATGGCCGACGAAAGTAATAAATCTTTACGTAGTGTTATTAAATAACAAATATGCAAATGTAAATGCAAATCAGTTTGACCATTTTTTTATTGTTAAATTTATTTCATTACAGAATCCACGTGCTCAATCCGTGTGCTTCTGTTAAAATCTGTTGGCTGATTTATATTGTTACAGATTTAGTGCACCTAAAAGACTTTGGGGCATTTATAAAAGGACTTATCCAATTTAAATTGTTACTATATATATATATATTAGTAATCAATGTCTGTATTCCAATTGCAAACAAATATATATAAATCCTTTGAAAAACAATATAATAATTAATACGGTAAATAATATTTTAAAACAAATATCTATTATAATTTAATAGAAGTACTTTCGACTATCTAAGTAGTCGCTATATCAACTATATTCAAATTCTGTTACAAAAACCCATTATAAATGTCTACAAAAACAATTAAGTCATACATCAATTTTTCCACAATTTATTAATTTTTATATTAGCAGCTTGTTTATTATTATTTCTTTCAATACATAAAATCTTAACTTTATTAAAATCAAAATCAAACCATATACACATGTAACATTATGATCAAAGAATACTGAAGGTGATATGCCATCATTTCTAACACTCTCTCGTCTTAACTTTTGCACTCGTTTACATTGCACTCATGTCAAAGGAGCATTTATTGCTATATAAACGAGTGCAAAAATCAAGACAAGGGGGTGTTAGAAATGATGACATATCACCCTCAGTATTCTTTGATCATAATGTTACACGTATGTATGGTTTTGATTTTGATTTTAATAAAGTTAAGATTTTATGTATTGAAAGAAATAATTATAAACGTAAAATTAAAGAAGCTATGTTAATAAGAAACGGAAAGCAGCATTTGATAAATAAACAAGCTGTTAATATAAAAATTAATGAATTTTGGAAAAATTGAGGTATGACATAATTGTTTTTGTAGACATTTATAACAGTTTTTTGTAACAGAATTTGAATATAGTTGATAACGACTACTTAGATAGTTGAAACTACTTATATTAAATTATAATAGATATTTGTTTTAAAATATTATTTACTGTATTAATTATTGTATTGTTTTTCGAAGAATTATATATATATATATTGACCAAATTATGTCTCAAGTTGTTGAATTCCAAAAACATAATGAAAAATTAGTTACAACTTGGAAAAATTTGTACCAATTATACAGCTGAAATAAGTTCTAACTATATATATATAAATAAAATGTCCATTAATTAAAAAAAACTATAGTAATAAACAATAAAATTAATAAATATAACACTAATAAACTATTATACATATTTGTTTAAGGATCCATATTTTGTCTGTGTAAGAAAACTACTTTAATTTATATTCCAAGATAAAACTCAAAGGGGCAATATGAACTACAATGATACAATAAATCATTAAAATGGTTGAGTATCAAAAAAAAACAAGAGTTAGTAACAACAAAAAATTAATTAAATAAAATAATTTATTAATTAGTTAATTTATTATTAATAATAATACTTTATAAGACTTAGCTATTAACATAATTATTCTTATGGAAATATACAGTAATTAAAAAAAAATAGAAATAGTGCATACCTATATTCTATATGCCAATCTTGAAAATTTAGGCAGATGGTTTTAGACCGTTCACCTATTTTAAATTAACATATTTGCTATTGGAAAAATTTATTCTAATGTATACTTCACCAATATATATTTCAGAAGAATAAAACTTTCTTTACAAAAATATTTATTTTAAAAAAATTGGAATAAAAATAGCAAATTATAAATCTGATATTATATCTTACAGTAATTGTAATATACTGAAAACCATGTAAATTTAGCATAAGTAAAAATAATTATATCTCAAGATTCATAAATTGTAACATTCATATTGCCTTCTAATTAAAATGTCATTTCTTTTTATGAAAAATTGCTTCTTTAATTATTTTTTATATGCTGTCTTTGCTTATAAAAATACTTAGTCTTCCCAGATTAAAATTAAGTGTAATCTTAAATGTTTCTTCTCATTTAAAAAGATTGGCAATTAAGAAAATGTAGTCATTTTAGTAATTTCCTTGCTATCTTATTTTTTTTAATATAATCTTTTTAAAGTTGTAATTAATAATTTAAGTGCATACTTATTACCTAAGTAATATATATTAATGCTATAACCTTAAGACTATGCACTTATATGCAACAGTAGGGATTTCTACAAATCTTAACTCAAGATGAATGACTTTAAAAGACACGAGCAGCCAACTATTTTGCATACATTAGCTTGTATAGAAATTGTGGACTTAATCAGTGAAGTATTTAATATCTTCATGTTCTCAAATCCAAATGCTTTTGATTCGCCTGTATAATGAAAAAATTAGGTTGAAGACAAGAGTTGGTCACTCTTGTCTTTTAAAGTTGTTAATCTTATGATAAGATTTGTGGAGGTCCCTACTGTCACATCTAGGCACATAGTCTTAAGGTTATAGCCTTAATATAATCTTTTTTGTAAAACTTTTCCACTCATTTTATGATACCATATCCCTTTTTAGTAATTAGTTCCATCTTTTTTTTTGTTTAACTACTTTTCTTTTAATATCAATATCAATTTATGTTCTTGAAACTTTTATTTTTTTTTTATAGTTTTTCTTGACTATATTATATTTTTTATATCAGTATTAACTTTATCAATTTTATATAATTTTAAAAACCAATTGTTTTTAATAGATAATTTTAAAAAACTTTCATATTTCATTTTGTCTTTTTATAGTTTGTCACATTCAAAAATTTACTAGTAAATTACTCCTTTTTTGTATCAGCTATCAATATGTTGCCTTTTTTATAGAGTAACAGTTATCTTTTTATTAATCAGTTAAATATGAACCATTGTTCAAGTTAATTAATGTTTTAAAATGAATAGCAAATTCTAATTTCAATTCATTGGAATATTTATAAAGATTTGCAATATCAACTGTTAATATTTTTTTATTTAATAACTTTACTTCCTCTAGTTTTACATAACATATACTTTATATCTCAATAATTGATGAACACTTCTTGTACTAAATCTATTAAAATTATTACTTTTATAAAGTACATAATTCTGTTAGTCAAAATAAAACCAAATTCTGTTACATCTTCATTTGGATGTTTCCATGTTCTTTACTGAATTCATAATGCACATTTTTTTTCTAGCAAAGCCATAATAAAGTCTAGTGATAATACATTTCATCTCTCAATTTTAGGGAAGCAAATTAAGTTTTTACGTTAAATAAAAAAAGATTCTGAGATCAGAAAAGGAAAAATAAAACACTTTTCATGATAATTGTGAAACACATATATTTTTTAAAAATATTTTGTTTTTTATTAGTACATTCTTTATTTCAACTCCACCAATATTACAATCATGTACCAATTCAGATTGTTAGATCACCCTTTCTCACTACACATACATTTTATGTGCAATATTCACTCTTCAAGTGATCTAAAGATATTAAATATCTGAATCTACATGGCAATGTTAATAACTCAATAACTTTTGCTACATCATTTTTATGTGATCTGTTCACTTTCATTGTATATCTTATAAATTTCTAAGTGGAATCATAAATTGAACTCATGGAAAAATGAACATCTTGCTAAAAATTCATTGATACTGCAATGGCCTGCTTTAACTAACCCAAATAAACTGTAACCCAAAACTACTAACTATCCCTATTAGAAATATTTTAAATACCTGTACAGCCTGGGAAATGGTTAAATAAAGATGGTAGTCTTTCTTAATGAAAAAAAAATGAGAAAAATCTAATATAGATGATCAAATATTAAATCTTATAATCTGTCTTAGATCAATATAAAATATTTCAAAATATTGATAGAGATTTTTTAAGGCCTAAATAATGAATCTTAAATATTAAAATATTTTATTGCAAAAAGTTACAAATCCAGTTAACATTCAAAATATTAATTTTCTTTCTTCTTAATATTGTTTGTCTCATGCTCTGTTAAATCTATTTTTGAAGAGGTATTTAATATTCATTTTTTAAAAAAAATAATATATAAATAATATTATAACATTGTATGATTATGTATAATAATTATTGTATGTATATATTTTTGATTGATCATAATTTATTTATGCAAACATTACCATTTAATGGTAATTACTAACACTTTAAGTATGGAGTTAATGAAATAGATGACAAGTAAAGTATTTGTAGACAGTTTTGTTTTTTACCTATATATTATTTATTATATAAATATAAAATAAGAGAAAAAGAAATAGTATCAAATGTCATAAGTTCACAAAAATCCCGTATGTAACTTTGTACGAAGCAATTAAAATCACCACTTATAAAAAAGAACAAACTGTTGTTAAAAATCTGATAGAAAAGAGCTTTTTTTTTGAAAAAATATTAATAATTATTGATTTAACAATAAACTTGTTTTGGCAATTGAATATATGTTTAGATAAATATTGTATTTTTATGAAATAGTTACAGATTTATTTAAACTGGAAAAAATAGAACTTGAATTTCTCCTCATAGAAAAAAACAGTACTTTATTAAGAACATTTTTGGAAATTTATAAGATTCTAGTTAATATGACTTCAGAATTAACTGTGGGTAAAATAAGACTTGTAAGCAGAAATGAAGTGAAAACTATTAATTTTTTATTTAACAGTGAATTTTCTATGCCCCCCCCCCCCAAAAAAAAAAATGTAGTGAGTGTATATTGTACATGTTAAATAAATATAAAAATAAGTCATAATCAGCATTTTATTTATTTATTTTTTGTTTCTGGAACCAAAGAATGACTGAATTTAGTCAGTACCAAAGACGTAGGAGGAGAGCTCTTAGTATATATGTAAATATTTAACATTTGATATCAATCTTTTTTCTTCTATTTTGTTAATGGCTCATTAATAATTTTTTTTATATAAATTCTGAGAGTATAATTCTTTATTCATATTACCTTATTCTACTTCTAAGTTATATGTATAATTAAGAGTTTCGTATACTGACATTTTTAATACAATCTCAATTCTCAATACTTTTCTAGAAAACATGGGTATGTTTATAAATATAGAAAAAATAATTTTGATATTTGGTGGTGTAAGAAGATTTCCATACTGCTAGAGATAATAATGATACAATATTTTTGGGGAATAATAGGTAGACAATAAAATTAAAGACAAAGAAAAATACTATAAATACATAACAGATTAAAAAGTAATTAAATTCTTATGGCAATCTAATATGAAGTGGCAAGAAAAAAGCTTACTTATATGGAAAAAATGTTATATAAAAAGGAGCAAATACTGAATAACACTTAGAAAGTATTCAGGATGGTATCATTTCAAAATCTTTATATACATTATAAGATAGAAAATTTAAAATTTTATAACATAGAATATTGATAATCAGGAAAAATAAAACAGACATCATAAAAAAGAGTCATCAGGTAGAGACATAACCAAAAACCAAAATTATCAATTAATGTATACAGATGATTCACTAAATAAGTGAGATAATAAAAAAATTTAAGCCTGTGCCATGTATTAAAATGTTTTATGAAAATTTTATGCAAAGCTTGGAATGTCTTAAATAGCATATTAAAGAGATAAGCAAAATGTTTCAAAAGATGTTCATATTTTAAAAATTCTAAAACTGATGAAAATACTATGGATGAACATAGAAAATATAAAATACCACAACAGGCATTAATCATTTTTCAGGAAGCAATGCTATATAATTGCAATGAGACAGATGGATCATAGTATTGTATAAATGATCTTAAAAAGGATATAAATTTAGTTGAAAAGTCTAAACTACATGTAGTGGAAAAGGCAAAAAGTCTGTAATTATGCAAATAAGTGTGAGATGAGGCCACTCAAGTGTGGAACAATAATTACTAAATGAGATTCCGAAGGAAACTAAAATTAAGATGGTGTGAATTCATTCAGATTAAAAAAATTAATCCATAAAAGAATAATCAAATAATATTGCAGATAATTTTCAAGATCATTGTGTATGAATTTTCTTATTCTTTATTAATGGCTGAATCTACAAATAGTATATAAAAAGATATTGATGTTAATGCTATAAACAAGTCTAACATGAATGTGATAGCCATGGATAAAATTATACTTGATATAGAAGCTACAGAAAAAAGGTACAATTTTCTTTGAAAAATTAGAGTATACTAAAATGAAGAGAGAAATGCCATTTAAAAACAAACCCTATATATTTTTTAAAACACCTAAAACATTTTCCAGGTGTTAAATCTAGAATGTTCTGTAAAAGTTCATGTAATACCTACAACATATATGATTGATAATATATAAAAGGAATATTTTGAGATCATTAAATGTTTATATAATGCTATATGTAGATTCCATAAAATTGCATGGGCATTTAACATATCCACATCATTTTCAGAATGATAAAAGCCTATAGTGTCATATATAAAAATGCTATTAATATTTTTTATAAAATAATATATAAAATATGTTGTCAAGGTTCAAATAGAACTCATAGCATCTATATATTAATTAAAAATTATCATATTTTTTGATCAGAAAATATGGATTGCATGAAATTTTGATCACATATATGTGCTTTTATATATTTAAGAAGCAAAATATAGTTAAAAAAAATTGCAGATTAAGGTTAAGGTAAGATCAAGAAATAATCAAAAAAATATTTGTTTTTATTAAGCTTTATATTGAATATCTTTCTTTTTTTTTTTTTTTTTTAAAAAAAAATACATGTAAATACTTTTAACTCAAGAAAAAGGCAAAAAAAAAAATTAAATTAATTTAATAAATGTATTTTTAGTAAACATTCTTAGCTTTATATTAATAGATTAAGGCAGATTATCAAGTAAACTGATTAATAAACTTGGAAAAAACAAATTAACTAAGTTAAAAAATTATGAAGACAAATACTTGTGTGCAGAGTAATTTGAAATACATTTAAAACACAAAATAATCAAAAAATAAAACACAGAATAATTAAATAAAGTTCAATTAATTAATGTAAGAGTTAATATATATTTACTGTTAAAGTAGATAACTATTTTCAAAATATTTGTGGTTTTAAGTTAAAACCAAGTTACAGAGGAAGTATGGTTAAGCAAAGCCATATACCATATATTCTCTAAAAAGGTTATTAAGTCAAAGCCATGCAAATCTAGAAAAACCTTGAATTAGGTTTTGATGCTTATATCAGAAGATAATTATCCTATAATCATCATGTTTTTGTTAAGAATTAATTTCTCTTGTATCAAAAAAAAAAACTAGAATATTTATTAACCAAAATTATGCTGGCACTAGTAGATTTTAAAATTCTTGATGGAAAATAACTAAGCCAAATTAAAATCATATGCTTGGTAATTCAAAGAATATGCTTCAATCGGTTTACATGCCTTCAGGAATCCTCATGTAGGCACACACCTTGCATAATTATTTTGCAATTAATACTTGTGTTAATTATTATTTACATAATTATTTCACAATGGACATTTATTATCTGTATCAAATATCAAATACCATCCATCCATTACAAATACATTTAATAATATAAAATCTTCTTTGATTGCATGCATATTCAATTAAAGTGTTTGCATCTTGCCAAAATTTCTATTGTAAATTTTTTAAAATCATTGTTTCAAATTTATAGACACCCATGCCATAAATATATTTATTTTTTACTTTGGAATATAATCTGACAATACTACTTTAAATTATTACTAAGACAATGAATCCAATTACTCAAGGCTATGAGAGGTTTATATATGTAATTGATAACAATAAACCCTTAAGGTATTAACAATGTCAGTCTGTAGTCAAGGGTGCCTCCTTTGATAATAAAGGTCATACCACCTTTATCAATGGTCTTGTATGTTTTTAGAGGTTGAGTTTGTTGGTAGCTTAAGGATTGATTGTTATTTACATTTATAAACACATTAAAGCCTTAAGTAATTGGCTTTATTGTCTTAGTAAATATATTCTTTATATGAAATTTGGAAGTTATAAGTGACTATTAATTAGTCTGCATTTCAGAACAGGTTATATTTGCCTGATTAATGAGGTTTGTTTAAAAATATTTGCATTATTAATCTCAGACTCCTTGGTCAAGTTGCAATGTTTAATGTTTATATGAACATATCAGACCATAAAAAATGTAGTACAATCATTATTGTTAAATGAGGTTGCCTTGACTACAGGTTGAGTTTGTAGATAGTTTAAGGTTGATTGTTATAATTTAAATATTTTACACCAACATACTTTATTTGTATTTAAGATTTATGATTTAAAAATTTTGAGAGCCAAGTATAAGAAAATGGAGTCATAAATTCATGAACATTAAGCTACAATATCTGATTCACAGGGAATACATTTTAATGATAGTTATATTGTCGATTTTTTCTATCACATAATTTAATTGTTAAATAATTTTAGAAAAACTTATCTTTTAGTGAAAGTGTGCAGATTAGCATAGAGCACAGTGTTTTTATTTGAATATTTTTTCTTCACATTTTTGGAATAACCAATGACAGTTATGGATAAAAATTGATTCGATGATCTTTGGATTTATGAATATTAAATGAAGGTAAGGCTATAGAAAAACAAAGGCATGAGTTAAGATAATTTTTTTATGTATTTTTTTATATAATAATTATTAGTTTTACTAATTATTTTAAAAATTATATTAATAAATACTTTTTAGATATCACATATTGTTACCTTACTTTAACTAATAGCATTATTTGTCATGGACATGTGAGGAAGCTTTTTAATTTTTTCTTCTTTGTTCTTGTTCTTTTGAAATTAAATATATAATGATACATGCATGGTATTTTACTTTAGTCACATCTATTTTTCATCTCTAATCTTAGTTTTTCTATTAATTTTCTCCTAGAGTAGCTAGTTTTATTAATATACTATCATATAATTTATTAGATTTAATTTTTGTTTTTCAGCATTTCAGATTTTGGTTTTATAAAATCAGGATTTCTCATTGTATTCTATGAATTTTAAAATCTGTTTGAGTATTATAGTAATTGCATTTTTTGTTTATCTGACATTCCTGATGTATTATTTACTATTGTAAAATTTTTTAGAGTTGTTTTAAAATTTATTTAAAGTTTTTTTAATAATAGTTTATAAATAATTATTATTCATGATATTTTATCTTAAATATTTTTTTAAGTTAAAGGTATCTGAATAATTTTTTTTGTCCTGTTTCATAATGGTTTTACATTCCCACATTTTATATTTCTATTATTATTGGATATAACTGCTAAATAATTTCTTGTGTAAATGGATTTCTAAGCAATAATTTGATCTTAACATTGAGTAGACTTTTCACAAGAATGTATTTAAGAATTCCACTTTTTACTGTGGTTCTAATTATATTGTGAATTTAATATTAATGGATGAATATTGTTGATATAAATTTATAAAGTTTTTAGTAGTTCAATATGTGACCTTCCAACATATGTACCACAAACATGCTGAATCCAGAGTATTTTTGGATTATAATAATTTTGTTTGTGATTTAAAGCTCTTGTGTGTAATTATTGCAATCATATGAGGCATTTTTGAATCCACAGTATTACCTTGAGTTTGTTTGAAATTTTATAAGTTGCATTGAAATTATGTGGATAAAATAAAGAATGTTTAAAATTTCATTTTACCATTAATAAAAATAATTGTTTTTAGATAACAATGCTCATTTAACCATTATCTTACAATAGACAATACTTCATCATAAGATATATTTGTGAAGAATTATTCCACATTAATGTTTACTAATATTTCTAATTCATTCTATCTTATATTTTTAATTTCACAAAATAATTAGAATTCTTTATAAATAACTGTGTTTTATATGCCCAATTAATAAGGAATTAAAAAAAAACTCTATAAATTTTGGCATAGTAAATTTGAAATAATTATAGATTTGTATAGTATTACAGATTTAGGAGCTTTTTTCTCAATAAAGGTAATGTTTGGCTTGCTAAATAATTAAAAACAACAACATAGAACTTATATTAGGGAGACGGACAATGATGTGTGTAAAGTAGAAATGAACATTAGTTTGATTAGAAAATAAAAATAAAAACTTAAATAATCTGCTCACATGCTAATGTATTTATGATTCACAAGTGAACTCATTATAAAAATTCATAATGTTTGAAACCAATTGGAAAAAAATTGTTTTTAAAATAAAAAAAATAGAGATCCTCAAAGAGTAAATGTATAAAATTTTTACTAACTATTGCCTTTGTCAAAAAATGTAGTTGTTTAGCACATGATTTTAAAGGCAATGTTCATGAATCAAAAAGTTTCTGGTGCAATTCAAATTTTAGACAACCGCTGATCAAAAAAAAAAAAAAGACAAAATATTGTGTTCTGTAATAAATCAGTGTTTTATGAATAACAGTTAAATGTGATTAAAAAGTATATAATGTTTGAATTTTAATAAAAAAAAACATTTAACATTTTATTCAATTAATGGAAAAAGTGCAATATATAGTTGGAGGTAAAATGTCATTACCACAAATATACTATGATCATTCAGATAGCAAATCTTATATTTCACATACAAAAAATAAATGTACTGATAAAGGTTTCCCAAAAAATTTTCAGTGAGTATATAAAATAGCATATTGTACATACTCACTAAAAGATACATCTATTAAAAATTTTAAACCCAAAGATTTAATGGATTCTGAAATTTTTATTCTGGACAAAATGCTTACATTTTCCAGCATATCATCTGACAGAGCGTTAGTTTAATTTTAAAAAATGATAAAATCACTCAAAAATAGCTTTGAGAAAAAGAAGAATTTCAAATGAAATAAAAAAACAATGCATGATATATATATATATATATACATAGAGAGAGAGAGAGAGAGAGAGAGAGAGAGAGAGAGAGATAGAGAGAGAGAGAGAGAGAGAGAGAGAGAGAGAGAGAGAGAGAGAGAGAGAGAGAGAAAAAGAAAAGCTTGGGCAAATCTATAATCTTTCTTCATAATGACAAAGACAATCAATAGTTGTAATAAACATGACTAATTAGGATAATAAATTAAGAGCGCTTCTTACAGCATGATAATCCAAAAGATATTAAAAATTCTACACTAAAACAGAAACAAAGCTATAAGCATTACTCTGAAAACTTCAGGTATTTTACTAATTCTGAAAAAAAGTAGGTTATTGGCATATTTCAGAAAACTTTTCATCTAGAGATTTATATCTTAAAATAAGCCAGGCTTTCTTTTTTAGATACTGACGTTTGTCAATAATGATTCAAAAAAAACTTAGTGGGGTTAATCATAGAAACAACAGATATCTTAGTTATTTTTGGAATGTAAAATTTTTTACACAAATATTTTCAATAATCAAGCTTTGCCAATTGTTATAAAAAGCTTAAATAGAAATGATAACGTACAAGCAGAGCAGTTCTTTTGGTTGATAGTTTAAAGGATCAATTGGCACTTTGTATAAAAATAATGTATTTTCAATACACCACAGAAATCTTCCAACACAATTAAAATATGACTGTTGTTTTATCAACGTTATTTCTGATTCACACCATTTATAAGAAAAATTTTAAAATCACTGCAAAAAATTCCTACATTCCCACTAAGGTTTTGAATTTATTACGTTAATATTAAATTTGTTTTAGTGTCACATTATAAAGCAATATTACAAATTTCTGTTCATGCATAAACAACATTTTCTCTTTAATTAAATTGATAAAAGAATTAGAACAAAAACAAAAAGTGACATTTATAGATGTTATTTTAATGCTACCACTTTTGGAAAAAATCAAAGCCAATGTTTACATAACACTTCACCCCTCTACACACAAGAAAAATATGTTTAGAATATATATCAAATCATAACACATATATAGATCTCGCAAAACATCTGACTTGATTTTTTTTTTGTAATCATAATATTTGCACAAAAAAGAATAATTATATTATCATTATAGATCGATACAATCCAATATAGGATTATCTCTCATGAAAAATAATTATCAATAAGAAAACCTTAAATAAACAGCAAAATAAACATAAAAACCAATGACAGGTACTACAATATATATTTATATAAGGTATGTCAGCCAAACTAGTCTAAAAAGTTTATAGATAAAACATTGTCATAATAACAAGGAATCATGACCTTTACAAAATTCAAATTTGAATAGCTGTAAAAATTGCAACTATAAAATATTTTGTGATTATATATATATATTCTAACAAATGAAAAAAATTCAAAAGAAATAAGTTTTTAGTAAATGAATTCTTTTGTTAAACAAATAAGTTTTGGGCCAGGGGATCGATGTTTAATAGGCTTCCACGTTGTAGCCATTTCTAACAATTAAAAATATCTAAGTGTATTATTGTATTTTTGAAAGATGAAAATTTAAGTGTATTATAAATTAACGACAGATGCACTTCTTAAGTATCAATTAAATATGCAATGCATCAATTATATATATATATATATTATGGTATACTAAGTATAGATCAAATAATTTCTAAGTATAGATTTAATCTAATAATTTCTCAAATATAATGCATAGACTAATATATTTCATACGTATAAACCAAATATAACTTCCTTCGTGCGACCGCGTTACAGGCCAATTGTAACCAAATGAAATCAGTTCAAACAAATAAAAAGTTATTCTTTATTTTGTTTACTGTATAAAAACTTAATAACTAACATAAAACGCATTTTGCAATCTCTCGATCGGTCATCCACATTAAATTTTAAACAGCATTAAACGATTGGGAGAGCTTACAAATATCATATATATTATTGGACAGTTTAAGCTAATTATAACTTTATTCTAACCAATAAGAATTTTATTCAAATAATCGCACAACCACGTTATAGATTAATTATACTACATTCAAACTATATGGCATTTTCACATTTGTAGATAAATTGCATGCCATATACAACATTTTAAGAATGGATCGATGGATACTTCATCATTCCCAGCTAACACTATTTCTGAGGCCTACTGAGATGGTGATGATGATGCAGAACATCTATAAGCTTAATTGCCAGGGTGCCAAATTGCAGCTCCAATAAAATATAGAGGTTACATCTCAATTCAATACTCTTAGTAATAATATTTCATGAATGGGTTAATACATAATTAATTTAGAGAACACTGAGAACGCATTAAAATTGACAATATTAATATCTTTAAGAATTCCAGGTTATTCTCAGCATAATCCCATTCACTATGATTAAAGCTACAATTAAATTTTATTCTAATTATAAAGTTCTATATTCATCTCCACCTTCCTGATCCATCCCTTCATCAATTTCATGTCCATATGTCTATTACACTATTATTTATTTTATCATTAAATTTTACATCTTTGCTAGCTCATTTCCTCTCATTCTAATCTCTTCTCATGGTTTTTCGAACAATTAGGTGTGGAAATCGAATAAGCTGCTATAGGTTATTGGTGATAAACATTCCTCTCTTGTCGCCTCCAAGGTGATCTCGGTTGTCTTTAATGCAGTTCAATATCAATTTACATTAAAGCTGTAATATTTTAAGCTTATTAAATCTTTATAAACACATCATAAAACATAGTCGCAATTATAACAAAACCATATAAAAATAAAATGCGTCTAGAGAAGTTTGAATACAACGGATGGGGAAAGGATTTTATGCCCACCCTCTGCACTCGCTATCACTCAATACTATCTCTATTCTCGATTTATATTTAAACAATATTAAATTATTTGGTAATTTTATGCATTTAAAATTAACCTTTTAAATAGTTTTACTAATTACGTACATGATAATTCAAATCTTCATAATAATATTATATTGATTGGATTGGAAACATCTAGATAATAATCACCCACAAAAACATGGAGACACACACACATTTTATTTAAAACAAATAAATTTTATTTAACAAACTATAATTCAATATCAATACAAAACATATACAGTACATTATATCTACACTTTCTTTTTACCTTAAATATGGTAAATACCAATTTCTTTCCGTTTTCAATGCTTTCTCTTTTTATTACAGATAATCGATTTTTCCCCTAATTAAATTTAATAATTTTATTTAATAAATCTAAAGTTGATATTCCCTTGCGAATTTCTTGATCTTATCCGATCATCCTGATTAAATATTCTCTGGCCCTAATCTTTACAACAGAGATATCTTAATAATAGTGAGACTAAGTTATTGTAAATAAATTGGCATTAAGATCAAACATCATCATAGTGCACTCTCTATGTTCATGTTCTTATAACATAATAATATTTTAACAATACTACTTTTCCAGTGAAGTTCTCAGCTGGCCATGTAAATATTTATTAAATACATTTATATACGCATTGCTTATGCCCAATCATTTGTAAGTTTTATTTAACCCTTAACAGTTATTAACTTAATTATTTTTGGCTCGTATGCTAAATCAAATCTACAAAAACGATATTCAAATACACCAATTGCACATACGTTATCTGCATTCATTCAGACATTAAATTGAGTTTGCGACCTGGTATCCAATACTTATAAGAATGCTCATCATGGCTATCCTCTCATACACATGTAAGGAATATCAAATATTAATATGAGGCAGGCAGTAACCCGAATAAGAGAGAACCTTTTCACTAAGGTTGAGATATGCTAGGATTTTTATCACTAGTCATATAAAAACATAGGTATACCAAATACCTCTGGCCATCAAAATAAGATACCTTCTTACGGTGTAGAGAATACTCAAGTGGGAAAACTCTTCCACTGGGTTCAAATACTTTTAAAAATATAGCATATATCTCAGTGAGTTAAACTTCACTGAATTGGTGGAGATCCCTGTCTATCCACACACATACAGGGCAAAACATCAAATTATACAAGTAAACTTTCACAATCTTAATATTTTCGCAAATTGGTGTACTGGAATATGAGTCCATAAATTTCCCAAGCATAAATCAGCTTGTTTTTGGCCTTAAATCTATGATAACAATAATAATAAGCAATAAGAAATGCGCACAAAATTCTCAAAACTATTTCCATGCACTTTTATATATAAAAAAATAAAAATAAAAATGATGATGATACTCAATAGACAAGCAATTCATTTATAAGTCTAAACATTTGATAATAACTTCTGATGCTAATAATAATATCTTTTAATTGTTTTCCTTTTTTTTTTTAAATTGAGAAAAAAAATTGTTTGTAAAGCATTTTAAATAAGACATATAAACTTCACCCCCCCCAAATGACCATAATAATAAAAGCATTTAAATAAACATATATAAAATCATTACATGAATTAATTTTAAAATAGACAATATAGATGATATACACTATAAAGAAAGAAATTTATTTATATATATATATTAAATGTCCTACACACATAAAGAGCGAATAATAATAATAAAAAAAAATTATACTTATATAAGTCTTTTAGTAGGTGTTCTTCCAGGCTCCTGATTTCTATTTCTCCATTTTTTTCCTCCTTGACTGGTTTATAGAGCATATAAGTCCTTCTTATAAAAAGTTCTTTTGATAGAGTTCAGTTCCTTTTCTCTCATATATACAGTTTTTATTTTGCTGAATGCGTTCCTCATTTCCAACTCCAGGTAGATTATCTTTAAACTTTGTAATTTTCTGCAAGTTTCAGTTAAACAGCCTTCATTTAACCTTTTCACAATATCAGTCTGTTTTTGTTTGTCCTTTTCCAATTTTAATTTCATTTTGTAGATTTAAATTGACTTATATATGCATCAAACTTTTGAGTTTTAAATTTTACTATTTGCATATATCTAAACGATATTAAACTCAAATTTTAACTTCTGTGGTTTAAAGTTTTATTACCATCTGCTGAATAGCTGACTTTTGGAGGTTCAAGTTGTGTGTGCCCACTTAAAATTTACTCACTATACATTGTTATATTCAGCCAAATTATTCTGAAGAGACAAAGTACGATAAAAATGATTTTCAATTTTATAATACAGTTTTCTTTTTAGTCAATGAAGGAAAACTGCTACAGATAAGTTTTTCAAAATACAAGCAAGTTTAAAATAAAAAGAAGCCTTATTTTTCTTCTTTAACACAGCTTTTATAGAGACATCCATCTGTGTTTATTATCTTTATAATTAATTGTCAGGTTACCCTTTCTCAATCAATTTTAACCTTTTGCCCCCTCAGAAAAATAATGCACAAACTTTATTTCAAACAGACATGATTAATTTTACAATCTAACAATTAATTGCCAATTAATTTTTGATACTCTGACACACAAGACTATCGTTAATGGTCTATTAATGATCCACTTAAATTCCTTAGTGAGATCTGTCTTTTAAGGAATGATAATTAACTGAGTAAGATAATACCAATACTAAAAATAATCTTACTTTTTCCCTTTAATAGTGAAACCAAATATCTATTGCAGCTGTTTCAAACTCAGACTTTATATTAAATTTGGCTGCTAATATTAAACTTATTTAAAAGATTTTAATTTTTTATTTAAAAGTCTGATTTTAATTTTTTATTTAAAATTGCTTTACAACATGTAAGAAATGATTATTAATTGTAAATTGTACCATCAAGTTCTACAATTAAATTATATATATACACACATCGCAGGTATATACTTTTCTTTAAATTTAGATTTTTAATGCCTTAATCTTTATTTATTACAACTATTCTACCTATATTATTATTATTTTTTTATTTACTTTCATGAATTATTTATTTCCAACCTAGCATATGATAATGACTATTCATCCTCACTATCCTAATGTAGTTTTTAATAGTTACACACCTCCCTATAAACAAATGTGTAAATCTTGCTTTTTCTAATATTTTCTTAATATCAATTTAACCCATAAATTACAACAAAAATAATCCTCTGGCTATAAACACATTAACAATAAATTTTTAGATTGCTTACTAGTTGAACATACACAATCCCTTATAAATATAAATTCAAACTCGGTCTTGGCTTAAATTTTCTTATTACAGAGAAAAAAATAAATATATTATGAGGAAAATTTGGATGGAACCTTCTCTTTTATAGCTAACTTAAAAAACTGGAGCCTTGGACAAATCCAAGGGCTACAATATATATATATATATATATATATATATATGTGTGTGTGTGTGTGTGTGTGTGTGAATTAAACATTAAAAAACACAAACAAAGCTAGTGTAAAAATTACAACCATGTCTAAAGCACAAAATCATGCATGTATAAATAAACTTATATTTGATTGGAAAATTATAGATGTAGTAAGAAGATAGAAAAAAGTAAAATAAAAAAAATTAAAGTGGTTTCTTAAATGATGATATCAAATACCCCTATAAATTAAAGTGACAATCAATAATGGTTAGAAATCACTCATTTATCTCACCCTTAAAAGAAAAAAATATTGAGAAATGGAGAAGAAACATTGGAGACAAATATATAATTATCACAGTTGTCTGGCCTAGAAATTCAGTATTCATGAATTTAAAAATAATTATTTTAATTATCATGCTCATCTGTCATTAGTTAGGACAGAACATAAAAAATAAAAGACAATAATGCCATTTAAAATATTAAGTTTTACACCAACTTGTATGTTATTATATGTAATGAAGCACTATGAATAAAGTATATTTAACTTATTATCACCACTGTGAACAAATTTCTTAACAACTGCAGTAGAAAACCTTTTTTCTTTAAAATATATATGTTTCATAAAATATAATGTTCTTTTCATTTAAATCAAAACACCTTTATGTACTTTCCTTCTTTTCTTTTTAAAAACTTTATTTCTGCTTAACAATTATATACATATTCACATCTTTAATAACTAATGATGTTTATTTAGATTTACCACTTTTTTAAATTATACAGCTACAATATTAAAATGTATATTAAATATTAAAATTTATATTAATAACTGATTATATATAATAACAATTATTAATCTCTATAGAATTATCTTTTTACAATTATACTTATTAAATCATTTATTGCTATATTATCCAATTTTTATAGATTTAATATTATCTTGATTATAAATTTAAATTTTGGAAATATAATTTACATTTTATATACCATTCTGACCATGGATAATCAATCAAAAAGATTATATATATATATTGTAAATATCGATAAGTCGATATTATATTTTTTAAATTGTCATTTGTTATTAAAAAAAAAAATCTCTTTAAGTTGATGTTTACATATGAAATATTTAAATTTTTCTTTTATGTTTATTAAATATAGTTATTATTTGAAGTTATTATTTTATTTATATATATTGATAGTACATCGTTATAAACATTTAATTATTGAAATAAATAAGGACATATAAATTATAGATTATAAAAAAAATTATTTTATTTATAATGATTATTAAATGCAATAAATAATTATTTATGTATATTTTTAAAGATGTCAAATTTTCAATTTAATATTTTTTATATATATACTTGATATTTTATTTTTATTTTAATGTTAATTGTTTTAAAAAGAGAACATATATAACATGAGTTTTAAAATAGCATCTGCTGGCGCATGGAACAACAGCAACAACAATAAGGAAGCTATTATTATTATTATTATTATTGGAATAGATATAGAACAAACAACTGAAGGATAAAATTTTGTTACATTCTATTTTTATAAAATTTACTATTCTTCAAAATACTGAAATAATATATATATATCTTATGGTAAATACATAAATTATGGCAGGTTAATCAAGAATCGCAGCCAGGAGGCTACATCATCGCTTTCATTTATTCCAAGGCAATTTTCAATGGAACAACTAAAAAATTTCAATGTATAAATTTCGTCGCGTCTGGAGTTGAAACTAGATATAGCTATCTTAAATGTATAATCGTCAATTTAATCATAATCTGGAAGTAATTGGAAGTGACATGCTGGATTTAACATTTTAATTTGTTTATTTATTTTTTTTTAAAAAGGAAGGAAATTTTAAAACGGATAAAATATGCATATATCTAAGGATTAACAATTTTCTTTAATATAATAATTTCTTCGCCTTTCGATAGAATGCATTCTAATAATAAAAGTAAACAGATAAAAGAACTCATGGAATAAATTAACTTTTGACAGGAAAATTATCTAAACGAACTTTAAAAGGTATTTAATAATTTTATATATGTATGAATAATATATAAATATATTTTTGAGATTGATATATTTTTTTTTATTTACTTTTATTTTTTTTTATTATAAAATACGTTTTATAAGTGGTCAATTTAAGCATCTTGTTTTATAATAATATTAGATGTATAACAGATGTTCAGACAATTATCTTAAATAATTTAAAAATCTTAAAATGTAATTTATAGGTTGAAGTTATATATGAATTATTATATTTATATTATAATGGTTAGGCAAAAATATGTCTTTATATATTTAATCTATATATACTTATTACAAGTATATACATATAGTTATTCTTTGTATTTATATTTAAAACATCAATATTATTTAAAGTTGAACTATAACATAAAATAAAGGATGTACTATTTGTTTTTATAAATAATGCCTTTGTAATTATTTAAAAGAGCGATACTATATTATTTTTATTTTCTTTTAATGCCAAAGTTATTATTAAATTAATTGAATTTACAATTTAATAAAAGATAATTTCATATTTCATTTATTATTTGGTTTGTAGGTCACTTACACATATTATTATTCATTCATATATTTAGAGGTACATAAATTTATATAATTAGATGTGTATATTTGAATTTAGTAAAAGTCCTATTGTTTCTGATATATATATTTGATTAGTTAGTCACATCAACCATAAAAATAAATTATAAAGATAGGTCTCATTGCTTTACATGATTTTAGATTTGTTTTATGTATAGCTAGCTGGAAGGGCATTTAAACAATTTATTTAAATATAACTGGAATAATTTTGTTTTTCTTCATTCTTTAATTTTAATGGAATACCTAATAGACGTTCCAATATATTTAGTTTATCCAATTGTAAGCTACCATATAGTTTCCATTACAATATATATATATATATATATATATATATATTGTAATATAAACTATATATATATATATATATATATATATATATATATATAGCTTTAGTTCAATGTATATTAAAAAAATTTCTTTTCCCACATGGCTTTTTTTATTAAATGTCTGATAGTTCGATTATTAATAATTGCAAAATAATAATAATAATAATAATAATAATAATAATAATAATAATAATAGTAGTAGTAGTAGTAGTAGTAGTAGTAGTAGTAGTAGTAGTAGTAGTAGTAGTTGTAGTAGTAGCATTAGCAGTAGTAGTAGTAGGAGTAGGAGTAGTAGTAGTAGTAGTAGTAGTAGTAAGAGGAGGAGGAGGAGTAGCGGTAGTAGCATTAGTAATAGTAGTAGTAGTAGTAGTAGTAGTAGTAGTAGTAGTAGTAACTCTTTTTGTTATCATTTTTCTAATTTATCTATTGCTTTATTCAATTCCACATTAGTTATTTTATTTATGTTTTCATAAATTGAATTATTTGTCATATGGACTGTGACTTACTAATTTTCTTTTCTCAAAGTTTTATTATAAATTCATTAAGCATTTTTTAAATTTCATTTTTATTCTCGGATTCCATCCTTCTATTAATTTGTTTGTTGCATCTAATTTATAATCCCCACTGACTGTTGCCTTCCACATTTTTAAATTTTTTTAGTCCTTTTTTATATTTATCCTACTTGTTCTGAATAAACATTCAATTACAATATTCTTTACTATAGCCATTTACTGTTTTTAACTTCCAAAATTACCATTTATAATTGGTATAATGGATATGATAATGATATCCATATTTTACTCCATTCTCAACCTGGTTAATTAATGTACATTATACCTATAAATGTAACTGTATCTCATCTAATCTATAAAAGAGAGTTTCAAAATAAATCAAATTATGTTAGTTCACGAGTACTTTCATAGAAATGAATCAACTGCAGATAGTTCCAAAGGAAAGCATACTATCTCCCAATACAAGTAAATCTAATTTTGTCTTTATCCAATATTTTTTTTTTATATAAACAGTCCAGAAAAATATTTTTGAATAATTCAAATTATGATAAATAAAAAATGGTGGATAATTTTAGCGATGATTCTGTTACTGATTAATGTTCTACTGATAGGATTTTTTTTTTTTTTTGAGATTCTAATTGATAGATGATAATCAATTTATCTGTGTAGTATAAGCATGCATTTTACATACATTTTTGATGTATTACATATATTTGAACGTTTGCTTAATAAATTATATATATATATATATATGCACACAAATACGTGTGCAAAACTAACAATGTATAAAAATCTGGATTTTTTAAAGCTTTTTTTTAACTCTAACTGATTTTTACTTAAAGAAAAGTTAATTTTTTTTTGAAAACCTCTCTTAATTAATTATGTCTATTATAGTAAGTGAATTTTCACGTCATTTAATCATTAATTATGCCAGAATAGATGTTTTTTTTATTTCAATTAGATAATGCAACTGAGCACAGTTACAAAATTTATTTTAAGTGTAAATAGTAAAGAAGAAAGTTTTGAGAATAGATTTTTTTTAAAGAAAGCGCGTATGTGTACAAGTAAATTCAAGTATGTGTGCATATATAGTTTATATACCAAAATACACTTAATCTATATAACTTTAAAGATTTTAGCCAATTAGATTACAAATTGCATACTTAATTTTTGTATAACAAAATAATCCATTAATTATTCTGCAAGACAGATTAATGTTTTCCATCAGCTATTTCCTGGAGTTACTGATTTTCCACCAAATGCACTAATCATGTTTTATATTAATATAAAAAAACAATCCCGGCTTGATTACAACATAATGTCAAGGTATATTAAATAATTCAATTTTATTAATAGCTTCATTAAATAAATTACTAAATATATACTTAAATGCATAAAACTAAATTAAAAATGATAAAATTATTAACTCAACTTTATGCAAGTAAAAAATCTAGAAATTACATAGTATACTTACTATACAATGTAAAGATCACACAAGTACTCAGAAAAACACGCATTTCATTCATCAGCTGAGTCCTACGATCTCAATTAAATTCCTACAATCTGAGTAATCAATCATCAAATTATTTCTCAAAAATTAGCTATTTGATTATATAGATATTATTTATATTGTTCTCACCTATAAATAATGAATTCATAGTATTATTAAAGGGGAATTCTGTCTAGTTTAAATATAATAGGTAAAATAACTGATATTTCAATACAGTAACGAAGACATTCCTCAGTGCATCCTCTTTTTAAATCACCTTATGTGTTTTTCTGATTTGAGAAAATGCTTGTTTATTGTACTGAAACAAAATCTATCTATCTATCTATCTATCTATCTATCTATCTATCTATCTATCTATCTATCTATCTATCTATCTATCTATCTATCTATCTATCTATCTATCTATCTATCTATCTATCTATCTATCTATCTATCTATCTATCTATCTATCTATCTATCTATCTATCTATCTATCTATCTATCTATCTATCTATCTATCTATCTATCTATCTATCTATCTATCTATCTATCTATCTATCTATCTATCTATCTATCTATCTATCTATCTATCTATCTATCTATCTATCTATCTATCTATCTATCTATCTATCTATCTATCTATCTATCTATCTATCTATCTATCTATCTATCTATCTATCTATCTATCTATCTATCTATCTATCTATCTATCTATCTATCTATCTATCTATCTATCTATCTATCTATCTATCTATCTATCTATCTATCTATCTATCTATCTATCTATCTATCTATCTATCTATCTATCTATCTATCTATCTATCTATCTATCTATCTATCTATCTATCTATCTATCTATCTATCTATCTATCTATCTATCTATCTATCTATCTATCTATCTATCTATCTATCTATCTATCTATCTATCTATCTATCTATCTATCTATCTATCTATCTATCTATCTATCTATCTATCTATCTATCTATCTATCTATCTATCTATCTATCTATCTATCTATCTATCTATCTATCTATCTATCTATCTATCTATCTATCTATCTATCTATCTATCTATCTATCTATCTATCTATCTATCTATCTATCTATCTATCTATCTATCTATCTATCTATCTATCTATCTATCTATCTATCTATCTATCTATCTATCTATCTATCTATCTATCTATCTATCTATCTATCTATCTATCTATCTATCTATCTATCTATCTATCTATCTATCTATCTATCTATCTATCTATCTATCTATCTATCTATCTATCTATCTATCTATCTATCTATCTATCTATCTATCTATCTATCTATCTATCTATCTATCTATGTTAGTTTGGAATGAAATGCTTATATGAATTGTTATTATAATAATAAATAGAGATGAAGAAATAATATACATTAAATAGAAATAAACTTTAACTTTTGAAGTTCTGATGCTAAACAAGTTTTTCTCTTAAACCTATAATAGCTTTTTTGTTAGGGATCTATAAAGAAAAATGGGTCCTCTTTTACTTCAAACCCATCTTTTTATATTACTCAAGGCCAGAAAGCTATTTTTAAAGGTTTCAGAAGTTATATTATAAATTGTTTAATATTTTTGAAAGAATAGCATTAATATTTTGAAACTAAAAAGATTTTATCTAAAGTTTACTATGTTTCAAATAGATGTAATAGGCAAAATTATTTTATGCTATCTGAAAGAAGTAGTTAACTTTGTTAGGATTTGTAGTTGTTAATTTTTAAAATAAATAGTTTTAAAGAAATAGTTATGATTTATTACATATCAATTTATGTGAGGGTATTCAAAATCAAATTTTAAAGATAGTATAACTGATTGAGATTAGTGTTAATTTTAAATTAGTTTTATATATTAGTGAGTAACTAATTTGTTTTTATTGCAGTAAAATGGTTATACTTAGTGTATATGTGTGGAGATGTTTAGTCCATACAGATAAAATATTGAAAATTGAAAAGATTTATCAAAAGTAAGTGTATTTTAAAATGGGAACATTCAACCATTTTCTAATTATTAAAAAAATACACTTTTACACAATACAAGGAAAAAAATGAAAAAGAGGTATTTGAATAAAAAGAAAGTTTAATATGAAACTAAATAGAGATTTTTTATTAATATTAAAAAAATCATTTATTGCAGTAATTACACTGTAATTAAAAAGTTTATTTTCAATATAGACAATAACATGACCTAATTGTCTGGATTGATAGAATTCAAGATAATATCAACACAACAAATGTACCATAGTAACAAAAGAAGATTGGTTTAATGCACTGGAAATGCATAAGAAAATCTTAATGTGCATGTGTGTATAAAGGAAACACACATTATAAAAAGAAAAATCTTAATCTAATTTTGTTATTAAAATTTTAATTTCAAATTTGGTTTTGAATTATCTGGTGTTATTTAATTATTTTTTCTTAAAGTCACCTTAAGAAGTTTAAGTTTCATATCTCATATTTGTCATGCCTAAATAAGAAACCATAAGTTATCCATCAAGGTATTTCTCCTGAAAGCATATGCTCATCTGAATAATCAAACAATAAGTTTAAAGGATGCTAAAAAATCCAGCATGTTTCAAAAAAGTCAAAGGGAAAGAGAATTCATGTGAGGAAAAGGATGTTGTTTCATTTTTGTATAAATAAGAGTAAATTTTGAACTTTTGTGCTAAGTTTATCTCCAGCAAGTTTTAACTAACTTTTAATTAGTTATTAATATTAATTATTGTTACCAAAAATAGTCAATATTCTTATATCAAGCTAAGATTTAGAATGATGTACTTTTATAAAAGGATTAAGTCTATAAAAAAGAAGCATTGACAATTATGTAGAATTGTCTTGCAAAATTATAATAAAAAACAAATTTATGAAAATCAACCCTTTAATTATCATAAGGAAAAACCACATTGTTAAATATTAAAAAATAATATAGTTATTCATCTCCAGTTTATTTATTAATTTATTTGAATGGTTTATCTAAATTGCTGATTGATTCAAACATGTTGTTTTGTAATTAGAAAAGGAATAAATATAATTTAAATTTCAAAGTCATAATTAATATCATTTAAAAAATCAACTTCTTATAATACTACTACTATTACTACTACTACTACTACTACTACTACTACTACTACTACTACTACTACTACTACTAATAATAATAATAATAATAATAATAATACTAATAATAATAACAACAACAACAACAACAACAACAATAATAATAATAATAATAATAATAATAATAATAATAATAATAATAATAATAATAATAATAATAATAATAATAATAATAATAATAATAATAATAATAATAATAATAATAATAATAATAAAATTAATTTCTGCATTTAGAAAGGGATTAACACCAAGTATCAAAGCAGCAACCTTTGTGCTATATGCATACTGGTGTACTAGATGCACTTTCCTAATTGGTAACAATTCTAGGAGTTATCCAGCTATTTTTTCAAATAAACTTGAAATGATACAGAAAAGGGATAAGACACTCACCAGGCCTGATATTTATGCAACAACCTGATCATTATTTAAGATGAGATCAATGTTATAGTGACAAAAATGATAAAACTCTTAGGAACTTGTATAGTGTTTTTTTTATGACAACACCAGTTTGAACATTGTAAGTTGGGAAAATTAAACATTATAGATGAATGTTGCTTTGTTATATGTACGATATTCATTTTTGTTGATGGCTTACTCAATTTATCTACTAGAGAATTATGTTTTACAAAAACAAATGCCACCCAGACCTACACTATCTTATTTGAATGAGGATATAATTATTTTGTAGTATCATTCGAAACAATTGAGATTGAATCCAACACAGGAATAATTTCATTCAAGTGCCATCCAATTCAAATCCATTAATAGACAATTCAATTACTTGTAGTAATAATTGTAACATTTATTTCTTGATGTACTCATTTTTTCTTGTTCTTTTTACTGATGTAACCACTTTTTTAAGTACAAATAAAGTTTGCTTTGAAACATCATTATCATCATCATCATCATCATCATCATCATTATCATCATCATCATCATCATAATAATAATAATAATAATAATAATAATAATAATAATAATAATAATAATAATAATTGATATTGTTAAACAATTTCCAAAAGTTAAGCAGCTCATAGAGGTCATTCCAACTGATAAACCACCACCATTGAGCTGAGAAAACCCTATCACATCTGCTATATCACTGTGAGGGACTTAGGCAGATAAATCACATAATTAGCAATTACAGGAAGTCTAATGTAACAATGCATCAATTAATTTCTGCATTTAGAGAGGGATTAACACCAAGTGTCAGGGCAGCAACCTTTGTGCTATATGCATACTGGTGTACATGATGCACTTTCCTAATTGGTAACAGTTCCAGGAGGCATCCAGCTACTTTTTCAAATAAACTTGCAATAATACAGAAAAGGGATAAGACACTGGCCAGGCCTGACATTTATGCAGCAACCTGGTCATTACTTAAGATTAGATCTATGTTATAGTGACAAAAATGATAAAACTCTTAGGAACTGATATAGTGTGTTTTTTTTTGAAAACCTGAAATCTTGCAACATCAGTGAATTTTGGGAATAGGATACACTTGAGAGTTTGAACATTATAAATTAGAACAATTAAACATTATAAAGAAACTTAGAAGAATATGCACATCAAATTAGCAACAAGTACAATTTGGCAACAATTTTTTCCCTTCTGTTATAAGTGATTGATTTGCTAATGGGGTTCAAATGATAATGGACAATCCAGGATATTATATGTAGACAAACTATGTAAATGTAAAATTTGTAATTCTTTTGAGACAATAAAGGTCTTTTGAAACATAATAATAATAATAATAATAATAATAATAATAATAATAATAATAATAATAATAATAATAATAATAATAATAATAATAATAATAATAATAATAATAATAACAACAACAACAACAACAATACTACTACTACTACTACTACTACTACTACTACCACTACTACTACTACTACTACTACTACTACTACTACTATTACTACTACTACTACTACTACTACTACTATTACTAAATCTTCATAAAAAGCAATTTATAATTAAATTATTTTTCTGTTCATTACTTCTCTGATTTTGATTGCCAGTAAAAATGTGTTTTGACAAAAATTGTTTGCTATTAGAATCATCTGCTGTCTGCTCTCATGATTATTTTGAAGTTGTTAAATTTCATTGTGAACATTTTTCAAGAAATTTAACTATAAATCCTCATCTTTGTGTCTGCTCTGTCTTAATGAAGGACTGGGTGTATGTTCCTATATTATTTTAAAAAAAATGGAAGGACATAAAGAACTTTTAATCTCTAATATAAATATAAAAAGGGTATTATAATGTATATATTTTTTGATATATTTAAAATTATTATAATATTTTGTTATTATTATTATTATTATTATTATTATTATTATTATTATTATTATTATTATTATTATTATTATTATTATTATTATTATTATTATTATTATTATTATTATTATTATTTTATTATTATTATTATTATTATTATTATTATTATTATTATTATTATTATTATTATTATTATTATTATTATTATTATTATTATTATTATTATTATTATTATTATTATTATTATTATTATTATTATTATTATTATTATTATTATTATTATTATTATTATTATTATTATTATTATTATTATTATTATTATTAGTAATTATGATATCATAAATATGTTTATGAAAATGATGTTTGAGAAATGGAATTGGTAAGACACATGGTAAAAAGGTGTTTATTTTGTGAGTTAGTTTTATCGTTCCAGAGTTTTTTAAATTATTATTTAAAATAATATAAATTATTGTACTCAGATGTATAACACCTTTTTATATATTTATGAAAATTATTTTATGAATTAAAGCATTATAAATATTAGTATGTGCTTAATTTTAAATAGTTTGTAAATAAAGTGTTTTCATTATTATTCAATAATAGTTTTGTCAATATATATATATATATATTGACTAGGTTTAAGATTATATATATATATATATATATATATATATATATATAATCTTAAACCTAGTCAATGAATTATATGCCTTTTGCATGTGCATATGAGATGGATAATTATTCATATATTTATTACTATTATTATTAGCTCCATGCCTTTTATTATTAGTAATATCATTTTAAGATAATTTTAAGTGGATGTTATATTCCTTTCATATGTATTTTACCTCCCCATGAGAGAAAGAGATAACATCTCATTCATTTATCAGCACTGTTTGAACATACCACAGGTTGTTCATTTGTATTTTTAATAGTTTGTATTTCCTTTATCCACTTTTCCAGAATTTCAATATTAGAGTATGATTTTGGTATATATCCAAAGCATGTTCAGCTTCATAATTCATTTTTTAGCTTCACCATAATTTTTTAACTTGCAGTATATTATCAGTGTTGCACATAGATATTTCTTGACCCCAACATAGGCAATGTTAATGTTATAAATGTTTTATATTACATAATATTTGTTCCTATCATATTAACATTTATTAAGCAACTTCACACTGATTTTCTATAGTGTTTTTTTTATTAAAAATATGTACATATCTCCTAGTAGTTTGGACAAAGGCATATACATATATTATTTTATTTATGGGTACTTGCTTGAAAATCAAGTTGATATTTGATGAATAAGAGAACTATTGGTAGTGAATATAACTTATATAATAAAATTATAAAAAATGTTTTTAAAAAGATACATGAATATATAAAGTTGTTATTTTTTGTAAATATAATATATAAGATTAAAAGAAATAATAATGATTATTCTAAATAAATATCTCTATTATATGGATTATTATAAGTTGTAAATAAATAGTTTTATTATTAATTAAATATGATTTTGTTTCATTGCCATTATGAAATCATTGCATTAACACATCTACTTATAAAAATATCTACTTTAACAACTCGGCTGTTATTTACAGTTTGTGCATGTTGCTATGTTAATATTTCATAATGTTATTTATGGTTTTTGGATGTAGCATGTGTGATCTCATGGTCAATTTTGGTTGCAATTTCTTCATTTTAGACTTATTTGATAGGAAATTTGAAATTTCAAATTTTAGTTCTAAAAACGTCCACATGTGGCATTATATTTTTAAAAAAAAATCAATTTTTTTGCTGCCTATTGGTGTATAGGCATGTCTGTTCTCTGATTGGATGGCTGCCAACTCTGGAAATTGTGCTGTAGGCATTTCTAAATGACAAATTCTGAAACCTAACCAAAATGTTTTACCTGTTCATAATTCATTTTGAAGTAAATAAATATATTTATTGCAATGTTTTACATTCATAAATAAGATTTTACATTACTTTTTCAAAATATAAAGTTTGATTCAAAAAATTTTAAATTTTACACGAAAAATAAGCTTGGGAAACTGATCACTCTTCAAAACAAGTGGTTGATCCTAATAACTGTAATTTGCATGTTAGGTGTTTCTAAATGATAAAGTCAGAAATCAAAATAAAATCTATGCATTCATATTTTGAAGTAAATAAATATATCTATTGTAATTTTTTTACATTCATAAATAAGATTTTACATTACTTTATTGACATATAATGTTTGATTCAAAACATTTTAAATTTTACAAAAAAAATAAGCTTGACAAAGTGATCGCTCTTCAAGGCAAGTGGTTGATGTTAACAACTGTAATTTGCATATTAGGTGTTCTAAATGACAAAGTCAAAAATCAAAATAAAATATTCTATGCATTTGTAATTGATTTTGAAGTAAATAAATACATCTATTGTAATTTTTTACATTCATAAATAAGATTTTACATTACTTTATTGAAATATAAAGTTTGATTCCAAAAATTTTAAATTTTACAAGAAAAATAAGCATGGGAAAAGTGATCACTCTTCAAGAAAAGTGAATTATTTTGACAGCTACAGAACTAAATAATGACACACAGATTGGTTGACTTATACTTCCTTTGTTTTACTGCTGACTATTTTTTAAACATTTTTCTTCAGTTATTAACATCATTTAAAATTTTTCATTACATTTAACCAATTTGAATCTAAAATTATTCAATTTTTAGAAGCTGAATTAAAAAAATTCTGTGTATTTTAGATTAATATTTTAACAATAAAAACTGACTGGAAATGAAACTGATGAATAATATTTCTCAGATTTAAGTAGTGGACTAATACAAAAATTAGACAAAGGTTATGAGCTCTAAACAAGCTTTTTTATTTTATTATGATAAATGCTATTACAAGAGAAGGTATTCAAATCATTTTTATCTTAGATTGTCCCATCCCCAGACCAGTTTCGACCTATGGATCTCTTCAGTGAGGAGTTGGGCCATTAGATTAAAAAAAAACAACTCAATCTAAGCATTTATCTAAAAGTTAATTGTCAAGAAGGAGATCTGAAATGTTTAGACATCTACATGTCTTTAAAGTCAGCTCTCCAACTGAAAAAATATCATATGGGCCTGAACTTAATTCAGATACTCCATATATTAGTAGGCTTAACCATTTAATTTAGCCAAAGCCCCAACATGTAGATGTCTAAAAGTTTCAGATTTTTTTCTTGACAATTAACTTTTAGATAAATGCTTAGCTTGAGTTGGTTTTTTTGAATCTAATGTCCCAACTCCTCACTGAAGAGACCCATAGGTTGAAACTGGTCTGGGGATGGGGACAATCTAAGATTAAAATGATTTGAATGCCTTCTCTTGTAGTAGCATTTATCATAATAAAAGAATAAAAAATAAATAAAAAAGCTTGTTTAGAGCTCATTAGCATGCTATTAATTTTACATATTTGTAAGTGCAAGCTATATATAAGTCATGTGATATCTGACTTTTTATTATTACAAAGGTCATATAAATTGAAGGAAGCATCTGAAGGGTTAATAAAGTTTGCATTAGTAATTATTTTCTAAAAGAACATTTCAATGGTCACATAGTGCTTATACATTCATTTTGTTAAATAATTATTTAATTATTCTATTTGAATTCAAAAAAGATAAATGCTATACTATTTACTTCATTTCAAATATACTTATTACGTAGTTGGTAGCATAAATATATTGTCACTGCCTTGCACATTATTTTGATACTACTTATAATATTAAGAGGGGATGGGAAGTAAGTGGAATTATAGGTAATGTTTACTTTAGATATATTGTTATTTTGTAATTCTTTACACTTGAGAAGTCTGCTTATAGCAGTGAAACCATTGGTAGTATTTTAGAGTTTATTTTCTTGTCTAGCCTAATAGAGTTGTAAATCTGGGGTAATTTTGATCATATATATATATATATATATATATATATATATATATGTGTGTGTGTGTGTGTGTGTGTGTGTGTTTGCTAAAGGAATATATTGCTAATAAGGGTAAAGTTATTATCTAATGGATTTTAAAATGTTTTATTAAAAAAGTAGCTGCTATTAATAAGTAATGCACTTAATATGATAATCTGTTTTAAATATTAATTTCATTAAAACTCACATTTCTGCAATTATTTAATAATTAATGCATTTAGTTAGTGTGTATGCATAATCTGCATACATTTTTTATATTTATAAAACATTTAATATTAATTTCCATTTAAAATAATCATATTTTGTAGTTTTATTTTTGTTTTAAAGCAATATATATCCATTCAGTATCATGTAGAGAAGTTGACCAGATAATCATAAACCAATACTTTATTGTAATTAAAGGATCATAGATATAGAGAAAATATTTTATAGAAAATAAAAATATAAAATATGATATGTTGGACTATTTTCGTTATTTATGAGTGAATGTTTTATGTATAGAAAATTTTAAACTTTATTTAAATTTTTCAAATACAAACAATTTAATTAATACTAACACACAAATAGACAATACAGGTTAGTAATTCCATAATGTTTCCAGTAGTATTAATCTCCATTTTTATTCAGGTGTTACTGGCCTATATGCACAGTGACAATATTTGCTTAGCAGTAGTACTTGCACTTTTAGATTCTTGAGTATCGAATTTAAGGCAAACGCTCTACCAATTGACATATTCTCAAGAATCTAAAGGTGCTAGTTCAACTTCTAAGTGAATATTGTCACTGTGAATATAGACCAGCAACACATGAAGAAGAGTGGAGAATAATATTACTTGAAAAATTGTGTAATTACTAACCTGTATTGTCTATTTGTATGTTATTACTAATAAGTTGTTTGTATTTGGAAAGTTTAAATAAAGTTTAAAATTTGATATACATTTAACATTTACTCATAAATGATAGAAATAGGACAACATATCACATCTTATAAAAATATAAAAGTTTATTTTTTTAATATCACATCTTATAAAAATATAAAAGTATCTTTTTTTTTAAAAAAAATTAAAAATGTATTGGTTTAATAGATAATATTTATGTAATACTGCAATTGAAACTTTAAATTGCATAAAATTAGATTGATATGCAAATTGTCTAAAATAATACTGTTCAATCATTTTTTAATAATCATCTCAAAATGACAAGTGCCACGTTTTGCTGTAAAATAAAATTATACTTGTTTTATGGAAAACCAATTAAATATGATAGCATTTTATAATAAGATTTGGGAATTTTATTACCTAATGTATTCTATTCAAAAGAAAAGAAAATTTCTACAAATCAATATCTATCAACATTTAGTCAGAAAGACATTTATTTCTTTCAGATACCTGCAATAAAAAATATTTGAAATATAAATGACATTTATCTAAACAAAAAAATATTATTTTAAAAATGTATTTTTATTCATTTATGAAACATATTTAATAAAGATGTTATTTTGCAATAAATTTTTAAAAGTTTGTAAGAAAATCATTTGCTTGTACCAACCTGTTGCCCAATGGGAGAAATAAAAGACAGATCAGATCCTTTGATGTCTCTTAAAATTAAAATGTTTGAAAACAAAAGAAAGTTATTCTTTTTTTCATATATCAAAGCATCGGCCGGGAAGCGAACCCGCAACAACTGTCTGCAAGCGACTGTTTGCTTGCAAGGCGGCTGCGCTAACCTCTCGGCTACCAACGTTTGACAAGAAAGTCATTCTTTGCATGTAAATTAAAAAAAAAAATCCACTTTGATTGATAAACAATATTTAATTTATTCTAAAAATTAAAATGTTTAAAAGTTATATATAATATTTACTCAATAACAATTAAATATTGTTCTGTAAATAAATTCATTATAAAATAAAAGAGTATTGAAAATAATAATACATCATGGTTATTAATTTTTCAAAATGATATTAGAAATTCAATAAATTTGTATTTATCTATCAAAATATATTTAGTTGTAAATTTTATAGATAGATAGAAGCATGTTTGACAGTTATAAGTTTATTGTTTAAAGATAAATATTACTTATTAAATTTGTGATCATAAATCTCTAAGCTTAACTGATAAAATTATTTATTTAATTTCATTTGTATTTGCATGGTTATTATGATTTATAACAGGATAGATATTTTTCATTTACTCGGTTATTTAAAACGCCTTTTTTTAAACGGTTGTATTTTAAATGTCCAAACATTTAATCAGTTGATTAAATAGAGAGTAGAAATACTGTTGGTTTTTTATGCTCTACAAATAGTTGAAGTGATTTAAAAAATATATCTTTCATGAAATATTTAAGTATCCAAATTACGTATTTATAATAAAATGTAAATATTGTATGATTTATCATGAAAGACATTTAAATAAAAGACTAATTCAGCAGCTTATTCTTTATATAAATCATAATTTTCATCAACTCAGGTTTAAGGCAAAGTTAATATTTTAATAATTTTGTCTTTTAAAAATGATATCAGCAAGCTTGAATATTTTATTTTTTATTTTATTATTTACATCAGTAACTTATTTTTCTAATATAAGTTTTTTATAGTATTATTTCTAATGTACGGTTATTAAATCTATAATATATACTTAGATATGCAAAATTGCATTAAGTTTATTTTGAATATTTTATTAAAATTGATTATTAATTTGAAATGTATTCTATTTTTATTATAATCTTTCTCAGTTATAAATTAATAATTAGCATAATAAAAAGCAATGTTTGGAATGTAAAATCAAAACATTTAAATTAATTTTTTAGCTATTTTTAGAAAATTTTGCCAAATTAATTCTATTTAGATGGAAAAATTTGATAATTTTAAAGTCAAATATAGTCATAAATTGCAAATCATTTTTAATTCTTTATAATATTTTCAACTCTTTATTTATATGAAGTGATGCGTTTCATCGTTCAATATTTGTAAAAGTTTTTTTTCCATAAAATAATTATTTATTTGAGTTTCTAAGACAAGTTTTAAGCTATATTATTGGCTTTAATAATATTTTAGTCATTTAAATGATTTTTTTTAACTGGCATTAGTAGCCACTACTATTTATAGATTCTGATAAATTAGAATTATACATTGGTTGCTAGGTGAAGCAATAATATTATTCTAGGTTTATCATTTTTAACTACAATTGTTTATTACCATAATGTACAGAGGAATCATATAAGAAACTTAGTACAGTGTATAAATCATACTCAATGAAATAAAAAATCTCATGACATCTGCCATTAAAAGTTTAATAAACATTTGGTCAAATATATCACAGATTTAAAAATTGAGTTTTCTAAAAAAAATGTTTAATGAATTTTGTTTGGATTAGGATAACATTTTCACTAATCTCTAAATTGGCTTGGTGCTTGCATTGAAGATTATAAAATCAAAATTGTAACCAACCACAAAAAATGCTAAGGACACTTTGCTCTAATTCCTGCAGCATTAAATATGTATCTAAAAATTAACTGTTTTATGCAAAAATAAACAAATGCAAACTATGCATCTAATTAGTATGTAAATTTTGTTTTTATTTTTAATAAATGATAAAATTATATATTCATAATATGAAAACACAACAACAAAGATTAAATATGTTAAATGAAATTTAGTAAACCCAGTATTTTTTTGACAATACATGTGTGTCATAACCATGATTGTGATGCACATGCATCATTGAAAGTTTACTCATTTTATTTAATTTCATTTAACATATTTAATCTCTCTTGTAATATTTTCATATTATTATTAATGACAGGAAACCTAGATATTATATATATATATATATATATATATATATATATATATATATATATATATTATAGTGGTCAGAGAAGTTTCAGTCTTACTGTATCTGCACTACAGGCGCCACTAGGCTACTTGAACCTAGAAAATTTATAGAGTAGGCAGATATACACTGTTAAGATCTAACTTTTACATATATATGGTTTATTCCAACCACCACTAGCTCAGGGGACAGCAGAGATTTATAATTTATAATTTTATTTAAAATATATCTTAAATATTAAAAAATTAAAAGCCACTGCCAGTAATAACACACACAAAAAAAACATTTATTAACGCACATATATAAACATTTAAAATTTGAGGAATAAAATTTATTATTTTAGATTGGTTACTAATTTTTAAATTTAAATTATTAAGAAAGTCCACACAGATGGACATTTTAAAAAGTTTGTTTTATAATGTTGAGTATAGATAGGTTACATAGATTACTCAGTTAAAAACATTTCAAAATAAACATAAACAATCAAAATATAAAGTCAGTGATGGAATTGCAGAGGGAAATTTACAAGAAACCCAATGGCATTCATCATAAGATGCTGCATTGACTCCAATAACTTAAAAGACATTCAAATAAATACATTTTTAAATACTTAACATGAGGTATCATATTTCCCAAATATCAATATATTTTAATCAAATATGAAAATAAAAACATAATTAAACATTAACGATGCAGTCATCTATACCCAACTTAAATTTAATGCACTTAAATAATTTAGTCAATAAATATTAAAAAAAATGAAAATGATTAAGTCAGCAAACTCAAAATATTTAAAATTAAACATCAATAATTGATTTTGAAATCTTAAGTCAGATTAAAGTTCCTTTTAAAAATTAGATTTAGCTTGTCAAATCTTGACAAAAGTTTTTAATTACTTTTTAAATTGTATAGTTCATACTTTACAGTAGAAGAGCTCATGATTCCTTGGGCCAATTCCTGCGAATATTTTATTAATGAAAGACTGGTCTGTTGTTCATACCATAGTTCTCAATCTGGAGGCTACCTTAGCTGGTTTCTTCCTGGTACTATTTAATTGCAGTGCCCATATAATTCAAGGTCTCCAACAGTACCATTCATAACTCAACAGTCATTTCATTTGAAATAAGTGAGAGTGTGACAAGTGCGTCTTATCACCCCTCTCAAAAAAATCAAGCTGCAACTGTTCTTAATTTGGATATTTTTTTTATAGTAATCCTCCGGATTCATTGAACATAGTTTCCTGTTCCAATCATTTTCATTAAGGTCCGAGCATTGGTTTGCTGCTTCTATTGGACATCTATTTTTTTTGTTTTTTTATCTATATCTTTCATCTGACTTTTTTATACAAGAGTCCCAAGGGCTAATTTGCTTTTCATTTAATTTATAAAACAATCATTTCCATTTACTGAGATTACATACGAATCTTTTAACAAAAATATTTTATCTTTAGATCTTGTATTTTTTTTATAAAAAAGTACGTTCAAATATCTTTTTTTTTCTATTTTAAAAAGAAAATAATACTTTTAAAGTTTTCATTCCATCTGTGCGATATATTATATACATTAAACAACTTTTAATTTTCAGTTTTTAAGTTAAGTTTTTTTCTTTTTAATAAATCAATTTTTATTTATAATATTTTTATTTTAATTTAAAATAATGTAACAGCATATTATATACCGTTACAATATATATATATAAGACATATTTTGTGGGTTCATCCATGTTAAAAAATTTAAATATTGATATTACCAACATTTCGATTTGATCGCACAAGTCATCCACTGGGTGATAAAAGGTAGAAAGATGGTTGTAGAAGCACTGCAATCACTAATTTGAAAAAAAAAATATTAAAGTTCTAACAATAGCAAAAATGTTAAGAATGTTTTATTTTAAAAAAAATATTTCCAAATAGGAGGAAGTTTGCTTGTGACAAAAGTGTCATCTATGTATCTGAGCCAAATGAGAGGTTTTAAAGATGATAATTCTAAAACATGAGTTTCTATATTTTTCATGAATAAATCAGCTATTACTCCTGAGATAGGTGAGCCCATAGGAGTACTGAAAACCTGTCTGTAATGCTATCCATTGATTATTCTGGCTTGCTGTGTGTGGCAATATGTATAGCAAGTTTTGCCTGTTTTAACAAAAAGTTTTACTTTAACAATACCTGAAATAGAGCTACACACTTACAGATATATTGTAACAGTCAGAATCATGTATCTGACTAACACACTGAAGAATTCAAACCCAAAACATGAAACTGAACATTCTAGGAGAGGCTTTCTTCTAGATATACTAAGTTCAAATCTAAAGTCCAAATTTCACAGTGCCACCTATGTGATTACACATCTGATGCTACTACTAGTATAACCTTTTACCGGTGCCTGGTGGTCAAAGAGAAACAAAAGACTCTATACTAAGATAAGTTTGGGTTGTTAATTAATGTCTATGGATGTACAAAAGAAATGTATAAAATAGATATATAGACTGAGACAGTGATAAGAATCAATAAAATAAAATCAAAATTAGTTTTAAATGATTTCAAAATTTATTTATATAGAAACATATATATAATGCCACTGTCTGCTTATATGAGACAGGGTCACATATTAAAGAATTATTGGCATTACATTTCAATAAATGACAAAAGGTTTTAAAGCAAAATTATATATTCTATCCCTCAGGCTAATAGCATTATGATAATGTGCTTAAAGAGATGGGAACATGTGCAAGGTGCTTTGAGTAATTATAACAGTTTAATAAAATACTTGAAAATTAAGTGTTATAAAATATTTATTGATTTCAAGAATAGCATGAACAAAAGCTTACTAAACAATAAAGGGGGAATGTGATCCAGACATATATTTGATAATAAGTAAAGCAGATGGGAGGTCAGTATTGCTAATAATGAATTTATTAAAGTTGGAGGGTGTGACACATTTAAGTCACGGATGCTTTGTAAAAATAAATATATAAATAAAACAATAGTGAATATTTGGAATGACTACGGAGGGCAGCTCGCCACTAATCCATAGGAAAGTGTTATCATGAACAGCTGAAACTTAGTGACTGGGTGATGACTGTGTTTAATTCCTAGGTGTGACATTTGTGGACACACTCTGCCTGGAAACCACAGAAAGTGAAGAGAATGAACTTGGCCATGTAAAAATCCTTGGAAAAGCAAAACAAAGCGGTCTCAACAACCAATTCATTTACCATCAATACTAGACTAGTGTATATAAAACATACTAAATGGGTTTTACTTGGATTAAGAGAAATGTCCAATCAAATTCCCAGAAATTCATTTAAAAGGGTCCGCACATTCTCGATGTCAATGATGAATTTTGTAATTAAAGCAGAACACAGTATTTAAAAATAGGAAAATGCATGCCTGCGGGTTTGAAAAGAAAGAATAGGTTTATTTACGCAACCATGAATTTGGGGACACATTTAAATCATTGACCTCGCACATACTCTTATATTAGATGAAAATCAATAACAGGTAGATTTTAAACTATGTGATTATTATATATATTAAAGAAGATTAGAATCACACTCGAATGAGTGATTTGCAAGATAATAAAATTGGGAATTATTATAAATTTAAAATATGCCTTAATAGTGGCGTCTTACTTTCAACAAAGGGAATAATTCACTTGGTCAAAGATGATTCTGACACATTATCATAATAAAATAAAAGAAAGCTTAATAAATCGAAATTATTAATCCAAGGATAGAGAGCAAAACTGTTGATTATATTTGAACATGTTAAAGAAGTACATAATAAAGTTGTATAAAAACAAAGAAAAACAATTTAAAATAGCTATAGCATGTTAGTTAGGAATCACAAGAGCTCTTGGGTTAATTTAGGTTACCTCTGGAGAAGCATTTGCAGGTAGACTGATGTTTGGAAGGTTGTATAGTTCAGCAGCAAAATCTGAAATTGTTCATATTTTTGGCAGCAGCAGCAGTTCTGGGGTTCCTTACGTGATAGCTTCCGATGGTCTAGAGCAGCAGCCAGTCATTCCTGAGAGAAATAGCCTTCGCCAACTCTACCCAGACATGTCACAGTTAGCAATAGGTGTGGTAAACATGGTGAATTAATTTGGAGATGAAATTTGGCTTCAAATATAAGTTCACAGTCATGGAACTAAAATCTTAGGAAAATATATTTTGAAGAATATTTTACTAGAATATCACTCGAATCATTTCATTAGCAACACCAGAATAATTTTGGTTAGAAACATTTCATCATCAAAAACTAGAATACTTTTGGTTAGAAACATTTCATCAGAAAATGACCAGAATGAAGAACAAAAGAAAACCCTCTTTTTTATAGTGGAATTGAACAATAAAATTGCCCTGGAGCATTACAAAAATATATCAGACTTATCAGCTGTAATTAAACCTATCCAAATGTCTAAAGGAATTTAACAAAATTTTAATTGATTTCTATTGTTAATTTCCTTAACGACATTTGAATTTCAAACTAGATTTAATTAAAAATTACTTTTACTAATTAAAGAAAACCTTAAGTCGACATCTGCTGTATTATTAGATAAGCTTCTATAACATTAAATAATTAAACTATTGTCTCTCATTTATTTTAACAGAAATATTTGGAATGACTTTTATTAAATAAAAAGAAAATTATTTTACTTTTTAAATTGCAATATTTGAATCTATTTACTAAACGAATATGACTTTTATTTTAAATAAAAAATATATTACGATGGTAATATATTTTTGTAAATAGATTCAAACAAAATAACTTTAATTAACAATTTATAATTTTGATATGTTTTAAAATGCATATCATAGGGTATGCGCAATTATGATCTATATAACCTACTTTTAAATAAATCTAAATTATGTGAACATATACATAATCCATAATATTTTATTTATTTAAGCATGAGTTATACTTATATATAATACAAGCATTGTACTCGTGGTTTAAATTTAGGTGGGATTCTCGGTATATAAGTGTATTGCAGACACACTACAATAGATTGGGGTTCAAACTAAGGTATGAGGGTAGGAAATAGGTGAGAAAAGGTGAAACGAAGATCTGCAAAGCAGACCTTACTGTTTCAATATACACTTTTAATGTGCTTATAAAAATACACATTAACCAAATTAAAGGGAAAATTATGGTAAAGAATTGTTTAACACCCAGTTTCATGACCTGTTAGTGTTGCATAAGCCTCATTCTCTATCCTGGAGCCACTTAATGGAAGCAATCAAAATTATTGCCACAATTGGTACATGTCAATTTGCAAAATACCAATAAAGTGAAAAATAAGGCTTAGTCATAAAATAACATGTGGAAGCTTTATCCAGAATTTACACATAAACACACATATTTTAAATAAGGATACATGAAAACCAATATGAATGTAATTGAAAGTAATACCACAAAATAGGAATCAAAATTAGATTCAACCATACAACAACCCTAAATATTATATTCATTCCCATAATAAAATAACTTTCTTATACTGTGTGCATATTTAAAACCCATGGATATTAAAGGTATATAAATTCTGAGAACTTAAAACAATTTATATTTAAAATTTTGTTATCTTAATATTTACTTATATAAATATCCATTATAAAACACCTAATATCATACATATACCTAATATAATAAAATATAGAAATAAATTAATAATACACTAATAATAATGACAATTCAATTCAATTCTTTATTTATTTAATGTAGATATCAACAGCATTTAGCCAATTATAGATTGCACAGTAATGTAATTATTATATAAAAATCTAAATAAGCATTAAAAAACAAAAAAATAATAGCAATAAAATAGAAAAACAATAAAATGCACAAAAAAATAAAAAGGCAATATATCAAATAAAATTAAGGATACTATTTTTATGAGAACTTTAGTGAATTGTTTAAAATCCAAATTAAAAATATCATCATTACCAAAATCTTTATTCTAGGTAAACGAAATAAAGGGGAAAATCTTAATACATCAGATTTACAAATTTTCAGTTCAAAAATATAATGAGTAAGAGTGTTATAATTCTGTTTTTTAATACCTAAATTAGAATGCAAATTAGATACAGAAAAATTAAATTTATGAAGAAGTTTGAGATCTCTTGTTTTTCGTCTCAGCAGTAAATCAATATAGTGTTCATTACTTAAACTATTTAATTTTACAAATTTGTTAAAAACAGGCTGAATTATTATGATATCTGTTCTATTATGAGGATTCCATATAATTGAACCATACTCCAAGATGGGAAGGATATAAAAAGTTTAATCTTTGTAAATTTATTACTTGCTTTTTCATATCTGTAAATAGCTCCTACAATTTTAAGAGATTTATTCACCATAAAATTAATGTGATTATGAAAAGATCCATTATTGGAAAATATTATTCCTAGATTTCTTTGATGATCATTTGTTATAATTCTAGAGTCACCAATATAGTAGAAAAATTTTAAGATTTCATATTTTCTAGAGTAAGAGACAATGGAGCATTTATTCATATTTATATCTATATAATTATATTCACACAAATTCAAGAAATTATCTATATCACTTTGAAGTAAAAAACAGTCATTACTACTACTACTACTGCTACTGCTACTGCTGCTGCTGCTGCTGCTACTACTGCTACTACTACTACTACTACTACTACTGCCACTACTGCAACTGCTGCTACTGCTGCTGCTGCTACTGCTACTGCTACTGCTACTACTACTACTACTACTACTACTATGTACTACTACTACTGCTACTGCTGCTACTGCTACTGCTGCTTCTGCTGCCGCTGCCACTGCCGCTACCGCTACTACTACTACTACTACTACTACTACTACTACTACTACTACTACTACTACTACTAATAATAATAATAATAATAATAATAATAATATGTTTAATACAATATAATTCACAGTACTCCACTTAAAAAGTCTGTGAGTTTATAAGTTCTTTTTTAAAAAAACAAACAAACTGTGAGCTTATGAGACCAACTTATTGTTCAGTGAATGTAAAATGCATATTTAAGTGTTAACAGCATTTACATTTATTTTTAATAAAGAGCAAAATAAGTTCACACCAATTTTAAATAAATAAAAGTGAAGCTCCTATAATAAAAGTTATGTTACAGCTTAACAGCCATAGCAGCTCTAAGCAGATTATAATCTTTTATCTTGCAAAAAATACAATACTCCAAAACAGATAAATTAATGAACTTTCAAAATAATATTAGCATTATAAAAAGTACAGTGACAATGTCATCATAAATATAGTAGAATGTAAGCATAAATAAAACTGTCATTTATTTTAAACAAATGATGACTTCTGAAATTCTTGATAATTTTTTAATAATTCACTTAAGCATTCATTTTAACAAGTTTAAATGAAAATCAATTTGAGATAGTTCTATGTAACAAAAATAGCCAATAATTAATAATTAAAATCTTTTTATAATAATTTGCAACCAATGAATTTTTTAAATAATTCAAATAAGTAAGCATGAAAATAATAGAATTAGTCTTTATAGGTAAACAAAGGCAAAACTTTCCACATAGTAGTGCCACCCTGTGCTAAACAGAGTAATCAATGGATGCCAGAAGGCTTGTGCATAAAATCCCTATCTAATGCCTACTCATTCAATATCACTAGACTAGTTTTTGACTTGTGGCCATCATCAGTGAGGAGCCTTGGATCTGAGAGCACTGCACCTAGATCTTAGGATCTAATGCAACCCTCCAGCAGCCACCTTTTAACTCTACTTTACTACAAAACTATGAGAATGAAATTGAAAACACAATAATATTTTCAATCTAAGCTCAAGATGCTGAACTGAGTTTAGACCCATATGACTAAATAAGCTATTGAGCTTAGATTGAAAATATTATTGTGTTTTCAATTCCATTCTCATAGTTTTGTAGTAAAATAGAGTTAAAAGGTGGCTGCTGTAGGGTTGCATTAGATCCTAAGATCTAGGTGCAGTGCTCTCAGATCCAAGGCTCCTCACTGATGATGGCCACAAGCCAGAAACTAGTCTGGGGATATTGGATGAGTAGACACTAGATAGGTATTTTATGCACAAGCCTTCTTGCATCAATTGATTACTCTGTTTGGCACAGGGTGGCACTACTATATGGAGAGTTTTGCCTTTGTTTACAACAATTATGTGCTAGTATAGAGATGGTAAATATGTGATCTTTATAGGTAAGTTTTATAACTTTTCAATTTTGGAAGAAAAGGTTAATAAACTATTCTAAATAATGACTAGAATTAATTAAAGATAATAGAACATTAAACAGCATAGATGATTATTTCTCCAAGTTAAAATTTTATCACAGTATTTCTTTATATTTACTAATGTTTTGGAGACTTTCATTTAACAATAAAACTAGTTGTGCATTTCAAAATGCAAATATTGTCCATAGGAAGGAATAGCGTGGCTTGGTATGGATGCAGATGTTTCAAATGATACTAATATTTTAGCCAAACATTATAAAATAAAAACATATTTATTGAAGTGGATTTCTTCAAAAATGAAATTAGAATAATAATTTATTTCCCATTTTTTTCCTTTTAAACATGTGAGAATGCTTGTGTCAATTACGGTTAAGTTGATGATGTGATTTTAATTAATCAATCTGCACTTAATATTGAAATGTGGTTTTAATTAACTGATAAGACCATAACATTTCTATTGAAAACATATAAAATAAATTTACCTTGAAATTTGTATAGACATTATTAAATAATAGTTAACTTCATTTAATTATTAACCATATTTATTTAATATAATTATCTATTATTTCATTTAAAAGTTTTCAAAAATTATGACTTAACTAATTCATTCTAAAATTAAAATAATATTAATTTATTAAATTTATGACTTTTAAAATAATTATCAAATTTAAAGATAATTATTTAAACATTCTTCTTTTAAAATATCCATATACACATACACTAGACAAACCAGAATATGATTAGAATTATGAAAATTATTACAAATAATAACCATCAATCTGACAATGTCTTTTGCAATATAACAAAACATAATTCATTAAAAATTACTTAAAACATAATACACTCCAAACTATCTTAATTTTATCTTTCAAACTTTCACTTTAAATAGCTACCAGATGAACAAATTAATATCTTAACAATTAACATTTAAATACATTTTGTCAAATAGTTAAATACTATAATTGAAAAAGTGCATAATAAATATTTCATATAATTTAAATTAGTAAAACTCATTTAGCAAATAGCTATCTTTATTTAATACCAATTAAAATTTTTTTAAAGCATTATATTGCATGTTTACCCTCTCTGGGCTAAACATAATGTTACAATATATATATACACAAGTATATTTTCTATATTGAACATATTGAAATTAGAAAGAATTTGAAGTCTGACAGTCAAACTCCCTACATCTATCCAGTCTATTTTATTCACCTGGTACACATGACCACATACATGTGAGAAAGATAAATGATCTCCCATATACATATTTTGTGCTGAACCAGCATTTATCAATTGGTCCAGATCATCATCTCTCATACACATATATAATTAATTGAATAAGATGGAGTGGATAGATGTAAGGAAATTGAAGTTCTGAATTCAAATCCCTTCTAATTATATATATATATATATATATATATATTGTAATGGTCAGATTTGTCTATCTTGTTAACACACTGCAGAATTCAAACCTCAAACATGAAACTGAACACTCTAGGAGGGGTTGCCTTCTAGATATCCTAGGCTCATATTTAAAGTCTAAATTACACAGTGACACCTATGTGATAACGCATCTGATGCTACTAATAATATAAACTTTTACTGGTGCCTGGTGGTCAGGGAGAAACACAAAGAGACTCTATACTATGAGATAAGTTGGGTTGCTAATTAACGTCTATGGATAGTACAAAAGAAATGTATAAAATAGATATATAGACCCAAACAGTGATAGGGATCAATAAAATAAAAGATCAAAATTAGTTTTTAAGATTTAAAAGATTTATTTATATAGCAAGAAATATATATAACGCACACTGTCTGCTTATATGAGACAGTGATGCTTACTAAAATGGCTGTTAGCATAACATTCCATAAAAATTACATTAAAAGGTTGTTAAGTACATAGTCTATACCTCAGGCTAATAGAGTATTATGATAATGTGCTTAAAAAAGATGGGAAGATGTGCAAGGTGCTTTGAGTAAATTATAAAAGTTTAATAAAACATTTGAACATTAAGGTTTACTATAATATTTTTTGAATTCGAGAATAGCATGGACCAAAGTTTATTAAGCGAGAAAGTAGGGGTGTGGTCAAGGCATTTATTTTATAATTACAATTAGTTATATTGGGAGGTCGGTATTGCTAATAAGAAATTTATTAAAGGATGTAGGGTGTGATACATTTAAATCATGGATGCTTTATAAAATATAAATAAGTAAACTTATAGTGAAATGTGGAACAACTACAGAGGGCATCTAACTGTTGATCTGTAGGACTGTGTTGTCACAGACAGCCAAAGTCTGGACTCATCCAAAACTTAGCGACTGGGTGACGGCTGCGTCTAACTCCCAGGTGTGACATTTGAGTACACACTCTGCCTGGAAATCACAGAAAGTGAAAGGGGAATGGTCTTGGCCATTTAAAGCCCTTGAAGAGAAACAAGGTGGTCTCGATAACCAATTCACTTACTAGCATTACTCGACTAATATATATAAAGCATACAAAAGGGATTTACTTAGATTGAGAAAATACCTAATCAATTCCCCAATAATTATTTAAAGAGAGTCCGCCCATTCTCGACCTCAATTATGAACAGTGAAATTAAAGCAAACTGTATTTTAAAATAGAAAAATGCATGCTTGCGGGTTTGAAAAGAAAGCATAGATTTATTTACACAATCATGCATTTGTGACACATTTAATCATTAACCTCACACATACTCTCATATTAGGTTAAAATCGATAAAATGTAGATTTTAAACTATATAACTATTACACATATTGACTAAAATTAAAATAGCCCTCGAATGAGTGATTCATGAGATAATAAAAATGGGAACTATTTATAATTTGAAAATGCCTTAATATCAGCATCTTGCTTTCAACAAAAAGAATAATTCATTCAGTCAAAGACTATTCTGGCACACTATCATAATAAAATAAAGAGAAAGATTAATGAATATAAAATATTAACCCAAGGATAAAGAGAAAAATTACTGATTATATGAGAACATTTTAAAGGAATACATGATAAAGTAAAGTAAAATGGAAAACAATTTAAAATAGCTATAGCATATTAATTATAGGAGAGAATCACAAGAGCTCTTGGGTTTATATTGGGGTTACCTCTAGAGAAAAATTTGCAGTTAGATTGATTGTCAGCAGGTTTTATACGACTCAGCAGCAAAATTTGGTATTGTTTATATTTCATCAGCAGCAGCAGTTTCAGGGTTTCCTATATAACAGCATTAGATGGTATAGTGGGCAGCCATTCCCGAGGGGAAAATAGTCTTCTTGCCAGCTCTACTCCTTCATTTCAAAGCTAGCAATTTTAAATGTTGGGTGATTCATAGATATTTCAAGTGGTATCATAGAACATGGTAAAATTTATTTGAAGATGAAAACTCGGCTTCAAATACTTCTTGCTAGAATAGAATAATACTAGAATACTAGGAATCTTGATAGAATAATGCTAGAGTATTTGCTGGAATATTACTAGAATGAAGAACAAAAGAAAACCCTCCTATATATAGTGAAATTGCACAATACAATTGCCCTGGAGCATTACACAAATATTCTAAACTTTGCTCACTTATAAGCTGTAATCAATTTTATACAAATGTCTAAAGGAATTCAACAAAATTTTAATTAAATTTCTATTGTTAACTTCATTGTTGACATTCGGACTACAGCTTTGATTTAATTAAAACAAACTTTTGCTAATTGAAAGAAAAGATCTTAAGTGGACATCTGCTGCACTTCTAGATAAACTTCTATAACATTAAATAATTAAAACTATTGTTCCTACCAGCCCTCATTTATTTTAAACAGAAAATGTATGGCATGATTTTAAATGTCAAAGAAAGTTATTTTACTTTAATTTTCAATATTTGAATCTATTTACGAAATGAATATAAATTTTATTTTAAATCAAAAACAAATATTATGACTGTAATATATTTTTGGAAACAGATTCAAGCAAAATAATTTTAAATAACAATTTATTATTTTAATATAAGTTTTAAAATAACTATCACAGTGTGTGTGCAATTATGACTTATATAACCTACTTTTTAAATAAATCTAAATTATGTGAACTTACACATAATCCATAACATTTTATTTATTTGGGAATGAGTTATACAATTATATATAACATGAGCATTGTACTTGTGGTTTAAAATTGGGTGGGATTTTCAGTATATAAGTGCATTGCAAACACACTATGATACACTGGGGTTTAAACTAAGGTATGAGGGTAAGAAAAAGGTGAGAAAAGATGAAACAAAGATCTACAAAGCAGATCCTAGTGTTTCACATTCCCTCATTGATGGAAAAAAAAATATATAAAAAAAATTTTTAAAACAGGTATCCACCCATGAAGCTTCCATAAAAAAAAATTTACAAGATAACCCATATAACATACAGTACATAAATACAATGATGAAATAAAACTGAATTATATACACAGATCATATACAAAAAGGGTAATATACCATCTAGTGAATATTTTCTCTATTATTTCCCCTTCAACAATTATTTATCTAACATTTTGATTTTGATAGTCTAACATTGGTTTGAAATCTGATCACCATTTTCATTGATCCTCCGAACGTGTCCATTTTGTCTTTTATTTCCTTTTTTTTTAAAAAAAAAAAAAACTACTATAATCCTGGATCTGGTGGGTGGTAACTGCCTTTATAACTTGATGATGGTAGTCTTGGATTATCAGGCCTCTTTATCTTTTCTGGCAGTTGAAATACAAAGGGTTCCAAACTGCTGGTCGTTACTAACTGTAGCTTTAGGTTGTCAGAATTATTTGCCTTATATGGTGGCTCGTGCTGTCATTATTTTTACTATTTCCTTTTCATCATTGGTTGAAATATTCTTCCTAAATAAGGTTGGATATTTTTCTTAATTTCTTGAAATGTTTTTTTATTGGTGGTAAGCTTGGTTAGCTGGGTTTGAGGCCCTATGTCTCATACATCATTTCCTGGAGCTATTCTTGCTAAATAAAGTTGTGAACATTTTTTGACTTCATGAAATTTTTTAATGTTGATGAGCTTGGTTAGCTGGGTTTAAGTTCCTAGGTCTTGTACATTATTTGCTGGAAATATTCTTTCCAAATAAAGTTTGGGACATATTTTTACTTCATGAAAGATTTTAATGTTAATGAGTTTGGTTAGCTGGATTTCAGGTCCTATGTCTGGTGTATCATGTTTTTCATTTTCTGAATCATTGGACTGTAGTTTCTGGTTCAGGGGTTCCTCTGTCAATACTCCTACTGAGTTCAGGTCTGTTTTCTCTTTTCTTGGTTCAATGATCTCTTGAATGTTTTTTGTGTAGCGTTTGTCAATTTTGTGGTTGATAGTGTTAGTACTCTCACATATATCTTCATTTATTGAATCATTGGTCCCTAATTTCTGGTTCAGGGATTCCTCTGTCATATTTTCCCATTTATAGAGGAGTCTGAACAACTATTCATTCCTCATGTCCCCTTTGGATGTCTTCTTGCCATTTTCTCATACTTTTTTCACTTTTTCTGAGCAATTCCTCAAGATATCTAATAGTAAAATCTTCCAAATCCACAGATTTCTGGGCAGTTTTCATGACTGTTGGTGGAGACTCAAGAAATCTGGATGGGTCCAAGTCCAGTTCTTGTTTGTCATGGTTATCCTCCATATCTATGGCCTTGGACGATTATCGTAATCGATGATGATGATGATTTTTTTATTTATTTATTTTATTTTAACTTTCTTTTCTTACTTGCACTGAACGAATTGGTGTACTTTATTAAACACAATGTACAGCAATTTTAGTCTTTTGTTGTTATCTCTATTTTATTAATATCAAATAAACAGCACCGATTAAAAAAAAAACTTTTAAACTGTTTTTATGGTTGAACTCATGCTAAATTGAATACAGTTAAAGTACTATTGTTATTATATTTATTCCTTGTTTAACTCTCTGCAATTATTTTTATGTTTAATTACAAATTTTATCAATGGCTAATTGGCTATCTCCCTCTCGGTTCTTTTGGCCTACTAGCTGCTTTAACATTTATCACTAAAAACCCAACTACTGCCCTTTTACTGCTGCTAAAATTTCATGTTTAAATCTGCTGCTGACATGTATATATATACTTTACTGCCAATATATATAGAAAAAATTTCTTAAGTGCTACCTGTCAAATTATTTCGTTAGCATATGTTTTTTTTTTTTAAACGCACAATTTTATTTATATATATAAACATTCGCTAGATCCGGGTATACTTATTTCATTCCCTCTTACTTAAGATTAACATACATATATATTTACGTTATAATTATTGCTCTGGTTCACATCTCATTATTTGGTCTAAGAGAAATTTATACACGTTGAAAAAAAACAAATTACATACAAAACAAAATTTAGTCTGGTGACAAAATTTATTTTAGAAGTAAACTCCATTTAGTGAAGTTACCCCCTGGGTGTCATGCCACCAGTTAAAATATCGATAGACTGTTAGCTTCCCCAAAATTAATTTTAAATTACAATTCCGTTTAACTGCAGGCACTCATTAAAACATTCAAATTTTTATTTATTACAAATTTTAATTTATTATTACATTTCTGAATTCCATATGATAGCCTATTATATCTAGGTCATTATCGTATAAAATTATTTTTATGCTATCTTGTTCACATTTTGGCAGCAGTGGCAGTTTCAGGGTTTCATATGTGACAGCATTATATGGTATAGAGCAGTGGCTGGCCATTCCCACTGGGAAAATAGCCTTCTTGCTGGCTCAACTCCATCATTTCAAAGCTAGCAATTTCAAGTTTTGGGTGATTCATAGATATTTCAAGTGGTATCATAGAACACAGCAAAATTTATTTGAAGACAAAAACTCTGCTTCAAATACTTGAATTTGCAGGCATGTAGCTAGAAACTATCAAAACAAATATATATTAGAAATCTTGATAAAATAGAATATTACTAGAGTACTAGGAATCTTGCTAGAATAATGTTAGAATATTTGCTGGAATATTACTAGAATGAAGAACAAAAGAAAACCCTCCTATATATAGTGAAATTTCACAATACAACTGCCCTGGAGCATTACAAAAATATTCCAAACTTTGCTCACTTATCAGCTGTAATCAATCCTATCAGAATGTCTAAAGAAATTCAACAAAATTTTAATAATTTCTATTGTTAATTTCCCTGTTGACATTCAGACTACAACTTTGATTTAATTAAAACAAACTTTTGCTAATTGAAAGAAAAGACCTTAAGTGGACATCTGCTGTATTTCTAGATACGCTTCTATAACATTAAATAATTAAAACTATTGTTCCTACCAGCCCTCATTTATTTTAAACAGAAAATATATGGTGTGATTTTAAATCTCAATGAAAATTATTTTACTTTTAATTTTCAATATTTGAATCTATTTACGAAACGAATATAAATTTTATTTTAAGTCAAAAACAAATATTATGACTGTAATATATTTTTGTAAACAGATTCAAACAAAATAATTTTAAATAACAATTTATTATTTTAGCATAAGTGTTAAAATTAATATCACAGTGTGTGCGCAATTACGACCTATATAACCTACTTTTTAAATAAATCTAAATTATGTGAACATACACATAATCCATAACATTTTATTTATTTGGGAATGAGTTGTACAATTATATATAACATGAGCAATGTACTCATGATTTAAAATTGGGTGGGATTTTTGGTATATAAGCGCATGGCAGACACACTACGATACACTGGGTTTTAAACTAAGGTATGAGGGTAGGAAAAAGGTGAGAAAAGGTGAAACGAAGATCTGCAAAGCAGATCCTACTATTTCAATATATATATATTGTAACGATCCGGAGAAATATGACTTAACGTAAACTGCACTACAGGGCGCCATCTAGGCATTTGAACCTAGAAAAATTTAAAAAGTAGGCAGATACGTCAGTCAAAAAAAAAATTTTTTTTTTTAAATTTTGATTCCGGTCGTTAGCCCATGTCACTAGCTCAGGGAGTAGCAGAGATTTAATAATATCATATCTTATCTAATTAGATTTCAACATTAAAAAATAAATAAAATAAGCCACTGCCAGTAATTAGCATACAAACATTTATTTATGCACATATATATAAGATTTAAAATTATTTTAGTATTAGTTTTACATTTTAACATTTAACATTATTTTTAACTTTGATTTTTGACTTTAATTTACATTTAATTACTATTATATTCTAATTTTACATTTTAATTAAGTTCGCACAGATAAATTTATGAAAGCTTGTTTATAATGTTGAATATAGATCGGTTACATAGATTTCACGGTCAAAAACATTTCAAAGTAAACATAAACGATCAAAATACAAAATTATTGATTACTGACAATTGCGGAGGGAAATTTATATGTAACCCAATAGTATTCACCATAAGATACTTGCATTGTCACCAATAACTTAAAAGACATCCGAATAAATACATTTTAGATACTCACCGTAAGGTATCATTATTTATCGAATGTCTATATATTTTGATCAAATATGGAAACGCAAAACATAGTTAACCAATAAACAATCCATGCAAGCGTCTATAAACAACTTAAATTTAATGCATTTTTATTTAGGGTCGAGTATGAATAGACCACATAAATTTGCTTTTGAAAATAAACATTCTATCCCTATTTAACCTTAGGCTAAAATTCGTAGTCAAACTGGCATCAATTCATCTGATATATCGATGTATTCAATGTAATAAAATACGGCAGCACAAAAGGTTAAGAGAAGAAATTGCCTCTTATGAGATAGGAATATTACATCTATCTGCAAAGAAGAGCAATAAAACAAAAAACTCCATAGAAAGGAACTGCAGTATCCGACTTATAATTCCTTCCATAGGCAAACGGAAGTGTGCGGCATATGAAGCGATTCTGCCCGTAGCGAATCAATATTACATCTACTAATCACACCAATATATCCAATCCATTGACCCAATTCAACAACGAAACAAATAACCTAAGATTACCCTCCCCTAATATAACTTTACAAATCTATACAACCATTCACGCCCGACTTAAGTTTAACATTTATATAATTTACCTTAACGGAAAACAGAAATCATAATAAAACTTAAAGAACAAAAAAATAAATAAATAAATGGAAATGATTTTAAATATATATATAAAAAAAAATACATCAAATAACCTTATTAATAAATTAAGTTGGTCAGATAGGATAATATTGCAATCATTTAACTCTGGAAAGTTTAATTTAATGTTCATTATTTATAAAGTTCTTACGGTTTAAAACAGTTCCTCTTTATCCATTGCTTGCCATGAACGTGAATTCCCATGCCGTCCTAAGATTGATATTCTGTTGGCCGATTTATTTATCCATCGGAGGTTTTTGTTTTAACTGGTCCTCAATGTGGAAAAACGATAGTTCATTTCTCTTTCTTTCCTAGCAAAACTGAAGGGATTGAATCGTGCGTCTGTTTCAATCCCTTCTTCACTTCTGCACTACCACATATCTCTCACATCGTAATTAATCATTCACTAATTAATAATTTCCAAATTTTCCTTTTATACGTATTCGAAGGATTGACTTGGCATTATGTCATCGATGTGATGTTCCTTTCACTGAGGTCCGATTTCCCGATGGATTTCTTTCATTGGCTATTTGTTTCTATTGTTTTCCTATATGACCGCTGTTTTTACATTTAAATGCCCAAGGCTGATTTACATTTGACTAATTAAATTTATCATTTCCATTTCTGATTAATTAACCTGTTTTCCAAATCAAAGATATATTTAAAGATATAATTTTATCTCCAAATCTTTTTAAGTTTTTGTTTTTAAAATACCTTTTCTATTTTTAATACAGTTTTATTTTAATAATTTTTTTTTTATCTGTGCGATTTAATATATACGAGTTTAAGATGATATTTAATTTCAATTTTTAATTCTTAAAGAAAATTTTTAAATGCGAACTTTTTAATTTACTTTCATGTTTAATAAATAAAAAAAACAATGTAACGAACGTCTGTGCTCGTTACAATATATATATATATAATAAAGAATGATTTTAAACCCAATTTTTTATAAGGTGGTATTAGTAAATATTTGATTTCTAAAAATTTCTGGTGTGAAAATAGATCCAAGTATGCAAAATATTTAAGAAATTTTGCTCTAGTACACATTGTAATATGACAAATGTATTAAAATGCATAACTATATAGTAATATTTGAAAATGATTTTAGAGTTACTTTTGGTAATATAGAATACTTTAATTTTATAATATATTAATTTGTTATTAAACAGAACAGCCTTGATGAACTGATTTTTGTTTTAAATTGCATCTTATATACAAAATAAAGTAACATTATTAATCCTGACAATTTAGTTTGTATTATTGATATTTCCAATTTTGGTTATTTATTTATTCTTGTGTTACTGTAGTTGCAATTTTTTTATTTAATCTGCAATTAAACCATCTGGCTTATAATTGGTATTAGAAGTTTGCTGATGGCAATTAAGTTTGTAAACATTGTAAATACCACATTTTTTGTTTGCATTTAGGAAAGCAGAGTTTTTATTACTGCAGCATTTTAATATAACCTATAATGTTATATGTAGTTGTTAAGCTGATAAAGTTTTTATTCTTCATAAATCTAGTTATATAAATGAACATCTTTGAGATAAGCTAGTCCAAATATCTATGAATATACTGGAGAAAAATCCGATATAACAAGACAATTGGGTTGTATCATAAGACTTATTATTGCCAATATTCATCAAAGCATTAGGGGGTTAATTATTGAGAGATCTCACTTTCTAAGTATTATTTGAAATCTATTTATTGCTTCATAATACTCAATTTAATGTTGATTATCATAAATTTGACTAATTTTTTTTTTACTGAGTGTATTCCCAGTAAGTCCCATAGAGATTGCAAAAGATTATCTTATAAATTTATACATCAGGTATACACACACCCCATATATGTCACCCATACATATTATTGTCATCCTTCATATAAACAGATTAGTTTGATTGCTTTGATGACATCACAATAAAAGGAAAATCCAAAGGCTATTATTTAAAAATATAGATGGCTTCAATGTATCATAGTTATTTGCAGATATATTATTATCTAAACACACACTTTATTAAATATTAAGCGTCCAATATTTTGAATTATGAAATGTGGATATTTCAATAAAAATATTAAATTATTTTTATCTATAATTTTAATGGGTTTTCTATACTTTTCTGAACTTATCAGCTATTTTTTCTAATCCTTTGAAAAATGGTGAATTTTTACTATATACAATAAAACTCAGCATAAATCTATGGCATATAAATCCAACAAAATAAAAGTAATTAATTTTGAAAAGAGTTCTTGAATTGTGAGTTTACACATTCAAAATAAATGATAATTGTTATTTGACGATTGATATTTTAGTTTATGAAAATAAGGGCAATTTTGTGACAGATTGTATTTCAGTTTTTATAATAACAAGTGGGGGGGGGGGCGCGGTGATTAAATTTGGTTAAAGGTACGGTTATTATAATTTTCCTATATAGTTCAAAAATTAGCATGGAAATTTACTATGTATATATATGCATGAAAAAACTAGAGTTTTGGTGCACAGCATTGCCTACGTAAGGTTTTCCTATTTATAAAATACTACCCAATATAAATATTAAACCAATCCTCTAACAGAATTCACCCATTATAGTTATAGTTCAAAGCATCTTCTTTATGCTCTACAGATTTGACGAATTTAAAATTACAATAAAATAGCAACCCAAGTTTCATACATAAATATTTAAAAGCTGTCTGTTTATTTTTTAAAACGAAACGTATTTAACATTTTCTCATGTTCATTGGATTTAAATCGGTAAAGTAGTAATATTAAACTCACCTGATATATAAAAATCTAAAATATATAAAAAATGTTTATTTATATATACATAAACAATAAAAAGTTAACTCCAATTTCTGGGATTATGTTCATGAAATTTTAAATAATTTTTTAATTAAAAAAGATAGATAATAATAGATCGATTTTTTAAAAAGTAAACTCATCAAGTTAATACATCAACCGTGCCTTATTGTATTCTTCAATTCACCTAAGCTATATGATGTGTATTGTTAAAAGCAATTCTAATAGCTGTCAAGTTGTTCTGAGACAACTAAATATTAAAAAAAAGTGTCTTAAACAGATCTGTTGACAAGTAAACAAAATAAGAATTTTTTACGTTCAAATAAGCAATTTATCCGTTAAATATTTTTAATAAAATTATTCAGTACAATGATTAGAAACAAAAATTTCAAAACTAAACTAAACAATTAATGCTTTTTTAAAATGACAAACCTTTTTTTACATAATTTGCATCTTTATATAATATATATATATTTCACAGTTAAACGCAGATGTGTATTAAAATAATTGTGTTCAAATAAAAACTCTGCCATCTGATGGAAGTCAAATGCATTCAAAAAGTGTTATGATTCAACAGTGTTCTTGCTTTTAAGAAAACACGAATGTTTACTCAAACATTATATATTTTTTTAAAACTTAGGTTTTAATGACGAACATAAACATCTATCTTTTCACTCACATTGATTATATATATATATAGAAAGAGAGCGAAATCACTAAATGACTACTTTGGTTGAATTTAAATAATTTAAAAAAAAATATTTTGAGCCATTTTATAGAAATTCATGAATTTGTAAAAATACACTATCTCATTTAATAACTGAAACACACAGGCTTATTATATGCCTGTGTCTATATATGTAATATATAGGGTATATGAGCACAGACTTTCCAACGACCCACCACTCTCCACACTATCTCATAACACTGATACACTTGAACACATATATGTTGAAAAGATAAATAATCACCAATATTCGTATTTCATGCTAAACCAGCAATCATCAGTTGATCCAAATTATCATCTCTACACATATATGCTGTAAGTGCTCAGATATATATTAAGATAGCCAAACTTCATACTTTAATTAATGGACAGGCTTCAATCTACTCCACATTCCAACTCTTCAACCATCCATCCAATTGAAAATCTGATGATAAAATGCTCAAAGGCCACCCTGAGGCCGAGATTCTTGTCAAACCCATGTTGACTCTTGTATATTTATTAAATGGATTGTATCCTGTATATGAGGGGACAAATTGACCTAGGGTCAACATGGGTGTGACTAGAATCTCGGCATCAGGAGCATTCCATCATCAGATTTTAATTGGATGGATGGTTGAAGAATTGGAGTGTGGAGTAGATTGAAGCCTGTCCATTACAGTATAAAGTTTGGCTATCTTAATATATATCTGAGCACTTATAGCATATATGTGTAGAGATGGTAATCTGGACCAATTGATGATTGCTGGTTTAGCATGAAATATGTTTATTGGTGATTATTTATCTTTTCAACATATATGTGTTCAAGTGTATCAGTGTATTGAGATAGTGTGGAGAGTGGTGGGTCATGTGAAACTCTGTGCTCACACACCCTATATATTACATATATAGACACAGACATATAATAAGCCTGTGTGTTTCAGTTATTACATAGTAGAGATGTCTGCCCATCTGTTGTATATTTATTAAATGGATTGTGTCCTGTACATGAGGGGTCAGATTGACCTTAGGTGAACATGGGTGTGACAAGAATCTTAGCCTCAGGGTGGCCTTTGAGGATTCCATCATCAGATTTTCAACTGGATGGATGGTTGATGAGTTGGAGTGTGGAGTAGATTGAACCCTGTTTATTAAAGTATGAAGTTTGGCTATCTTAATATTTATCTGAGCACTTATATCATTTATGTGTAGAGATGGTAATCTGGACCAACTGATGATTGCTGGTTTAGCATGAAATATGTATATTGGTGATTATTTATCTTTTCACCATATATGTGTTCAAGTCTATCAGTGTTATGAGATAGTGTGGAGAGTGGTGAGTCATGTGAAAGTCTGTGCTCATATACCCTATATATCTCATTTAATACAATTTTTCCAAATTGTACAGTATTTACATGCGGTTAGTTATATGTACCTAAATAAGAGATTATCATAAAATAATAATCTAGATCCCCAATCAGGATTTTTTCATTCATTTTCCACCTTCAGCCACTAATCCCTGCATTGATTGATAACATATAGCATCTTGTGAATATAATTCATAATTGGAGTTTTGTTATTTTTGAAAACATCTCTTTCTAAAAAAGAAAATATCAATTTCATACACATATTAACATTGCTTTCAAGAAAACAACTGATATTTTGGTTTAAAATGTCAGGTATGTGAGAATTAAAACCATAGTTTTTCTTAATATTAAACTCAAAAATAAAAAAACATTTAAACTTACTACACTGAATAATGTATATTGAATGAATAATGTATATTGAATGAGAAGCTCACCTATGATCATTTACTACAAGAATTAATAACTGCAATAACAAGAACTTATGGGTTGAACATCAGAAATTTGCCCTGCTCACTTTAGGGGTTCAAAGAGGAATCAAAATCAAAGTGTTTCTTTTCAGTTAACAATAATGCCCTTTCTACAGTATTATATATATATATATGGGTGTGTATATATATATATATATATATATATATATATATGGGTGTGTGTGTACACCTGTGTTAAAACATAGATCATGATAGGTTGCAGGTATAAATATAAATGAAATATTAACCAAATTATCAGTATATAGTTTTACTATATAACAGTACAGTTTAATTCTCAAAATATTAAACAATAAATAACTTGAAAATGTTTTTTTTTTTCTTTCATATAATCCTTTACAACTGCACAGGTGCATAAAACATTATTTATTATTATCCTTTTCCACCACATGCTTCATGAATTTTCCTTATGGTTTTTTTTGTTTATTATCAAATTTTTAACTTAACCAAATTAATCTCAAAATCTCTTATTACATTTCTCTATTCATGGTCATTAAACACAAACACTGATTGCACAATTTTGTTTTATATGTGTTAATTGTCTCATATAAATCTCTCCTTCAGTGAACATTCCCCAATATATAATGTTCCACAATGTGAATAATTTTATATTTCATATTAATGTTTTGGTTTCTTATTAATCCCACCCTTAGTACTTTTAAATACATGGTTATCTTGGATAATGTCTATATTCAATATTATAATGATCAGGACAAATAATGTTTATTTTTAATTACATTTTTGAATTATATAATATTGTTTTCATTTTTTATATTCATTATTATATTTACCAAAACTCTTTTAATTTTTTTTTTTTAAATTTTTAATACCTCTAACATTTTAACTTAATATTACCATTTCCTCAATAGAACATCTAATATTTTCATTTTCTATCATAAAAAAATGTGATTTATATTTTAGCAAGTTTATATGTAGTAAACATTGTCATCTTTTCTTTTGTAGTGATAGCCATACTCCATTGCAAAAGGACACTGCTACTAATGATCACAATAATGATAGATACTACATTAATCTGGATTTATTAGATGTGAGAAGACACAATGATTGTAAAACTAATCATATAATTATATCATAATGCACCCTTCACTGCTTATGTAGAAACAATGTACAGATGTTGAATTCAGGGATTATTTTTACTTTTATATATAAAAAAACTTAAATTTATATCATGATATGTTGCTAAAATGTTCATATGAAAACAAAAAAGCAGTTTTGCATTATTATGTAAATCAGTCTGTATGGAGATCTTAATTAATTTCTTTTTTTATTATGATAATCATATTCCTTATATTAGTTATAATTATTTTGTTTTATTAATGATTAAATAATAAAATTTAATTTTGTTAATATACTTGAAGTAAAATTTATTTACAAAGGAAAATACAAGTTTTTAATATATATATATATTATAACGATCCAAAAGAAAGTGGAGATTGAATCTAACCGCAATATGCACTACAAGGGTGCGATCTAGGCATTTGAGCCTAGAAAAATTTATAAAGTAGGCAGATACGTGCTGTTAAGATTACACTTTATTTAAATATTTAGATTGTTAGCCCATCGTCACTAGCTCAGGGAGTAGCAGAGATAATAAAATATAACTTTATATCTTAAATATAAAAAAATAAAAGCCACTGCAGAAATTAACACATAAAAATATTTATTTACGCACATATAAATTTTGAATCATTTAAAATTTTGAGGAATAGATTTAACATTTAGATTATTATATTAACTTTTAATTTTACATTTAAATAGATTTCAATGAGTTTAATATTTTATTTAGAGGGTCAAGTATGAATAGACTACATAGTTCTGCATTTGAAAAGAAAATATTCTATCCTTTATTTAACCTTAGGCCAAAAGTTCGCAGTCAAACCGGCATCAATCCATCTGATACATTTATGTATTCAATGTAGCATGAAATACAACAGCACAAATATACTATACTGTCAGAAATGGACATCTGAACAGTATAGTTAGAGAAGACATTGACTCTTGACCAATACAGGAATGTTACATCTGTATGGCAAAAAGAACAATAAAATAAAGACTCCATAGGAAGGGACCATGGTACTTTTTACTGTCTTACAATCCCATCCATAGGCAAAGGGTTGGTGCGGTGTATACAGCGATTCTGCACATAGCGAAACTCATACTACATCTACTAATTACACAAATATATCCAATCCATTAACCTAATTTAACTAGGAAATGAATAACCTAAGATTACCTTCCCTTAATATAACTTTACAAAATTATATAGCCATTCACGCCCGACTTAAATTTAACAGTTAGATACATTCGCGCAGATGAATTTTATAAACTTTGTTTTATAATGTTGAGTATAGATCGGCTGCATAGATTCCATGGTTAAAACCATGCCAGAATAAACATAACTGATCAAAATACAAAGTCATCGATAATGTCAATTGCAGAGGGAATACAAGAAGCCCAATAGCATTCATCATAAGATGCTGCAGTGACACCAATGATCTATATATTCCAATCGAATATGGAACAGCAATGCAATTAACCGTTATCGAATCCATGCAATGTCTATACCCAACTTAAATTTCATGCATTTAAATAATTTATACAATAAGAAAAAAAATGAAAGTGATTTTTATCAAACACAAAACATATAAAATTAAACATTATTAATTGATCTGAAAACATACAAAAGTCAGATAAAAGTCCATTCAAAATTTAGGTTAGCTTGTTTATTAAACTTGTCAACTCTTTATGAAAGTTCTTAATTAATTTTATGATTTTAACAATTGTTCAGTTCATATAGCTTACGGAAGAAGAGTCCAGGTTCCTGTTTTTAATTCCCATGACATCTCCATTGGAAGATCGATCTAATGTTCTGGAGGTGGCATTAGCTGGTTCATGGTATCACAGTCTTTTCATTTTTTTAAATAAATGAGAGAGAACGACAAGTGCATCTTACTGTTCTCACCAAATCAAGTTGGAAAAAACTGTCAGAAAAACTGTATTTCTCTTTTTATAGTTTCCAAACAGATTCAACCAACAAAACATCATTAATCCATTTTTTTCATTCGGGTCTGGGCTGAGACTTGGTGCTTCCATTGGTCAAGCTAATTTCTCTTTATTCTCTTATCTAATTTTCATCTGACTTTTTAATTACACAAGAGCCCCAAGGCTAGCTTGCTTTTCAATTAATAAACAATCATTTCCATTTACAGATTACAGAAATTAATTAATACCTGTTTTTATTTTTACTTACATTATTTCTTTATTAAAATATTTTTATATTTAAATCTTGTATTTTTTTTACAAAAAAAAATACGTTTAAATACCTTTTTTTATTTATTATAAAAAAAAAACATTTTTAAAGTTTTGCATCTGTGCGAACATATATATATATATTGTACCGGTAAAAATCACCATGCTTAATCACACACAGTAATCTATATTCAAACCCAGTTCATGTCTAGGAATAAATTCCAAAATGCAAACTAAATTCAAACCCAAAACCCTGGCATGACCCACCGATGACAACATTACAACGGTACGGGGTTTTCCCTTTACTAGCTCATCGAAAAACACAGACTAAATTGCCTACAATCAGCTAGTTCATAGATATCTTATAGTCGGGATATTGGTACGGCTAATAATTTAATGTATATATTTAAGTTGTCGATACAGACAGCAGGTGATTGACTAGATTTTGAGAGTAATAATGCAAGAGAGACAAAATTAGGTTAGATAAATTTTTAATAAATTATTGAAAGCATTGAATAATATTATTTACAGGTACGGTAAAACTCTCATATGTATTTTATAATAGATTGCTGCTAGTCATCAATAATCGGTTTGTACTGATTAACAAACTCATGCCAATATTTATGTGTTTAAATGGTTGTACAGGTTGATATGAGAATCAGAGTAAATGGAGCACTTAAAAGATTTAACTACTAGTTTATATTAAGTTGTTTTATTTTAATAGATTCAAACCATTGCGTATATGGATAAATGGGAGGCGGTTTGAAATAAAAATATAATATATAATACTGATGTACTGATGGTTGCAGGGATTAAGGTATACTACCAATAATAACTTGCAGTGCATTGACGGAATACCGGGCGGCTTGTACTTTGACAAGTCTTAATGCCCGCAAGTAGATCCGGGACACTACAACCAGCCGGGCTCATTTTCAAACCCCAGTGACCCAAGAGATTACCTGGAGAAGAATTTCTTTCTCTCCATGTGGTAGTAAAACGAGACGCCAACTTAGGCGAAGGTAAAGGCATTGCCACAGTAACATCGAGGAAGAGTGATCAGAAGTGGATTTTAAAATGAAATTATATAAAACCTTTTCTCTCCGTAACATTTTCTACGCAACAGTCCGATATAACTATTCAATAAAACATGGCGAAATCAAACGATCGCAAAAGTAATAATTAATTAATTTCACTCTGAAACCCATAACTCCCCAGATTGTTCAGAAGGTAATAATAGCAAAAAAATATTCACTTATTATTCTTACTCCGTAATAATATATAAAAAATTATAATAAAATTTTAGACTATTTTAAGTATTGAGATTTGGAGTATAAATTAAAATATTATAACGAAGTAAAAGAAACAATAAAAATATTTGAATATTTCTCAACTCAATATAAATGAAACAATTTTTAGTTCGATAAAAGAAAATTACTTTTAAAATGAAGATAATAAACATTATGAGATAAACTTTACTGACTTTAATTAGAGTTGAGAAATATTATTATTGGCGTCGTTTTGTTTGTAAAATAAGTAATAGTAAAAATATAAATGTATTCACAAATGGATTATTAGAAGGCACAAATATTAATAATTATCATCTAAAGACTAGAGCACAGAAATATTAGAGAAGAGATTTACTGACAGGTTTTAGTGTAACATTTTCAAATGGAAAACAAGAAATTTATATGCAATTAATTAGGTTTACAGATTAAATATAAAATTATTATTGAGAGGAAAGTTAAAAAGTTCATGTAACAAAAGTTACCATTCTTTCTTCGTCCGGCTTTTCTTCTTGCGGTGATATGTATGAAAAACGTAGGCGCGCATTTTGAATTTCTTAGAAAGGCATGGTTAATTTAAATGTTGGAATTTGGAAGACTGGAAGCACGGAAAACATTACAGATCAGCGGTATGAAAGATTTAAATTGGCATAACAGGAATCAGCTTCTTGGACTTAGCCCATCATGATTGCAGTTTACCGGGCACTTCTTAATAACGGTTGAAGTGATTTCTCTGGAACAACTACTTTGCTGTAGCTTGAGATGATCTAAGCACAGCCAAGTCAAAAGTTAGAGTCTATATTATATTTAAGATGGCTACGGTTGACCTTTCTGCCTAGTTTTTGTTCATAACTCTGCCTCCTTTGATTTTCCGGCCTCCAGCAATATTTAATGTTTGACTATACAATAGCCTTTGCCTTTCTTGATAAGAGTTCTACGTTCGGTTTTCATTTATTTTTAAATTTAATACATGATTCTAAATTGACAAAAACAATTACATCGGAATTCGTGAATACAAAAATATAAATTCATTATCTTAATTTATCGAAGTACAAACTAATTATCCTATACATTTGTACAAGTAAGATTTTGATTAAAAATACTGATCAAAGGAATGTGACTTTTGATCAGCATTTTTAAATGACTTTGTATAATTTGCAAAATTAAAATTTAAAGAAAATATACACGCAACTGAAACTTTTAAATTGAGCTAATATACATCCACTTTACATTAAATTCTTTTTAAACAAACCCAAAATAAATAACTTAAAATTTATGTGGCTGGGAATAGAAAAAGTCTCATTGAGGGTAAATAGTGGTTTAGAATTACCGTTCTTAAATGACAACCATGAAACTAAGATCGATTCTTCGATCTGTCTGTTTCAATATATATATATATATTTAACAAACATTTTAGCTTTTAGTTTTTTAATAGATTTTATTTTTATTTGCAAACTTTAAGATTTTATTTTAAATTAATGTAATGACATATTTATATTGAAGCAGTCGGATCTGAGTTCGATCCTAGCTTCATGGTATTTACCCTAATACTAACTTTAAATTTCCGATGCAATGGGGCTTTATACGTTCAATCCACGCTAATTTCCATAATGAATAACTTGTTTCAAACACGTAGTAAAATTAATTAGTTTAGTTTAAATTGGATCAATTCTCTAAATAAATTCATGATAAAATGTTCATGAATTTACATATATTAAATTGCCTGGATTGTGCGTATATATGTTTGTAAATATTAAATATATATAATTGTTCGAAAGTTTCATTGCGTCGGGAATACTTGTTTTTTTTTTACTGTTAAATAATTTGTAAAGTTTTGCGATTAAAAGCTACATTCCTTCCAAAGGCTTTCAAATTCTCAAAAACAACAGTAAAGTTTTATTAATAAAAAAAAGATAAGAATTCAATTTTTAATTAAAATCATTTCAGACTTTAAGAATTCATTTTCTAATTAGGAAAGGAATTCACAAATTAGTTTGAAAGCTTATCGAAGGAATGTTTCTGAAAACAACTAATTATAAAAAAAAAAAAGAGATTGATAATAAAATGAGCGCTAGCCGGAGGCATCAGTGAACAGTAGATATATAGCCCTGAAAAGTAAAGAGAAAGACTAGTTTTGGTTGTAGAGTAGTGCAGTGAACTCTGTGTGTATAAAAATTGTATTTCATCATGATAGAGGGCTAGAACATCAGGGATCTGGCTACGGTTCCTAAAGTCCTGAGGAATCTTCACTGGAGCTGCTGAACCGTTTTCCGGATCGATCATTCTGCTAAAATAATGAAGGCTACTAAAATACTGTTCCAGTAATCAATCAATGGTGCCTACGTTTTCAACAACTTGGAGGTGTAACTTAAGGACCAGCGGAAGGGGTAATATATTTCTATAATGAACGTTAAACTTTCTGGCCAGTTCGAACTTTATTTTACACTCCTCCTATTTAAGAGCTCTTTATTATTTAATGTAAAAATCTTTATAAAATGCTACTATAAATTTATATTGTAATTCTTTCAATCTCTAGTCTTTAAACTTTTTCTTTTCTTACCTGGCGGTTCGTTTAACATATTATATATATGTATTTATCGTGTGATTCATTAATGCTATTTAAAAATTATATGCCAATAATCTTTCAACTCGATGAGCTCCTCTGTTCTATTTGCCCCATGCAAATATTATAATATTAATTTCAAATAGTAATTCTCGCCCATTAGAACTAAATTTGAAAGTTCTATTAATCATCGAGTCGAAAGAAAATATTACATGTTTATTATTTTTATAATTGGCTAATAATAAATTATTAGCTCCGTTTTTCACCTATGTCCCCAGCTCCTAAGTTACAAGTGTTTATATATATTCGTATGATGTTAAAATGGTATTTTCTTGCTTCACTAATGTTGATTTATTTATCTATATATATATTTAAAATGTTTTTGCAAAAGGGTCGATAAAGGGTTAAATATATGTCAATTCAACTTTTGTTATTTTATATTAATATTCAGGAAGGGCACGATATTAGGGCATAATTAATATAGTTTATAAATGTTTTAAAATAGTTCGATAAAAGCTCGTTTGACTTTAATTAATTGGTCAAGTCATCACGTAGAGCATTCTACATGGGTTTTATTTTTCAACGATGACTATCAAGTCATCATCATCAAACGTTGCTGACGCAGGGCAATCTTCCGCTCCGTTAGGCTGGTCGGTGATCATATTCTCTTATTTAAATTTCTCAAGGAAGAAAGTACTTCCTTTCCTATTCATTAGTCAAAGGGCGTAAGACTTGTTAGATGCAAGCCGCCATAGGACTTCGATCATCGACTAGCGATCGTATTTCAATTTTACTCTCTGCCTCGTAAGCCGCCAGTACCGTTGCATTTTTGTTCCGGTAAAACCCGCTCCATGCTCGTAATTCGTTGTGAAGTGATTTAAATTAAAGTCGAACAAATTCTCAAATATATTATTTAGTTTAAATCAGTTTTCAAATCAAGATTAAAGTTATGCCTTAAAATACGTTTTGCTCTTCATGAATAGATTTCCGAATGTGAAAATAAATCTCACATTCCACCGTAATAAAATTAGAACAATCATTTCCGTTCTTAATGAATACCTTTATCTGCCTTTATATTTCTCGTTGGGGGCATAGACATAGAATCCCATGTTGTGTAATACTTGTTGGCATATGATAAGGACCGCCACTCTTATTATATTTATAAATTCTTTTAAAGACTAGAGGTAACTAATGCAATCTATATTTTAGTGAACAAAACAAATTATTATTATTATTAAATATTTTCTAACATACTTGGTTTCTTAGTTCATCATTCTTTTTATAATTATTTAAATGTTAATACTCGCTGTCTGTGTTGGCAACCCGAACATACATATGATTCGATTTATAAAATTATTCAAAGTATATAAATTCTTAGATATTAGTGTTACTCAGGAGTCTCTAGTCATCACCAACCGTTGAGCTAGTTCTTGGCGCATAGCACTGTGCCGTCGATTTCTGCTATCTGAGCTGTTGAGTTGGGTTTGAATTCAGTTTTGGACCGCCTGAGTTTGAATCCGATTTGACTTGCGGTGGTGGTGGGTTTCGACCGGTACA
>JAQFVV010000639.1:0-176546 GCA_028023455.1 Epiperipatus broadwayi
AGATAGATAGATAGATAGATAGATAGATAGATATCCAATTATTACAGTTTAGTTGATAAGTGTTAAACTCATTGGCTCTCACAACCTTGACACAAACCACTTTATGGAAGAATATTAATAACTTTTATTAATTATTGATTAGACTAGAGTTTATCCATTTATTGAATATTTCTATAGTGTAATTTTCACTTGGCAACTCTCACATGTCTTTACTCATATGTTACTAATTACACCCCTCCACAAGATGTTAAAAGCAGATACAAACCAATCCCTATCTTGCAAAAAAGTGGTGTAATTAAAATTAAATTACAGAAATATTATGCATTATCTTATAATAAAATTTAATTGAAGCTGAGGTCAATCAAAAGAGAAGTTAAAATTTTTAATTGTTATTTTTATAGCTGCGATATGTTTCTATTTTTAATTAATACAATTAAAATGTTATATCCTAATTAAGCAACATTTTTTTTATCTTCATCAAAATAACATGATTTTTATAAAAAAATATTTTAATTCATTTCTATTTAATATTAAATGCAAAAGAAGCCTAATGTTTTTTTTCTTTAAAACTAAAAGAAATTAAATAAGAATGTCATCTTGTTACAACTTAATTAAAAAAAGGAGAAAATAAAATTACATTTTAAAAAGTAAAATCAAAATAAAATAAATTCATCATATATGTATATATTGTTTACATGAATACAAGTATATAATAATAAAGCCAAATTCCTTAAATATTTCTACCATCTGAATCTTTATTTACATTCTATATCCCATCATCATCATCATTTTCTGCCATCATTAATCCCCTGCAATAAATGGTATTTCCAAGTGTAATCCAGTTTTTCTGATTTATAGCTTATCTCTTCTACATTATACCAACAAACTTTAGTATTTCATTCATCCATCTCGTATGCGGTCACTTTTTAGGTCTCTTTTAGCAATATGGTCAAAACAGGTCCATTTCAATCTCCTAATTCTTTCAATAATACCTGCTCATTCTTTGATCAATATATTTTGCTTTTGATTTATTACTTCCAATATACAGTTCAAATATTAGCAATGTTTTTTTCCATTAGTTTAAAATCTTTTATTAAATTTTCCAACGCCAAAACTTGTATAATACTCTTCAATTAGAAATTTCATAATTTTATATCTTAAGATTAGTTTTAAAAATTAGTATTTTTTCATTGAATAAGCAAACAAACAATGGATCATTATCAAATTTAATGTATAAATTTTTATATACCATTAGCAATATATGATTTATTTTAAAAGTCCCTTATTTCTCTAAAATGACACTTTTTTAAAAATAAATACTTAATTGTTAAATAATTTGTGAAATGTTTTTCATATCTGTGATATGAAATGGGTTTTTTTGTTTTGCAATGTAGACATAGCTGAACGCTCTTTCAATGAGGTCCACCAAAATCGTAGCTTTTGTAGATTAAATCTGATCACTCTATGAGAGCTCTATAATTTTGGTAGCTCTCACCAAAAATACAATCAGCCATGTCTAAGCTGCAAAAGGAAAAACACCATTTCATGTCACAGATATGAAAAAATGTTTCACAATCAAATTGCAAAGCCAAACAATGTGGAAACTTAATATTACTTGTAAAATAATAAAATCATCTGGAAACTTAATGTTACTTGTTAAATAATAAAATCATCTGCACAGTAGACATAAATAGACATGTCACTTTATTTAGCCAAATAAAAATCTGTCAGTCAAGTTTGAGGCATTTGATGGCATTTGATTTGAACTCTAATAAAACAATTATGAAAAATACATTCATGAAAATATGAATGATTTATGCTAGTACTATAAATCTAAAACTTTAAAAAATATATATTCTTTATAATTATAGCTCTATATGAGATAGAGATTTTTCTTTAGTAGTACTATCCAAAAGCATTCCATGCAAAAAAGCATTCTATGAAAAGAAAAGACAAATTTAAGCATGGGATGTCATGACAAAATTAAAACAGGCAAAACTCTCCATACAGTAGTGCCACTCAGTGCAATCCAGAGTAATCAATGGATGCAAAAAGGCTTATCATCCCCATCTAGTGCCTACTTATCCAATATCCCTTGATTAGTTTCTTGCTTGTGGCCTTCTTCAGTGAAAAGCTTTGGATCTGAGAGCACTGCATCAGGATCTTAGGATCTAATGCAACCCTTCAGCATCCACCTTTTATCTCTACTTAACTACAAAACTATGAGAACAAAATTGAAAACAATAATATTTTCAATCTAAGTGCATTGGCATTGAATGGCTCTACTGTATGGAGAGTTTTTCCTGTTTTAATAACAGTTATGAGAAAGCATAAGAAATGGTGATTGTGTGATATTTAGTGAGATGTCATGATAAAATTTTTAAAACCCAAAATGCTAAGTTAAGGTTCAAGTAAAAAAATATATTAACAATGATATTTATAGAAAAAGAGCTGCACCCAACTTATGGGAAGGCCGTTCTGTAATAGTTTTTTAATTAGTTGCTAATAAAAAGACATCATTTTTAAATTGGTTGCTTTAAGAAATCTTTTTTAAAGATTTAATGTAAATTAAACAAAAGATTTTAATATTATATAAATAAATGTGACAAACGTACCCAGGCTGAAAGGCAGGTGTTTTTGTAATAGTTTTTTTAATTGGTTGCTGGTAAAAAGTCCTCCTTTTTAATTGGTTGCTTTGAAAAATTTTTTTTTAAGATTTGATGTAAATTAAACAAAAGATTTTAATATTATATAAATAAATGTAATAAATATAACCAATCTGTAAGACTGTCATTTTTGTATTATGGTTTATTAATGTTGGAATTACTCTCTTCACATAAAATATGCTCTTTAATAAAAACTATGGATAAAATGGAATTACTTCATTTGCATAAAATGCTCATAGTATAAATTATAATTTAATTAGATATATTTATTTATTTATAAAAATAAATTTAAAGTTGTTTTTTATTTTGGATTTTTCAAATGTGAATTTGACAGCATTACAGACAAATGTAATAGCTTTTTTTAATTGGTGAACAAAAATTCACTGGATCATGTGACAGCCTTATGGACAAACATATATTCACATGGATTCTATATATATATAGATCTTTTCAACTTTATGGCTTCCAGGATAGTAAACATGAAAAAAAAAAAAAAACAAAGTTGAATAATAAATTTTTGGCAATTAGTTTAAATAGCATAAAATAGATGACAGCTAACTGCATAAGGGAATCAGTTTTAGCTTTGAATCCTAATACTCACAGTTAAAAGTAAAAATTAAAAATTAATCTGCAATAAAAATAATATCAATCACAACATCTTATGACCATTAATTATTCAACCTTTCCACAAATGGCTATTAATCAGGGTGTGGAAACTTTCTTTTTGAAACATGAATTAGTTTATTTATAAAAACTGATATGATGTTTTATATATATAAAATTCTAATATCTTTGTTGTCTTAATGGTGAAAGTATGCTTGTCCATAATGATGCCATGTGTTTCCATGTGAATGTCCACAAAGCAACCATGTGTCAAATTTCACAACCAATTAAAAAATTATTATGTTGTTTGCATAATGCTGTCAAATTTACAATGGAAAAATTGGAAAAAAATAAATTTAAATTTGTTTATATGAAGACATAATTATATTTAACTAAAGTGTAATTTATATTATGAGCATTTTCTGCAAAGAAAATAATTCTAACTTTTATTATTTTTGCAAAGAAAGTAAGTTGGCCATTAACGAACCATATTTACCAAGAAGTTATTTGTAACACTGTCATGTTCACATATCAAATATAATAGGTATATATTTAAATTTTAATTTAGCTAAACATTTTTTTTAATTGTGAATTTCTCACATTTATTTATATAATAATAAAATCTTTTAGTTAATTTATATTAAACCTTAAATTTTTTTATTAAAATAACCAAATAAAAAAACATGACCTATATTTATAGGCCGGGTATATCAGGTGTCTATATAACTATGTATTAATAAATAATAATAACTTTGAATATATGTAATTGAAAAGGAAGTAACTATCTCCTACTGAATAATGTAATGCCAATAACTATAAAAAGGTATAACAATATCCATCTATTTTTAAATTCTATTATTATATAAGCTTAGTTTTTTGATATCAGAACAAGAAACTCATATTGTATGGACATGTGCAAAAATTGTCTTAAGAACGAAGAAATATTAAACTTGATACAACTGAGAAAAAAAAGAGGGCATTTAAAAAATTGTCTAAAAAGAATTCTCAAAAACTTAAAGACAGAAATTTGCAGAAAGATTTATAAATGAACAAAGAAGAATAGGAATTGGGAATCAGGCAAAACTCTCCATACAGTAGTGCCACTCAGTGCAATTTAGAATAATCAATGGATGCCAGAAGGATTGTGCATACAATTCCTATCTACTGCCTACTCATCCAATATCCCAGACTAGTTTCTGGCTTGTGGCCTTCGTCAGTGATGAGCCTTGGATTTGAGAACACTGCATCTAGATCTTAGGATCTAATGCAATCCTCCAGCAGCCACCTTTTATCTCTACTTAACTACAAAACTATGAGAAACAAATTGAAAACACAATAATATTTTCAGTTTAAGCTCATTAGCTTATATACAAGCCAGAAACTAGCCTGGTGATATTGGATGACTAGGCACTAGGTAGGGATTTTATGCACAACAAGCCTTCTGGCATCCATTGATTACTCTGGCTTGCACTGAGTGGCACTACTGTATAGAGAGTTTTTCTTATTTAATAAGAGTTATGAGAAAGCATAAGAAATGGTGATCATGTGATGTTCAGTGGTTTAATTGGAAATCAGTTGATGTAATGCAGTATGATAGATCTACAGTAAGAAGTAATAATTGAATTTTTTACTTCATTAAATTGTAAAATATTATATATATATATATATGTGTGTGTGTGTGTGCTGCACAAGCAGATAATGAAGCTAATATATATAATCGAAAACAAATATAAAATACTATTTTAGCTAAGCGCTTTCGAAAAACTTCTTGCTCTCGTATTCATAGCTACTATTTTGTTAGAAATTGCGTTGTTAGAAGAAAAATTTATGCAAAATAATATTCCAAAAAATGGCACTTATAACTAATTTGCATTATTTTGCATAAATTTTCCTTCTAACAACGCAGTTATGAATATGAGAGCAAGAAGTCTCTCGAAAGCGCTTAGCTAAAATAGTATTTTATATTTGTTTTTGATTATATATATATTAGCTTCATTATCTGTGCATGCAGCATATATATATAATTAGAAGTAATGTAATTTATATAACTTTTGGGATTGTGTGTGTAAAGAGTTAAATTATCTGTTGAGATTTTTTGCAAAATAATATCTGCTTTCTGCTGCATAAATTCCTACAAAGTCGTTGCTAAGGCATAAAGAGTTGTAAAGAAATTTAATTAAAAAAATTTAAAAAGGAAGTAAAAGCATTGAACAAAATAGAACTAATTAAGACTGCAATTTGTACCACTCAAGATAATCAAAAAGTTAAAATCAAACTTGAGGTGTTGAATTTAAATTTACTGGATGGCTTTTGTTCATTTGTATAAAGAAACTTCCATACAGCTAAAAGTTTGCTCTTTCATAACATTTATCAATATAATTCAATCTCAAAACAGTGATGTGATGTGATGTATTGTGGCTTCTCCTTAAACGAAGTCAAGAATCTCTCAGCAATTATGCCCAGAGAAACCTGTTAGCTACTTTATTTTACATTCCCCAGTCTAAGTTTTCCCATATTTTGCTCCATCCCATTTCCACAACATAATCTTTGTCAACTCTATAGCCTTTATATCTAAATCCCCCTTATCTCTTTCCAAACCCAACGTAAAAGCCAACAATCCACTTTCTGTATAATCACTTTTTTCATATTTATTCTTCCACAACTTCATTTTATGTGCCCTTTCTGTTTTCTAACATTTACATTCAATCAACAGATGCCTAATATTTTCTATTCCTTCCTTACATAATTTACAGACTAAATCACCCATATTTTTTCATTTGCATGTAAATTCTCTTGCTGCTAAAGATCCCATTCGAGCATTAAACAATAAACTACTTTCCTTACTATTATCATATATTAACTCGCACCTAATATTCTGTTTATTTCTATATATATTTAAACTCTTTTTACTCTCCATACTAGTTTTCCATCTTTCTAACTCCCTATTCTTTATTAATAAATCTATTCTTTTATTTCATTCCTTACCACTACAATACTCAACAATCCTCCTAACACAATCATCCCTTCTTTTGTACAAATATACTGATATAAATTCTTTATCCAAATTTTTTGCATACCACATTACCTTTCTCACCCATCTTGTTGCCTGTCCTTTACTCATAAACCAATTAAATACTATTTTGGCTATTTTTTTATTATCCATAAACTGCAATCTACCAAACATTTTCATTTTACTTTTTGCATCTCTCATATGAAAACTTGACCATCCCATTTCTCTTTGAATTGCCTTCCTTGCTGTCCATACATCTGCATCCAATGCATGTCTTCCTACTTCCCTTTAAACTTTTCTAAGTAATTTAATACTCCTTTACTAACACATAATGCATCAATACCATATGTTAACCCTGCTACTGCAACTCCCTTTCATATAATTCTAGCTACATCATATTTATTATACGAAAAATTGTTAATTTCTTAATCAATCCCTTTCTTTTATTTGCTTCATTTATCAATTTTTGCTCCCATTCATCCAAATAATTTTCTGATTACTTAAAATAATTCCCAAATAACTATATCTATTCACCACACTTAATATCTCCCAATAAAAATTCTACATCTTCTCTTTCCCCAATATTAACCATCATCATATTTGATTTTTCTTCACTAAATTTAATCCCCATCTCTTTACCCACCATTGCACATGTCCTCAGCATAACTTTCCATATCTTCTCTTTATTCTACACACAAAAATATATCATCTGCAAAAAAAAGACCTGACAAAATATATACTTCCTTACTACCTATTAACGGTATCTCTATTCCTCTTCCTAATCTTTCTATTGTTCTATCCATTTCACTCAAATACAACACAAACAAAATAGGTGACATAGGGCATCCTTGCCTTAGTCCCACTCCATTTTTAACTTTAACTGATTCTATATTCCCTATTTGATATGTATAATAATTATTTTCATATAATTTTTTAATAATATCTATTAAAGCTTCAACCATTCCCAAATTTGCTAAACTTATCCATAATATATTTTTATTTACTCTATCATATGCCTTCTGTATATCTATAAAACTCATATATAACTGTTTACCTGAATTCCTACTCATATCCATAAATTGGGTAACTACAAATAAACTATCTCCTATATACCTATCTAATCTAAAACCTCCTTGCATTTCCCCCACTACATTATTCTCTTCCATCCATTTTACAACTTTTCTAGCCACCATATATGAAAAAAACTTTATATAAAACTGATGTTACCGCTATTGGTCTATAATTATTCAACTTTCTATGATCCATACCCTTTTCTTTAAATAATAATATTACTCTTGTATTACTCCAACTACTTGGAAAAACTCTATTCTGTGCCATTTTATTAAAACATGATAATAACTTTACTTTTGCTCTATATCCTACATTTCATTACCATCTCTGCTGCCCATCCATCTAAATCTCTTGCCTTTCCACTTTTAAAATTTCTTCTCTACCTCATTCAGTTCATTTTCTGAAAACCTAATATTCCCATTACTATATGCTTTCATGTTTTCTATCACTCTATCCTTCACGTTTAACATCTTTTCTATATTCATTACAAATCCATTTAAGATTCTCTCTAAATCTTCTCTAGAGCTACACCCTATTCCCTCATCAGCTAGTAATATTATCTCTCTCTCCCCTACATTTCTCCTTTTAATGTAATTCCAAATTTTTTATTCCCATCTCTTCCACTTTTATTAATATCCTCCAACAATTTACTATTCAATTTCATTCTCTTTCTATAATTATCTATTTTAGCCAACTTTTTATTTTCTAAGTACTTTTCCCATTTAGCATTAATATATTTTTCATTTTCCTTGTTCTTAATAGCACACTTATATTCTTTACATGCTTCTTTTCTCTCTTTCATACTTTTACTAATTCTCATTTTTTTTTATTATTTTTATTCTTCTGAATATTCTCACCTAAAATCCTATTTGCCACTTTTTCTACTTCTTTACACCACTCCTTATACTCATCCCCAATTAACTCTTCCATGATTTCTTCAACTAGTATTTTATACTCTTCCGAATTATTCTTGTCATTCACTCTCCATCCACATCTTTCACTATTATTTCTACTTTTATTTCTATTCTCCATCACATTACTAACCATTTCAATTACAATGAAGTTATGATCAAACTTTCTATAAAGTAGTGCCATCTGTTGCAAGTTATAGTAATCAATGGATGGAAGAAAGTTTGTGCTTAAAATCTCTATCAAAGTACATACTCATCCAATATTCCTGGATTACTTTCTAACTTGTGGCTTTCATCAGTGAGAAGACTTGACTTTGAGAACACTTTATCTAGATCTTAGGATCTAATGTGATGTTTAGTGGTTTAACATACTTCAGTCTTTTCAAAATCTTTTTATCTAAACATTATTTAATTATGTTTTCCTAAAAGTTTGTGATGATGGTATTTTAGTTGTATTTATATATTCAACTATTTCTGTCATCTAAGTATTGAATGTCTTTAGAAAAATTTAACTTTATTTAAATATTCGAAATACATTCAACTGTTACTAATAGAACACTGGTTAGTATATGCACAAGATTTCAAGAGATATTCTTTTCTCCTCTTCTTCAGGTGTTTCTGACATGATCAATGACAGTACTAGCATGGGAATTGAAGCTGGACTCTTAGAATCTTGAATATTGAATTTTAAGGTTATGCTCTAACCAACTGAGCCATCCTGCCAAAGGCAAAAGTTATATGTTTTATATACTTATCTATGAGGTTCAGGATTCTTCATTCTTTCTTCTTAAGAGCAAAGTTGATTAGTAGTTTCCATACATTATGCATGGTCACACTAGATTGACAATGTCAAACAATCCCATATTTTCCCAATTGAATATATGTTCACTGGTACATACATGGTCTACCACCTTGGACCATTTGTTTTCTCTCTTCTAATCATCAGTTTGTGTTCTTGCAAGAGCTTTTCAATGGGAAGACAAGTCTCACCAATATACATTCTTCCATATTCACATGGTATTTTGTAGATGCAGTTTTTTTTCTTTTCAGCATTTCAAGTTTAGGCTTTGGTAGATGGTAGAAATCCTCGTAGTGTGGTATGGCACTGGAAAGCTGTTTTGATGTCATACTTATTGCAGATTTTTCTTTATTTGCCTGCTATTTGGTATATGTGGGTACACTACAGTAGCAATAATTGTTATTCCTAACATTAAATGTATTTGGAATATTTAAATAAAATTAAATTTTTGTAAAAACATTCAACTTATATTATATGATGGAAATAGTGCAATGTATAAATACAGTTCTTTAATGATTATTGTTTTATCTGGATAGGTATTTAAATTTGGAGAACTATTCAATGACCAGTGTCTAGGACATGAAGAGCAAGTGATGTGTAGTAGCATCATGATCTCATCTAAACTTGATTCTATAATTATTCATTCCTATATACGTGGTTACCTGCATGGTTTAATGTGATGATAGTCTGTCAGATTTGGGAGGAGGTCCTTAGATTGAACCCTCAAGCAATAAAACCAGTTTATGTTTAATTTATATGTGATTGAGCCTCAAGAAAGACTCTATCTTTAGTCTGATCAGAATATTATTCAGTTTTTGTTTAGTGGAAAGCATCTTATATTGCAGTATCTCAACAAAAGTGTAACTTCTCTATTGTTCTCTTTTGTAAGGAATACTAATTTTAATAGCTTTTCTCTTTTAGGTTTTTTCAATTTGTTGCATTATTTTGTTTACATTAATGGTGTTATAATCATTCATTATTAAAATGACATGTTTATATTTGATTTGATTCCCAGCAGTTTTATTTTAAGGAAAGATGATCATTATAAAGAGCCATTATATGGGAAAAACAGCTGGATAATGATTTTTCTGATTTCATCAATCTAACAGTTAGTGTCCATTTTCTATATGTAGAAAATATTATTATTGTTTTGGAACTGAGAGCATCAAGTAAATGGAGTTATCAGACTATTGCTGTTTCATTATGAGTTTAATTTGCATATGAAGACTATTAACATGACATGATCACCATTTCATTTGCTTACACATACTGTTAATAGGAGTAACAAACTCTACTTACAGTACTGCAGCTGAGTGCAACCTTCCACAATCAATGGATGTAGGGAGATTTGTACATAAAATCCCTAATTAGTGCTTATTCATCCAACATACTAGACTAGTTTCTAGCTTGTGGCTTTTATCAGTGAGGAATCTTGGATTTAAGAGATTCTCTCAAACCCAAGTTTTTCTCAAGTCTAAGATTCCTCACTGATGAAAGCCACAAGCTAGAAACTAGTCTGGGGATGTTAAATGAGTGTTCTTTCAAATCCAACATTTCTCACTGATGAAAGCCACAAGCAAGAAACTAATCTGGAGTTGTTGGGCAAGTGATCTCACAAATCCAAGATTCCTCATTGATGAAAGCCACAAGCTAGAAACTTGTCTAGGGATGTTGGATGAGTGTTTTCTCAAATTTCAAGATTCCTCACTGATGAAAGCCACAAGTTAGAAACTAGCCATAGAATGTTGGATGAGTGTTCCCTCAAATCCATGAATCCTCACTGATGAAAGCCACAAACTAGAAACTTGTCTGGAAATGTTGGATGAGTGATCTCTCAAATCCAAGATTCCTCACTGATGAAAGCTACATGTTAGAAACTGGTCTGGGATTGTTGGATGTGTAGACACTAGATAAGAATTTTATGCACAAATCTTCATGCATTCATTGATTATGAAAGTTTGCAATTGATGGTACTACTGCATAGAAAGTTTGGAACTCTTATGGACTATTAATATGTATTACAAAGTCTAAATAATAGTAGAATATATTGGTTAAAAATTTATTTGTTTGACTACTGCACTTCTGTGTTAATAAATTATTCAATGACCAAACAATAAATGTGTCATTGATATAGCAATCCAAATGATATTTTTACATAGCAAAATGTAAGACTCATATTTCACATTTTTCCATAAATAATTTTAATAAACTAAAGATTAGCCTTTCAAACTAAGAACATGCGCTTTTTACGAATGTTAATAATAATAAATGAATACTTTCATCTCCAACACAAGATAAAGTCTTTGTGAATGAATAAAATGAATCCACTTATTTATTCAACCCAAATATATGGGCAAATCTTAAGTATTGGATATGAAAGCATGAAGATAAATCAATCACTTTAAATCACTGTTTACTATGTCTGAATGAATGACGTCAATGAAATTATCTAGAATTTACGAAACGTCACTCTTAAATGAAACTAAACATATTAAATGCCTCATTCACATAAATAATTTTGCAAAAAATGTTAGAGGAGGATGATTCACTTAAAGTTCCATTCACTTGTTTTTAATAGTATCCACTGAAAATATTAGTAGGAAAATGTTTAGCTGGTAAATTAATATAAAGAGAAGCTATATCACAAGCCTCTTCAATTAGTGTCTTAGCAATCAATAAGTTAATATCAGAGCTGATAAGATTATCATTGGTTATAATTTTTAACATTAAAAATAATTAGTACTTGAGAGTTTTCAAGTAAACCAAGATGGCAGCCTGTATTTTTGATAAATATACAGTTTCAGGGATTTCTTCACCAACATTACTAACCACCATTAAAGAGCATATTCACACATACATAACTGACAAATATCAACAGAGATAGTGTTTGCTCTTAAAAACTTTCATTGTGTCCCTTGTTACACAGGAATTTTTCTATTTGTGAAAACTTGTCATGTTGTGTTATATAGAGAGTTTTTCTAACTCTCAAATAATGTTAGGAAAAAACAGTGTTGTAAGAATGCTATGTTATAAGAAGGTTCCCATAATTCTCCATCCGTTAGTGTAAAACCATGATGTATGAAAGCATGTACCTGTAAACAAGTTTGTTAAGGAAAAAGAGAAAACCATGAATTATTGAACAATAACATAAGAAAAGTATAAATTCTTGGAACAACAAGGCATTATAATGTAATAGTTGAGATTCAAAAAAAGAAGTACTGTAATCAGCCCAAACAAGTATTTAAGGAGAAGTAGAAATTATTCAGAAGCCATGCTGAAAGAGATCATGAACTAGAAAGATGAACTGTGAGAATTAGCCAAAAACCAACCAAGTGTGAACTACCATGAAATAAGCAGATATAATAGTTAAATAAACAGTGAGGATTGCCAATTCCTCTACAAGCTTTATGATAAATGCCTAGTCAGAGCCAGCACTTAAAATATCTCTGTCAGGAACCCCTCCCCAAACCCCTGACCATGGTTTCGTGCTTTGCACTCCTCAGAGAGGTGTCAGGGTAGGTTCAGACAGAGATATTTTAAGTGCTGGCTCTGGCTAGGCATTTATCATAAAGCTTGTAGAGGAATTGGCAATCCTCACTGTTTATAACTTACAAGCTTAAGAGATAGGGTCATGTGATCTATGAATTGATCTATGACTTTTATAATAGTTAAATGTTTATTATTATACAATCTCTTGCTTAATTAAAATTACTTGAATCAAGAAGTTTGAAACTATTATCGCATGGCAATTTAGATATACCTTTTGGGCTAGACATTATCTTTCTGACTATATAATCAAAAATAAAGTCCACTTATGACAGTTGTGCAATATGTGAAGGCTACTTTACAATTGTAAATTTGATATTATTTTTCTAGAGAGAAAAAACAAATCTCTTGAAAGCATACCGTCAAACCATAGATATGAAATGCTGAAATGAGCAAACTGTAAAAATTATTGAGTCATGAAAGCCATTAGAAAAACAACTGTATATAGGTTATTATAATATCTCAGGAACAAACAAATCGATTGAAAGCAAGAAATAATATTGGAAAGTATTATCAATAAAAGCTAGAGCTATATAGACATGTACACACCTACTACAATGAAATACTAAGATGCTAGCTTTTGTGTTAATAAATGTTAGTTTAAAGTTTTGAAAGATTTGTTTAGCAAAAGAATAAAGTCCAATTACTGCTTTACTGCATTTTAAATGTCTTGGTTTATCTATATGCTTTATTTTATTGGGATATATCAATAATTATTGTCCATCACAAACAAATAATAGATTTAAATGGAAATGCATGGGGTTCATCATCATCATCAACCATTATCAATCCACTGCAGGATGAAGGTCTCTCCAAGTTTAATCCATATTCTCTGATCTTTAGCTTCTCTTTTCCACAACACCCCTGCACATTTGCTTATTTCATCCATCCATCTCACATGTGGTCTCTTTCTGGGTCTTTTACAATCTCTTGGAATCCAGTTTAAAATTTCAATTGTCCATCTATTATCATTTCTTCTAGCAATATGTCCAGGCCAACTCCATTTCAATCTTTTAATTTTTTCAATAAGGTCAGTAACACCTGCTTGTTGTCTTACCCATACATTGCGTTTTCGATCTCTTCTTGTTACTCCCAACATACATCTCTCCATACTCCTTTGAGTGGTCTGAAGTCTCTGTATTGCTCTTCTATCAAGTATGCAAGTCTCAGATCCATAAGTAAGAACTGGTAAAACACATTTATTAAAAACCATCCTTTTCAAATACATAGGCATATTTCCTTTTAGTATCAAGTTATTTCTACCAAAAGCACTCCAACCAAGTTTAATTCTATGATAAATTTCCTCCATTATGTTTCCATCTGTATTAATAATCTGACCAAGATATTTGTAACTGCTAACTTCTTCTAATTCTTCATAATCAATCTTTATTTTCATATTTTGAGCAAATCGATTAAACATTACTTTAGTCTTTTTAACATTTATCTTTAGTCCTACTTTTCTACTTTCATCTGCTAACTCCTGCAACATTTCCTGCAGCTCTGAAGCATTATTTGCAAAAACAACTACATCATCTGCAAAATCTAAATGACTTAAATACTCTCCATTTACTTTCATTCCTTTAGTTTCCCATTTTAATCCACAAAATACTTCATGCAGCACTGCTGTAAAAAGTTTTGGAGATATGGAGTCACCTTGCCTTATACCTTTCTCAATGTTGATTTTTCCAGTATCATTATGTAATCTAATTGTTGCTGTTGCATTTTTATAAATATTCTTTAAAATATGACAATATCCTGGATCTATATCTTGATGATCCAATGCTTTAATCACTGAAGAAATGTGTATAGAATCAAATGCCTTTTCATAATCTATAAATCCAAAACGTAAAGACAACTCATATTCGTTTGTCTTTTCTATGACTTCTCTCAATACCTGGATATGATCTATTGTACTAAAACCACTTTTAAATCCAGCTTGTTCTCTTGGTTGGTGGAAATCCAAAGTTCTCTGTAGACAAGTTGTAATTATCTTGGTAAAAATTTTATATAAAACTGATAAAAGGCTGATAGGTCTGTAATTTCTAATATCTTCTTTATCACCTTTTTTAAATATTAATATTATTACTTCATTCTTCCAATCTTCCGGTACATCTTTATCATTTAGACATTTGGTATATAACTTTGCTAAAATTGTTTCTATTTCTTTACCTCCTTCTTTTAATATATCAATTATAATTCCATCATTTCCTGGAGCCTTTCCTTTCTTCATACATTTAATTGCATGTCTCACTTCTTCATTTAAAATTCTGGACAATTCGGAAGATGTAATAGATATAGGAGGTACTTGTTCTTTATTACTATATAATTCTTGATAAAAATCTTCTACCAATTTCATGATGTCATCTCTCTTTTTAGTAATAATTCCATCTTTTTTTCTTATTGCAGATATAAATTTCCTTCCAATATCAAAATGTCGTTTAACATTCTTGAGACTTTTATTTTCTTCTACAGCTTTCCTTGCTTTTTCACAGTTCTACTTTCTTATATCATTTTCAACTCTTTTCCATACCATTTTACAAAATTCGAGATATTCAATTCTTTTTAATACATCATTTTTGTATATCTTCATATTCCTTCTTTTCTTCATAAATTCTCTAGTCTCTGTAGAAATTTTATTAGTCAATTGCTGCTTTTTTCTACCAGCTATCTTTGTTGCAGTTTTTAAAAGTGTATCAGTTATTTTCATATTAATTTCATTCAAATCTGAATCATGTTCAAAATCTCCTAACACTCGAAACCTATTTGTAAGTTCTAATTTAAATTCATTAGAATGTTTCTGAAGATTAGGAATATCAACTGTAAATATTGTTTTTCTCAATAATTTTTGTCTCTCTAGTTTTACATTAACACGTAACTTACACCTTACTAATCGATGATCACTTCCTGTGTTAAATTTATTAAGAACATTACAATCTTGAAATATGTATTTCCTGTTAGTCAAAATATAATCCAATTCTGCTGTACCTTCATTTGGATGCTTCCATGTCCATTTCCTTTTAACATTTTTCTCAAAAAATAAATTCATAATATAAAGTTTTTCTTTTTCTGCAAACTCCACAAGTCTATGTCCTCTCTCATTTCTATTACCATAACCAAAATTATCTACAGCAATTTCATCTTTCATTTGTCTACCAATTCTAGCATTAAAGTCTCCCATAACAATTTTAAAATGTTGTTTACTCTGATCAAAAGCCTTTTGTACATCCATATAAAAATCTTCTACTACTTCATCACTATGAGAACTTGTTGGGGCTAATTATCTGCATTTGGTATCTGCTATTAAGTTGTATAACTAATCTTGCAACTCTGTCCAATACACCATCAATCTCCACAATATTGTTCTTCCACTTTTTATTTATAATGAATCCTACTCCACTTGTATTTCCAATATGTGTGCCTTTATAATAGAGTATATGTCCACTTTTTAAATCAATTGTTTCTTCACCTTTTCTTCTAACTTCACAAAGTCCAATAATGTCCCATTTAATATAAGACAATTTTTCTTCTAATTCTTGCAATCTTCCTTCACTTGAAAGTGATCTGCAGTTGTAAGTACCTAAATAAAAAGTCATCATCAAATGGCAGCCTGGGTCCACAATCAGGGGATTCTTAGCACCCTCTGCCTTTGGCCACCAACCGCTGCCTTGGTTGGTGACTTTACAGCCTCCTGGGAATAAGGGCCATGCTTTATTTTTGTCTGTCATAATTGTATATATGTATTGGAAAAATATTTATCATTTACACAAACATTCATTCTGCCTTATCAGGCACTGAGAAGAAAGACCATGGTGTTTCTTGATCTTACACTCAGAGGTAAAAAGCCAATAAACTCACCACACTGGCTAATGCGTGTTGGTGAGCAGCCCATCCATGTTCGTATACTATATGAATAATCACATAGTAATAACAGCTGCAACGACAAGAACGTATGGAGTGGACATTAGGAATTTGCCCTGCTCGGTTCCTTTAAGGCCTCCAAGAGGAATCAAAGGGTCTCCTTTCAGTTAATAATTAATTAATTAGAAAGCACTTTACTTAGAACAATAAGTAATGAAAGCTAACTTCTCCAAACTAAATATTATATTACAAAACAGTAGATAATACAGAGAGCGTACACTGTACCAATATCTCAAACAAGCTTTTAGTTGATAAGTGCAGTAAAAGAAAACATTTAAAATCTCTATCCAATTGGTCTGCGGATAAGAGTATTTTAGATAAGAGATTTTAAATGTTTCTCAATTAAGAGCTTGTTTGAGCTATTGGTATGCACTCTGTATTACATTTTTGCAAATACGAGCTTATAAAAGCAATGTCACATTATATATGACTTGCTTTATTGCTAACTAAAACAATAGATATAATTAGAGATAATTTGGACTAGACTTTCAAGCTCTATTTAGTCATTCACGGTCTTGTACAACCGATACCCATGACCACATGTGAAAAAGATAAATGATCTCGAATATTGACTGAAAAGAGCTTGAAAGTCTGGGTTCAAATCCACTCTGATTAACACAATATATATACAATGCACACAGAGAGAGCTTGTTTCTTTAAAAAAAGAAACTTAAATCATTTATTAATATCCACTTTTTTTTTTCCATATGTGAAAGCATCGGCTGGGAAAGGAACCCGCGACAACAGGTAGCTGCGCTGACTTCTCGGCTACCAACGCTTGACTAATATCCACTTCTTTATCTAATACTTTATTGATCTTTATTAATGAATTCAATATATATATATATTAAATTTTAATGTTTGCATATATATAAAAGACAAAATTTCAACAACAAAACTCTCAACAATTAACGAAAAATCTTAACAAAGTATATTAACAATTAACAAAATACATAACTTTTTAAAATATCAAAATTATTTAAGTTTCAGGTTTGTAGTTTAATTAACATATAATTATTTCACTACTATTTTTTCCATTTTTTAAAAAACAAACTATTGACGTAATAATAATCAATATTTGATTTTAAAATGTTTAAATATATTAAAGATTTATGTCTTCTAATCAAGAATTCCATTTTTATATTAATCGAAAATATCTCATATTTCATTTTATAAGGTTTTTATCAGAACGCAGGTGGTCAACAATTTTTATTTTCATTCCATCTGATATCTATTTATTAAAAACATTTATTAACGAATACTTTCCGTTTACATTTTAAGCAAATTTTTAATATTTTCATTTTCTCTCCCAATCTTATTGCTAACATTAAAATATATATAATAATTTAGAATGTACTAAATTAAGCCAATATAAACTGAAATAATAAAATATAAAAAAAATACATACGAAATTTTAAAATAATATTATTTAGCATCAGTTTTACCTATTAATATTATCTTTCGTTTACTTTTCGTTTTTCAAATCAACCAAATAAATCATAATAAAACATCTTCCTTTTAAAATAATCCTAACACACTATACATATAAAATACGTATATACTTATTTCCTTGCAAAACTTATTTATTTATTATTGAATCATTCAATAATATCATTTTTTATGATGTTTTAACTTAATCAACTTAATAACCATATGATTTTTTTCCTTAGTACAGACTTTTTCATACCTGCACTCCAATGTGTAATATGTAGGAAGTTTGAACTCAGACTTTCGCACGACCCTCAATTATTCACGCTATTTCATACTGCTGACACCCTTGATCACACACATGTCGAAAATATAAATGATCACCAATTACGTATTTTGTGCTAAACCAGCACTCATCTGTTGGTCCAGACTACCATCTCCACACATATATACAATCGGTGCTCAGCTTTATATTAAGATAGCCAATCTTTATACTTTAATGGACAGGCTTCAAACCATTCCAACCCACAACTTTTCAGCCATCCAGTTCATTAAAAATCTGATGATGGAACGTTCAAAGCCCACGTAAGTGCTAAGTTGTCATCCTACCCATGTTGACGTCAGCCATTCTGACTCCTCATGTATCGGAGAATAATCCATTTTTACATACATATCTTTATTTATATGATTTTAAAAGAATATTTATAATGGAAAAAATTCTTGTTCCCCTTTAGTACTCGAACTCACGAACTTTAGATTTTTTAGATAAAATCTTTAACAACTGAGCCAACAAAAAAACTATAAAAAAAATAATTTTTTTTTAATATTTTCATTTAACTAATTAAAAGTAAATATTTTCGATTAAATTTTGAGTTATTCTTCTGAAATACTTAATATTTCAAAAATATTTGGTGGAAAAAATAAATATGTAAAAAAAAAGTTAGTGAATTAATTAAAAAATCAATACATAAATATTTTAATATAGTAGACGATCACATGATATTTAAATTTAGAATTAGTTTGTTAGAGGGGATATTTTTAATTTTCATATCTTATTATTCAATTATAATTTTTGTCAGATTTTTTTTTAGTTTAACTATTTTTTTAAATAAAAACTAAAAAGGAAAAAAAAATAATATGTAAAAAATGTTTTTGAAATAATGCTTTTATAATTATATAAGGGTTTGAACCCAGACTTTGAAGCTGCCCTCAGCTATGAATCTGGTTCAGCATAAAATACGTAGTATATTGGAGATTATTTATCTTTTACACATGTGTATGGTAATTTCTATTGGTTGTATGAAATAGATTGGATAACTGAAGGGAGTTGAAAGTCTGAGTTCAAACCCTTTATATAATTACATAACTCCAGTTATATAAATTATACTTGTATTTAATCAAACATTACAAATTTAGCCTGCATCCTGCCCATCCGTCTTCTATGCATTGTGACTTAAGGGCAACACGGGCATAACAACAATATTGGCATCAAAGGGGAATTTGGACATTCTATCAGATTTTCAGTGGAATGGATGACTGAAGAGTTGGAAGATGGAGTAGACTGAAGTCTGTCCATTAAAGTTTGAAGATTTGCTATCTTAATATAAACTGAGCACGGATTATATATATATGTGTGTGAGGAAGTTGATCAGTATATTTGGGATTACTTATTTTTTTATGTATGCGTGTGGTCATGTGTATTGGTTGTATGAGATAGATTGGGTAGCTGAAGGGAACTGGAAAGTCTGTGTTTAAATTCCTTATATAATTACATAGTTCCAGATATACAAATTATATTTGTATTCAATCAAACATAATAATGCTTTGTCTCTAAATAGCTGACTAAAAAAAACAAAATGACAAAGTAGTCAACAAAATAATCCACCTCTTTGCTAATTTGTCATTTTTCAAAAATATCAAGATCTTAATAATCTAGACTTGTTGTAAAACAATCGGAAATTGCAAGAATATTGTAATTTCGTAATGGCATTTGAGACTTTTTCATTTTTATGATTTATTTGAGTCTCAAATGCTTTTATGAAATGATAATATTCCTGAAATTTCCAATTGTTTTATAACAAGTCTGGATTCTTAAGATTTCTGATATTTTCCAAAAATGACAAATAAACCAAGAGGTGGATTACTTTATTGGTTACTTTATTTTGTACTTTTTAGTCGGTTATTTACATAAAAGTATTAGTTTTATTTGTTATGAATGTAAATATAAAAGAGGTATTTTATATTAACATTATCCAATAATTCTACTTTAAAAAACCTTCACTCATATTTTAGTTAAAAAATTTTAAGCCACTGAAAACAATGGCTATCATGTTTCTTTGTCTTAAACTCAGAGGTAATATCCAGTAAATTGATTGTGCTGACATCTATTGATAAGCAACCCATGTATGTTCTTTTACAATATGAATAGATATAATAATGAAATGTCTGAAATACATACACTCAGTGCTTTTAAATCCTCATTAAAACCAAAACACACACATAAAGATTTCATAAAATCTCTAAGTCATCATATGATCATTTCCTTCTTGCATCCATTGATTATCAAGGCTTACACTGGGTGGCACTATTGTATGGACAGTTTGGCATGCATTGGGTGCTGATATGTGAATGGCCAAAGGAGGCAATTGAAGATGACATGGTCAAGTATTTATATGAGAGATGCAAAAATCAAAATGAAAAAATTTGGTAGATTGCAATTTATGGATATTAAGAGATAGCAAAATAGTATTTAATTGCATTACAAATAAAGGATAGGCAACAAGATGGGTGGGAAAGCTAGTATGGTATGTATAATATTTGGATAAAGACTTTATGTTAATATATTTGTACAAAGGATGGGATGATTGTGTTAGGAGGATTATTAAGTACTATAGTAGTAAAAAATGGAATAGAAGAATAAATACATTAATAAAAATGGAGAGATGGAGAACTAGTATAGAAAGTAAAGAGAGTTTAAATATATATAAAAGTAATCAGAATATTGGGTGTAAATTAATTTATGATAATAGCAAGGAAAGTAGTTTACTGTTTAAGGTTCGAATAGGATCATTAGCAACAAGAGAATATACACAAAATGGAGAAATGTGGGTGATTTAGGCTGCAAGTTATGTTAGAAATGTATGAAAAAATATTAGGCATCTGCTAATTGAATGTAAATGCCTACAAGCAGAAAGGGTACAAATAATAAAATCATGGAAAAATAAATAATAACTAAGAAAGTGGGTTTTTGTTCTATGCTGGGCTTGACAAAGATAAGGGGGATTTAGATATAAAGGCGATGGAATGGATAAAGATTATGTTGTGGAAATGGTATAGAGCAATATAGAGAAGAATGAAAAACTTAGGGTGGGAAATGGAAAGGGAAACTAAGGTGGCTAACAGGTTTTTCTGGGTATACTGGCTAAGAGATTCCTGACTTCGAAAGAGAAAGACCCACATCACATCACATTACTGTTATAAAGATTTCAGATATCAATTTTTTTTCTGCAGTCTATTTATATATGTAGAAATAATCTCTGAAGTTGACTTACGTTTAAATAGTTTAAAATATAAAAGTAAGTATAAAAATAATAATTTTTAATTAAAAAAAAAATTAGCATTTACAATAATAGTAATAATAAATATAGGAAGTCTATTTTTATTGTTTGGTTCGATACAGTCATAGAATAAGAAATTCCATCACTTCGAGCTCAAATTTCTTATGAATTTCAGAGGAATAAACTTGTTGTATTTTGTAAAAATTGCATACAGGTTTGAACACTCCAGAAAAACTAGAATTTATTCGAGAGGTTGTTTTTAGATCGCGTACTGATAACTGAGGAATTTAATTAAAGCATTAACGTAATGGCGATCGACAAAATTCCAATAAATATTTACTCATTGCAAATATTTCTAGATACGAGACCTTACCTTATTGGAGAATGTGATTAATTGTTGCAGTTATCAGAAAGCTATAAAAAGAGTATGCAACAATTACGTCAGGCCATTCGAGTACATCTCCAGTTGACTTTTCCTATTCAGTTCTAGTAGGAGAGATCTCGTGTCAGTGCTTCGGTTAATGTCCAGCGCTGTGGAAATGTAGTTCACGGGCATAGCTGAATAGACCCACAGAGATTCGGAGACCGTAGCCCGAGGAAACCGTCCGGATAGCAGCTGAATAAAGAGTTGAGTTTCCAGCGGTTTTCAAATGGAGTTACTGATAGACTGTTGCAGAGACGGAAGCTGTAAAGAGCTTAAGGTCAGTCGCAGTGCTCTACTGCGAAGCGTTCGTGTGCAGCTAAACTGGACTGGGGCCAAGGTGTGCGTAAACCTAGCCCATTGTGAACCGTTTTTTGTGGCAGCCAGCCTGAATGTACATCGAGGGAATTAAACATTAGCGAACTGTAGAGATAGAGTTGTTGCGGACTATTCGCTATTCTGATTACTTAAAATATTGCGAGTCTTTTATTATATATATTCATTTGCTGGCCGCCCAGTCATACTTGCGGACACAGCAAAACTATTCGAATATTTATCGATTTTAGGGGACCGAACTTATATATCATGTATATGTTTTTTTTAAAAATCTAGAATTGCAAACAACTATTTACTTAATACGGAAATTAATGTTTTATATTAATAATAACAGAAACAAATTTATTCATCTGATTTTAATCATCCGGATAAGATAGTAGATTGTTTAAAATATTTTCTTTTTTTTTAAATTATGCTAATGACGGCAATTAATGTTAAGTAATATATTCAATATTAATGTGATTACGTTTCCGAATTAATAGTAATAAAAAAGCATTTAAATTTTTAAAAAGTAATTTCATTACGAAAACTCTATTTAAATATTCACTTTAACGATATTATTAATAAAATCAAATCAAAATCTTAAGCAAATAATATAAGAAATGTTGGTCTAAATTATGATTTTGAATGGGAGCAGTTAAAAATATTTTCAATAAATTTCTAAACACATTTCAGTCATATATGAGTGTGTTTGTCTGTGGAAGATGTTTCAATCCATTCTTATGATTTAAAAAATAAGAATATCAAAGATTTTAATTGTAATTATATATAGGACTATTCCCAACTATCTAATATGAATATTGAATGTCTTAAGAAAAATTTAACTTTATTTAAATATTCCTAATGATTGCTGGTTTAGCATGAAATACGTCTATTGGTGATTATGTGGGTAGTGTGAAAGTCTGTGCTCATATTCCCTATATATTACATATATTGATACAAGTATATAATAAGTCTGTATTTCAGTTATTAAATATTCCAAATACATTCAACTGTTAGTAATAGCACACAGGTTAGTATATGCACAACGTTTAGAGAATTATTGTTCTCCCCTCTTCTTCAGGTGTTGCTCACCTGACCAGTGACAGATGGCATGGGAATTAAACCTGGATCTTTAGATTCGTGAGTATTGAATTTTAAAGTAATGCTCTAACCAACTGAGCCATCCTGTCAAAGGCAAATAGAATTTTCATATTTATCTATGAGGCCACTAATCAACTTTGGTCTTAAAAAAAAAATGGAGAAATCAGGAGGAACCTCATAGATAAATGTATGAAATTTCTAATGACTGTTGCCTTTGGCAGGATGGCTCATTTGGTTAGAGTGTTACCTTAAAATTAAATACTCAAGAAGCTAAGGGTCCAGGTTTGATTCCCATGCTAATACTGTCACTGAATCTGTCAGCAACACCTGAAGAAGAAAGGAGTTAGAAACTGATACAATTTAAAGGCAAAAATGAATAAGGGATGTACAAAAGTGGTGAAGTATGGTTTTGTGTGAGAGAAATCCTGTTTAAAATAATCATAGTATTACTTCAAAAACTTAATCATGCAGAGATTCTGTGTAAAAATAATATTAGAAAAAGTATTTATAAATAAATTTTGTTTAGATAGCAGAGTTTGCAAAAGAATAGTTAGAAATTGTTGACCATAATTATAACAGATCAACATGACATGAAGAGATAATAACTTTGAAATGATATAGTATGAAGATGATAAAGAAGAAAGTCCTAAGTTGGAAACAGAGGTATCAGAGAATCCACATAAGAAAGAAGATAGTAGTGAAAATATGCTGTAGTATATGATAGAATAGATAGCCAAAGATGAAAAGTAAGCCAAAAAGTAGACATACTGGTGATGTTTCAACAAATAATAAAAGCATAACGAGACATAATAGAGTAAACAGAAAAATTAAGAATGAAAATAATACACCAATCAAAACAATCAAGAACAGAAATGAAAAAGACATGACTAAATAAACAGAGAAATTACAAATGGAAATGACAAACGAATCAAAACAACTAAATGAAATGAAAGATGTCATATCCAGTAAGCAAAAATGGCCTATGCTGAAATAAGGAACATGCATGAAGAAATGAGAGCAGAGTTACTAGGTCACAAGAAACTGGGAAATAAAAGTAAATAGCATAGAGGAGCTTAAAGTGGAGGATGTGATCCAGGACATAAAAAATCCAACCATTTCAAAAAATTTGGATCAAATCAAAACAAATTTCCCCTTTTTATTACTTTATTATAAACCAAATATTTGGTTACAGCACTTAATATTAGAAGTTATATTTTTATTCATTATGAACTTTAATTTAATTTTAGATAATTATAGGTATAGTGTACTATCATTAAGATAATTACAGATATAGTATACAAAATCTATTTGGACCATTTTTTTTTTCATGTGGCAAAGCATCGGCCAGGAAGTGAACCCACAAACCCAGGAAAACTGCTTGTAAGGTGGCTGTGCTGAGCACTCGGCTACTAACGCTTGACTATTTGGGCCATATTTTGTTCAATGATTTTACAAAAATCATACAGTGAAAAACAGATGTGATCATGGTGGTCACACCTAATATTTCAAATGCGCTCACATCACATAAGATTTGATTCTCACATCTTTAACTCCTTGCTAAGTACTCCAAAACAAAATACTCTTAAGTGCAGCTGACCAAACACCATGCACGTGGGCAGAAATGGATTTTATAAAATAGAGTAAAAAGCTCCTTTAGACATCTAATATGAAATAACTTGATCAGTTTATAATATAAAAAGTAAAAATATGGTACACATCATAAGGCAAAATAAACCAATCTACATCATTTTTGAAAAATAAAAATATAATATTTAAAATTAATTTACAACAAAGTTTGATTAGGCCTATAAATGCGATGTTAATCAGAAAATGGTAGTAGTTATTAATATATATATATATATAATTAATAAAACAAGTCACAAATTGTGCAACTTGCCTTTAAGCTTGTGCTAAAATGTTCACTAGATGGAGTTTACCACTAGCTCCAAATAAGCTTTAATAATAAGCGCCAACTGAGAAAGAATTCAAAATCTCTATCGTACTATCCTCATCTCCAGAACAATTGGTTTCGAGCTTAATGGCTCATCTCAGCTTGTTTGGAGTTAGTGGTAAGCTCCATCTAGTGAACACACACACACACACACACATATATATATATATATATATATATATGCATAACAAAATGTCTTAATGCACTAATACAATATTTAAGATTCATTTTCATATTAGAATAATTTAAATTTATAATTACAACTTTAAATTATCATAGTAGATTTCTAACTATAAGATCTTTCCATTGACTCATTGTAAATCAAAAGATTTCGTGAGTATTAATGTGTAATAAGAAATTGTGGACTTAATAAGTGAAGTATTGAATAGCTTCAAGCTCTCAGATCTAACCGCTTCAGCTACACCTATTTATATAGAAAGTAGGTTGAAGCAAAGAAGGGTTCCCTTCTTTTCTTCCAAAACGTAAGCTTTTGGTTAAGACCTGTAGAGGTCCCTACTATCGCATTTTACACGCACATGTTTTATGTTACAGCCTTAGTAAATATTATTTAAGTCTTTAAAGTAATATTTATCAAGAAAAAAACTATTACCATAATATTTCAGTTTAAATTTTTGCCCACCTTTGATACTTGATAATTGTCAAATATTTCGAAAGAATTTTCATCCCATGATTCATAGCATGTAGCTTAATCAATGTAGACAAGGTTTTGGTGAAAGTATTTCATACAAGTTTCATAAAAATAGCTAAAACAGAAGATGCATTTACACACCTGCAAATCGGTTATTCAGTATATCATTCGTACATCCAATCTTTGTTAGCATCAATTTACAATTTCAAAAAGTATATTATATGTGCCAATCTATGGATTTTTTATTTTATTAAAATGGGCAAAACTCCCCTATATATATTGCCACTCAGTGCAAACCAGAATAATCAATGGATGCTAGAAGGCTTACTCTGGCTTGCACTGAATGCCAATACGTATTAAGAGTTTTGTCTGTTTTAATAACAGTTTTGAGTAAGCATAAGAAATGGTGATCATGTGATGCTTATTAATTTTTTTATTTTAATTGAAAATTATTTTTTCACTTAAATAAATTATCTCTTCATCCAAAGAATTTGAGGTATTTTAGAATAATAGCTACATATATTTTAAATATTTAAACAATTGTAATGAATAATTTTTAGAAGGTTGTAATAACACTATTTAGTAACATATGCAATCAGAGAATGGTTCTTTTTGTTTCTATAAATCTACTTTTTTAAATTGATTTTTAGAATAAAAATTTGCTAACTTAATATGTTTAAATAAACATTAAGAAAATTTAGTACGTGGGTTTTGAATGTTCCATAATCAGATTTTTAATAAAATGGAAGGCTGAAGAGTTATGGGTTGGAAGTAGTTTGAAGACTGTCCATTAAAATATGAAGATTGGCTATGTTAACATAAAGCTGAGTACTGATTGTATATATGTGTGGAGATGGTAATCTGGACCAACTGGTGAGTGCTGGTTTAGCATGAAATATGTATATTGGTGATTATTTATCTTTTCAATATGTGTGTGATCAGGTGGGTCAGCAATATAAGATGGCACTCAAAGTTGTGGGTCATGTAAAAGTCTGAGTTCCAATCCTGCATATATTAAATTGTTTATCGTAATCCATTCAGATAAGTACGTCTTATCTTTACTATAAAATGTGAAATAACTTTTGAACACCTTTATAGTGGGAAAAGATCTTTTTAATAACTTCCAAAAGAGATCACAAAAGAGAAAACTATACTCTCTCCGCTTATCAACTATCATGCAGTTAGAACTTAATATTTTATTTATTTGTATTACATTCTTCCTAAGAATACCCATATATCCATTTCCAACCAATGATTTTATGGGAGTGGGGGTCGATTAGTTACTAAAATGTTTCTATTATATATATATAAAAAAGAACCCATGTCTTTTGCATTCCAAATTCAAAACTGATTAGATTTTAGATAATGAAAGACAAATGAATTAATTATGATTTTGGTATTTTTAGTTTAATTGAATTTTTCATAATTTTAATTTTGAATTTATAAATAAATAATAATGCATTTAGTTGTAAACAATTTTTCTATGTAATTATTTATTAATCACAATTTTAATTTTTAAGAATTTTAAAAAATAAATTATAATAAATAAAATATAATGACATAAAAATAAAAGTTATTTTTATTGAAATACTTATTTATGTATTTTTTTAAACAAAATTTAATAGTAAATCCTGTGAATTGTATATAGCTCAGGTGATCAGGAATACCTCAGGACAATAATGGACAAAGTTCTAGAGATTATAATTATTGTAATTGTGAGTGGATTCCCAAGTAAAAAGTAAACTTATATGAACAATCCATCTGTTCCATTTATAACTTTTTTGTAATAATTATATGCATACTCATTACTTTAAAGTAATATACATTAAGACTACAACCTTAAAACTATGTGCCTGAAATAACGACAGTAGGACCTCTGCACATCTTGTCTTTTAAATAAATCTTGTGTTAAAGATTTGCAAATGTCCCTACTGTCGTTTTTTCAGGCGCATAGTTTTAAGGTTGTAGCCTTAATGTAAATTACTTTTTTGTATGAGTAAAACGCAATATTACATATCTATCAATACAGTTTCTCAAGGAAATGGATGGCTGAAGAGTTGTGGAGTGGAGTGCTTTGACGCCTATCCATTAAAGTAAGAAGATTGGCTATTTTAATATAAGCTGAGCTTTGATTGTATATATGTGTGATGATAATCTGGATCAAACAACAAGTGCTGGTTTAGCATGAAATACGTCTATTAGTGATTATTTGTCTTTTCAATATATGTGCGATCAAGTATATCAGCAGTAAGAGATAGGATGATGGTTGAGGGTCATGTAAAGGTCGGAGTTCAAACCCTCTATATATTCTATATAGAAGTGCAGGTATGAAAAAGCCTATATTGTAGAAAAAAAATCATATTTCAAAATAAATAAGACGGTAAAATAATTATTTCTTTAAAATTCCACAACTTGTATGAAAAAATCTTCTACTTATTATAGTTCTCAAAACTTTCTAAGCATTTTGCACCCCACAAAAGATTTTAAAATAAGGTGAATTTATTTTTATTCCTAATTTACAACTTCGTTATGGTTAAAATACTGACTCGTGAGAAGTAATGTTTACATATATTTCATTAAAATAAACATTAAATTAATACGGAAGTACTGGAAACTGCTAGTGAGTTATATATAAAATAATTGTTAGCAGACGTTAAATTTAAAATGGGATACAATAAATGCATTAATAAAAAATAGAGAGTTGGAGAACTAGATGGAGAATAAAAGTTTAAATATATGTAGAAGTAAATAGAATATTGAGTGCAAGTTAACTTATAATAATAGCAAGGAAAGTAGTTTACTGTTTAGGACTCAAACAAGGATCGTTAGCAACAAGGGTATATACACTTAAAATGAAAAAAGTGGGTGATTTATTCTGCAAGTTATGTAAGAAAGGCATGAAAATAATAGGCATCTGTTAATTGAATGTAAATACAAGCAGAAAGGATGTAAATAATGAAGTTGTGGGAGAATAAATATAAACAAAGTGATTCTACAGAAAATGGGTTCTTGGGTTTTTATGCTGGGTTTGGAAAAAAAATATACGGGATTTAGATATAAAGGCCATAGAGTGAATAAAGATAATCTTGTGGAAATAGGATGGAGCAGGATAGAGAAGAATATGGAAAAAACTTAGGGTGACAAATGGAAATGGAAGGTAAGATGGCTAACAGGTCTCTTTGGGCCTAGCGGCTGAGATTCTTGACTCGGAGACAAAAGAAGTTGCAGAGCATGGCATATCTTTGCAATACTTCCATATTAATTTCATCTATGTTCAAGTTATCAAAAAGTTATACTTAAAATAAACATTATAAAAATATTAAAACACAGTTTGTTCTATTATTTAATGCCCGTCCTATATTTATTGTACTAAGAATTTTATGTTATTATATATGTGAACACAAAGTTTTTGTATCTGATGGAAATTATTTGCAAATGTATAATTTTCCCAACTCTAATCCCAATGTACTAATGTCATAGTATCTAAATTTATGCATTTCTTAAAACTAATTTGGGTATCAGTTACATTATGCTGCACCATAACTATTTTAGTTATTTATGTATTAATCTGATGATAATGAAAGTCACCAGCTGAAATAAATGTGTATCTAAAAACCGAATTAAACCCATTTATAATCTTCTAAAAAGGAAATGAATTAATTTTGTAAGTGAATCTTACATAATATTCCTATGCCAAAAAAGTTATTAGTCAAAATGTTGGTTTTATTGCTAACTTTACGGCCAAACAATGGGGGTTTTGATCAAGATTGTCATTTATAACGAAATGTGATTCGAAGTAAGAAAGTTCAGTTCATAGCCATAATGCTAAGAAACAATATTTTGTAAACGGACAGAAATGCATGATTAAATATGTGTATATTATTTTTTTGGGTTGGTTAATCACTTGTAATAAATTTAGATTGTTAAAAGTTACTTGTTGGAAGATCATTTCTCACAAAAAACAAACGCGTGTTTGTTTTATTCCCACTAAATAAAGTTATAAGTGGCCATTTTCCAAAATAAAAAAATCTTTATAAATTTAGATTTAAAACAGGCAAAACTCTCTATATGTATTGCCACTAAGTGCAAGCCAAAATATTCAGTGGATGCCAGAAGGCTTGTGCATAAAATCCCCATCTAGTGCTTACTCATCCAATATCCCCAGACTAGTTTCTTATTTGTGGCCTTCATCAGTGTCTTTCACTGAGTGCAATATGCATAGTGAGTTTTGCCTGTTTTAATAACAATTATGAGCAAAGATAAGAAATGGTGATCATGTGATTAGATGGTGAAAGATAATTTCTCATACAAAAATATAAATGTATGTTAGTAGACATTTATATCAGTTACAGTAAATAAAGTTATAGGTCATTATTTTTCAAAATAAATATTTCTGGACTAATATATATGAAAAGTCTTACAGACAGACTAATATGTAAGTACCCTATTTTGCAACACAGTTCTTAATTCCACTTAATAGTATTAATCATGAAGATGCACCATTGCATATAGAAACATGGAAAATATCAAAAACAAAATTAAGACTTATTCTTGACGTTGTAATTTATTCATTTCTTTCACTATTGGTTTATTAAGATACTAGCCAATATCAAGAATCTTTCTTGCATGTACATTGATACATGCTGATAATTTGCATAATTTAAAAAATGCACTTATGTTAAAAGAATGCATCATTAAAACAAAAAATAGTCATTTGCGCCAAAAGTTGGTTATTATTAATATTTTTTATTGCATAAACATTTCAGACTAATTTTTACTTCTTTTTTACATTTTAAATTTTCTACTATTAAATGTATATAGTTTCAAGTGAGTGCTTACTTTTGCTTAAGTCAACAAACCCGTTGCATATTTTTGTCAAGTACATGCAAAAGATTTTAAATTTCATGCATAGTAAATATAATCAACTATACACAGTGCTACTTTGATAAATAAGCTTCTTTTGTGCTTCCACATTCTTTGTTAGTTCATGGTTTGGCACAGCAGTGGTGTGTCGGACTTGGGATCGGTAGGTCTCTGGATCGATTCTAGTATGCACAGTTCTGGCTCTCGAATTTCTTATAAATTCCTGAGCAAGAAAGTCATATGTCTTTTACCTTATGTGATTTGGCACAGTTGGTAGAGTGATCTACCTTGGGAATGGAAGATCACAGGATTGATTCTAGTAGTCATTGTTCTGGCTCTTAAACATTTTATAAATCACTGAGCAATAAAGCCATATGTCTTTTGCCTAGCATGGTTTGATGCAGTTAGTCGAATGTCCAACTTGGGATAGAGATGTCCCAAGATTGATTCTTGTGCTCACAGTTCTGGGTCTTGAACTACTTATGAATTCCTGAGCAATAAAGCCATATGCTTTCCACCCTATGTGATTTGGCACAGTTAGTAGAGCATCCTATTTGGGATCGGTAGGTCTCAGGATCAATTCTGGTGCTCACAGTTTTCGCTCTTGAACTTCTTATGAATTCCTGAGCAATAAAGCCATATTCCTTTCACCCTATGTGGTTTGGCACCATTGGTAGGGTGATCTACCTTGGGATTGGAATGTCCCAGGATTGGTTTTAGTGCTCACAGTTTCTTACCCTATTTTAGATCTTAAGTTATCCAGAGCAATAATAGTCAGAGAGCAATTGATTTTTAAATCTGATATTAAGTTTATAGAGCAGAGATATCTCACTTCTAAAACTCTATAATAAGTAAACATACTTTATATATGTAATGATGCATAATATTTTAATAGGGAATAAATATAATGTCATATAAAATTTACCAAGACCATTTTAACTAATAATTGATTTTACCTAATAAATTAAAATAAATAAATGGATTAAAAAATTTTGTAATTAGATTTAGATAAAAATGAAACTAAGGCAATAAAACTTTAATCATTTATATATATATATAAAGTGTTTTGATTGTTGATTCTTACAAAAAAAGAAAATTGTTCATAAAAATCATTTTTATTATTTATTTTTTGATGTTTTCTGGAGGTTAGTTCTAATAAATGGTACTTGTGAGTTTTCCAGTAAACAAAGATGGCTGCCCATATTTTCGATAAATCTACAGTTTCAGGGGCCCTAAAATGATTATTAAAAAAATACCTGCTAGGAAATGTAGAATATTTACATTTTATTTTTTTTTGCTATTATTTTTAAAGAAAGAAATCATTGTGGAAAAATTAATTACAATATTTATAGTTTATTTTCTTTTTTTTTTTGGTTCACTTATTGATAGAAAAATGAAATAAAAATATAAATACAATATTTACACTTTATTCATGATAGCATCATGCAATCATATTGCGACCATTAATGTACACTTTTTAGGAGGACAAGATCCTTTGTCTTTGGAAATAGGTCACTGCAACTTGTTTTGCAACAGGAAGACCCCAAATATTTATCATTATGACAATTTAATTAAAAACTGCTGACAAAAAGAAACATGCTATATTAAATCAAAGTATAGCAATGTTAAGAGCATCTTATCATTTCACATGTTATAAGTAAAAAAAAAATGAAATAAAGCTTCTTAATAAAATTTATCAGCATTTCTTTTTTTAAATTTTAACAATTGATGTATTAATTTTGTTTTAATTTAGCAATTAACATATCTTCGGTAGATTATAGGCCATTGAAACTGTACATTTATCAAAAGTACAGGCAGCCATCTTGGTTTACTTGAAAATTCACAAGTACCTAATAAATTAGAAAATATATTTTTAAATTCAAGTATCATTAAAGATAAGGAAATGATATTAAAGAAGGTAACTTACAGCAGACTCCAAGTTTAATTTTCTTCAGATAGACATGGTAGAATGGAGCTTCTGAAACTAATCAAATATTTCTATGGACTGGTTATTTGATAGTTCTCTTGGAGATTTATTGCATGTTTTAAGTCATCCAAGCAATAACTGCCCTGCCTCCATGACTTATAACTCAATGCAATTGTTTTAAGAGATTCCAAGTTGTGTTCGGCAACTGTTTTTTCGATACTTATGTATTAGTCCAGCGGTTAAACCGTAGTCTTCATTGAAATCAGTATGATTATCTATGATTGCTAAATATTTGATAGTACATTTTATTTAATTAAGTAAATAAAATTTAACTTTCAAAGATAAGTTGTTGAAGATCTCTAGAATATTTTTATATCTATTATATATTCTTTATTTCTAGCTTCCCACTGACCTACTTATGCTTTAAAGATAACCTTTTTTTGCCAAATAAATAAATTGACATTAATACAGAAAGAAGAGTTGTTATATACAACTTTGTTAAAAATGATTCTTTAAATCTTTAAAAGTTAAATTTACTTACTTAATTAAATAAAGTTATACTTATTTATTAAGGACACAGAAAGTATATGTAAATACTTTTAAGACAGGCTATAATTTGCATCAAATGCGCCTTGAAATTTATAATAGTCAAGCAATATCTTTATTTTGCCAATAGAGGGACCTCTCAAACCACGACACAAGATAGCGAATTTTATAAAGATAAGAGTGGCAGTCGCATTTGATACAGGTTATAGCCGGTCTTAAAACTATTTAATTAAATAAAATGTACTATTAAATATTTAGCAATAGTAAATAATTGTAAGTAATGAAGGCTCAAATTCCATTGTCAAATTAATACATATCATTTTTTCTTTCTAACTCCAAAACTAAAGCTAAGATAAAAAAATATTATTTTTTAGCCAGCATATACATGGCCCTAATGGATGTTTGTGAATTATATGGATCTGTGGATTATGGATGATCTATAAGTATAATTAAAAAACTTTTAATAGATTATGCTGTAGATGTATGTAAAGTGAAATTTCATTAACCTTTTCAACGATTATTATTTAATTGGCCGAATGAGTTAAAAATCAAAACTTGTAATTGGCCAACTCACAACTTTAACAAAATCTATTGTTAAAATAGATCACTTTTAATAATATAAATACATTAGTTTCGTTTGTAAAAAGTATATTACTGAATTGTCAGATTATGAAACAAACGAAAGTCTTTTCAAAAATAAAATTTGATTTATAATTTAAAAAATATTCAATTGCGGTGAAATAAAAGTAACCGCTATTCAACCAACCATTGACGCAATCTTTTTTTTTTCACTTTAACGTTACGATCAATATGTAGCAATAAATAAATAATTCTTGGTAATATCTTAACTATTTTTCTAAAATAATTTGATTTTTAGTATTATTTTATCAATAATAATTTGTAATTCAATTCAAATATTGTTTAAAATGTTGTAAACATTCGTTTATAATTTTCGTAATAAAAATCAAAACGAACGTAACTTTTTACTTTTTGGCAGCCATTTCCCTTTCTGACAGAAGTGGGACAGCCAATAAGATTCAAGAAAAGTTGGTGAGGAGGCAGTGCTTTGGTTTTGTTTGACATATATGGTCATTTTTATTGATTTTTTACTTGTAAAATAAATCTGAAGAGGGCACCATCTTACAGAACTTTTGATTTTCTTTCGAATGACATATTATATGTATACGTGGGATAAAAAGTAGCCGATTTAGAGTGATGTCAAATCTTCTCGTTTTTAGACGAGTCATGCATTATAAGAGTTAAACATGTTTTGGAATGAAGTGACAGTGATATTATTGCAAGATATTGGGAATATAATGTTTTTCTGAAGGTTTGTGATGATGGTGTTCTAGCTGTATTTTTATATTGGACTATTTCCATCATCATATGTGTGTTGAATGTCTTTAAAAAGTTGGTGCATATACTAACCTGTTTGCTGTGATATTACTAACAGTTGAATGTATTTGGAATATTTAAATAAAATTAAATTTTTCTAAAGACATTCAACACACATATTAGATGATGGAAATAATCCAATATAAAAATACAATTGGGAATATAAGTATCAAATGACGATTGGTTGGCCAGTGGGTTTGGCAGTAAATGATGTTACTTGCAATTTGTATAGTTTCAGAAATGGAAAATATATTGTAGAGCCATTTATAAATGACAATGATAATATTTTGTATAGGAGATATGTAGATAATGTGTTTGGGTATGGACCAAGAAAATTGATTGAATATATTTTTGTTAATTTGAATAATAATTCAGGTTCAGTATGGACTATAGAATTTGAGAATAATATGTCTTTGAATTATTTAGATGTAAATATATGTAGAAATCATAAAGAGTTTGTGTACAAAATGGTTATTAAACCATTAAATGTAAGGAGTTTCATACATCCATCATCACCGTTAAATTATAAATTAGCGAGACTTAAATGTTTTTTGAATCATATTGAAGGAGATATTAATGAATTAATAAGTGTGGCTACAATAAACAGTTGTTGTCTAGACAATAGTATTTATTTTATAATAAAGTCAGGTTTAAGCAAAATATGAAGGTAAAGAAGAAAATGGATAATGAATGGGTTTGTGATGTATATAAATATGAAATTGAAGGAAATAATTGGTAAAGATTATAATGTTGGTCTTATGTTTAAATAGGTTGATAAATAATTCAAAAGATGGTGTGGATGGTGATGATAAATATGGAGTTATATATTCAATTATTTACCATGGGTCTGGTTGTAATGCTATTTATTATGGGAAATGAAAGCTAATATATCAACAAGGTTGTGGCAAGATGTTTATGAATATAGAAAATCTAAAATGGAATCTCAGGTTAATTCAGTATTTTTTAATCATGAGAAAATTAGTGGACATGAATGTTTTCCTCAAATAGTTATTGCTATTTGTAATGAACCTAATGATAGAAAGCGAAAGTTGAAAGAGGCTTGGTTTATTTTATTGCTAAGTCTATTGATGTCATTAATTAACGTAATATGAGTGTCCCATTGCGCATGTGCTGGAATATTAACCGTCCAGTTTAAAGTAGTCGCCATGAATCTGGTATACAGTACCAGAAAGCGCTTGGTGAATTAGGATTTATTTTTTATTTTAATTTTTTTTACTCTGTGTGATATTTATATACGTGTTGGAGTTGGTAATTTATTTATTTACCAGCATATATATTTATTTTAATTAAACAAAATTAAAAATGTTATTAATTAACTAATCAAAAATAATATTCCTTTTTCAAAAACATACTTAAATAGCTTTCTATAGTTTAAGTATAAAAAAGTTCTTTTTTTTTCTTTAAAACTATTTAAATAAAAATCTTTTCTTTTTGTTATTTAATTTAAAAAGAAATTAAAAAGGGAGGGGGGGGGGGTAAAATAAAATTACATTCTAAAAATAAAAGCAAAATAAATATTTATTATATGTATAGTATTATGTATACAAAACATATATAAAATAGTAATTAAAACAAACTCTTTAAATATTTCTATCGCCTATTTCTTAATTTATATACGTTATATGATTTTACTTCATAAAAAGATGAAAGCTTGTACATTATTTTTAATAATTATTATACTTCAATATACGTATATACCATTTTTTAACTACTATCGATCCACTATAGGATGAAGGTCTCACCAAGTACACTCACCTTCTCCAATGTATTACATCTTTTCTCCACATCACTCCAACACACTTTCTTATTTCAACAATCCATCTCACATGTGGTCTCTTTCTAGGTCTTTTACAATCTCTTGGAATCCAGTTTGAGATGTAGACTGTATGAGTAGTATTTAAATATGATTTTTTTATCATGTGGTAATGTATAATATAAAGTAAAAAATACAATGAATAAAACATTGAAGATGTAATATTGTTTCAATTAATTTACTTATTTATATGTAAAAAAAAAAATGGAAAAAGGAATATAAAAAATTGCAGACTTTTAAGTTTTTTATCAACTCAAATAAAACATTTACTATCACCATTATGAATAGTGTATAGAGTACTATCAATTCACAATAATCAAAAGAAGAAACTGTTTTAAAAGTGGTTTTATCACAATAAACCATTTTTGGTACTAGTAATGCTGGCAGCTACTTGGCATAAGGTTACTGTGCGTATGCATGGTAAACAGCGCCATCTAGCGGCAGGAACTTGCATTGCTGCTTTTGGCCTCCTACTCTGAATATTTCTGTGGTTGACACAGAACAGCACCTCTTGCGGCCACATGGGGATAAAGTTCCAAGTACCCCATTTTTAAATATTAACTTAAATTATAGAAAAAATCAGTGAGTGAAACTCATCATTTTGCATTGGATTTATATATTATAAAAAGATATTTATCAATAGCATTGAGTGGTGTTTGAAGCTTTTGAATATCATGAAATAAGTCAGTAATATCAAATTATGTAGAATGTGAAAATACACTAGCAGTAATTAGATTGCGGTCTGACATTCAAAATAATTATCATTGAAGATCTGCTTTGAAATAGGTATTTTATTTATTAAAGTTGGCAGCAAATGCAGTAATAATAATTAGAGATTATTTTAGCTATCTAAATTTTGTAGTAACCTCTTAACATAATACTGCCATCAAGTGCAAGCCTTAGTAATTAATGGATGCAGGAATGTTTGTGAACAAAATCCTTATCTAGTGCTTTCTATCCCCAGGCTAGTTTGTAATTTGTGGCTTTCATCAGTAAGTAATACTGCCAACTAGTGCAAGCCTTAGTAATTAATAGATGCAGGAATGTTTGTGAACAAAATCCTTATCTAGTGCTTACTCACACAATATCCCCAGGCTAGTTTCTAATTTGTGGCTTTCATCAGTAAGGAACCTTGAACCTGAGAGCACTGCACCTAGATCTTAGAATCAAATGCAACTGTCCAAAGCTGCCTTTTATGTTTTTAGGTAACTATAAAGATCTGTATGACCGTAAAAGTGAATGAGCTTGGACTGAAAACCTTATTGTGTTTTCCTTTTGAACTCAAAGCTTTATAGTTAGCTAAAAAGGCAAAAATGACTAGGTGCAGTGCTCACAGATCCAAGGTTTCTCAAAAACCATAAGCTAAAAACTAGTCCGGTGATATTGGAAGAGTAGATACTAGATAGGGATTTATGCATAAACCTTTTTGCACCCATTGATTACTGCAGCTGTATGAAGCATTTGCTACTGTTTTAACAGCTTATCTAAGCACAGGAAATTGTAATCACATGATGCTTAGTGGTTTAGGACCCATTCTTCCCATAGGATTATGGTGATTGTGGTTATTAAGGAACTAAAGCCATTAAAGTGTATAGATACTAAATTGGGTTCAGATCTCTATGACTATACAAGAACTTGAATTGAAAACATGTTTTCATTTTGGACTCGTAGCTTTAAAGTTCAATGAAAAGATAAAAGATGGCTGCTGGAGGATTGTATTAGATCTTAAGATCTAGAGGCAGTGCTCTCAGAGATCCAGAGCTTCTCACTAATGAAAGCCACAAGCTAGAAACCAGTGTGGGGATATTGGATGAGTAGGCACTTGATAGGGATTTTATGTACAAACCTTCCTGCATCCATTGATTACTATGGTTGTATGAAGAGTTTGTTACTGTTTTAACACCTTGTGTAAGCGTAGGATATTCTGATCATGTGATGTTTGGTTTATCTAAATATTGGTGATACGATTGTTTTCGCCATACATTGAACACTAAAAATTTTCTTATTCTAATAAATAAATGTGTAAGTTTAAATAATATAAAATTAACAATATAGAATTGATATCAATATATATAAAAGACATATTTTGCGGGTTCTTCCATGTTAAAATATTGTTACTGATGTTTTTACTTGGTCACACAAGTCATCAATATTTAAAATATTTTAACATGGATGAACCCACAAAATATGTCTTTTATATATGCAACCCGTGAAAATCTTCATATCAATAATATATTGTAACGATATATAAATATGTCGTTACATTAATTTAAAATAAAAACTTAATAAAAGTTCGCAAATAAAAGTAAAAAACTAAACGCTAAAATTAAAATATTGTTAAACGTATATATTCGCACAGATGCTAAACTTTAAAAATATTTTTTTCATAAACAAAAAAAAAAAAAGTATTTGAACGTATTTTTTTTAATAAAAAAATACAAGGTTGAAATATAAAAATATTTTAATAAAAAAATAACGTAAGTTAAAGTAAAAACAGGTATTAATTAATTCCTGTAATCTGTAAATGGAAATGATGTTTATTAATTATCTAAAAGCTGTGTAATTAAAAAGTCAGATGAAAAGTTAGATAAGAGAAGAAAGAAATTTTAGCTTGACCAATGGAAGCACTAAGCCTTGGCTCGGACCCTAACGAAAGTGATAGACTAGTGACGTTTTGTTCATTGAATCCTTGTGGATAATATAAAAAGGGAAATACAGTTTTTTTCAGACAGTTCCAGCGTTTGTGTTTGAGAGATGAGGTATGACGCACATACCACACTCTCTATTAAAAAAAAAATGAAAAGACTGTGATACTTTGAACCAGCTATTGCCATCTCCAGAACATTCCCTTCCAATGGAGGCGTCGTGGGAATTAATAAAAGCAGAAACCTGGACTCTTCTACCATAAGCTATCTGAAATGAACAATTGTTAAAATCAATCAAGAACTTTCGTCAAGTTTTACAAACTGATAAACAAGCCAACTGAAATGTTAAAACGGACTCTTATCTGACTTTTGTAAGTCTTTAAATCAAATTAATAATGTTTAATTTTATATGTTTTCCGATTGATAAACATCATTTTTTTTTTCTTATTGTAAAGATTATTTAAATGTATGAAATTTAAGTTGTTTATAGATGCTTGCATGGATTCGTTTGCGGTTAATTATATTTTGGTTTTCATATTTGATCAAAATATATAGACATTCGATAAATAATGATACCTTACGGTGAGTATCTAAAATGTATTTATTCGGATGTCTTTTAAGTTATTGGTGACAACGCAAGTATCTTATGGTGAATACTATGGGGTTACTTATAAGTTTCCCTCTGCGATTGTCGGTATCAATAATTTTGTATTTTGATCATTTATGTTTATTTTGAAATGTTTTTGACCGTGGAATCTATGTAATCGATCTATACCCAACATTTTTAAACAAATCTGTGCGAACGTATTTAAATGTTAAAATTAAGTCGGGCGTGAATGGCTATATAGTTTGTAAAGTTATATTAAGGGAGGGTAATCTTAGGTTATTCATTTCGTAGTTGAATTGGTTCAATGGATTGGATATATTTGTGTAATTAGTCGATGTAGTATGAGGTCCGCTACGGGCAGGATTATAGATATACGCCACACACCCTCTGTTTGCCTATGGATGGGTTTGTAAGTCGGCAGAAGACCGCAGTCCATTCCTATGGAGTTTTTTGTTTATTGATCTACTTGCCAACAGATGTCACATTTCTGTTGGTGGAGAGTCAATCTCTTCTCTATTTCTACTTATTGTTCAGATGTACATTCCTGACAATATAGTATTTTGTGTTGTCGTATCATGCTACATTGAATACATGAATGTATCAGATGGATTGGCGCCAGTTGATTGCGAAATTTGTTGCCTAAGGTTAAATCAGGGAAGAATATTTTCCTTTCAAATGCAGACCTATGTAGTCCATTCATACTCGACCCTCTAAATAAATAGTAAACTCAGTATTTGCAATCTACTTAAATTTAGAATTAAAGATCAATATAAAATTATAAACGTTAAATTTATTCCTCAAAATTTAAATATTATTTTATATGTGCGTAAATAAATATTTTTATGTGTTAATTTCTGGCAGTGGCTTTTATTCTTTTATATTTAAGATATAAAATTTATAGATTTTTTATCTCTGCGTCTCCGCTGAGCTAGTGACTTGGGCTAACGGTCGGAATATTTAAAGAAAGTGGAATCTTAACAGCGCGTATCTGCCTACTTTATAAATTTTTCTAGGCTCAAATGCCTAGATGGCGCCCTTGTAGTGCAGATATTGTTTTTACGGTTAGATTCGATCTCCACTTTCATTCCGATTGGTACAATATATATATATTATATTTAATGTTTTCAAGGTTGTATGATGTAAATAAATTATTATTTTTGAGAAAAAACTGTGTATTATTTTGCATTACAATCTGATATTTCAATGGATTAGTAACCACCATTATCAAGTTTAACTTTTGAAAGAAAAATCGTTAGATCTCAAACAAAAATGTAACTCAGTGAGAGATGAGAAATGAGATTTAACTTGAAGTAGTTCAGCATTCACAATATGAGGCTTATCAAAATGTTTATTTCCCTCACTTTTTTACCTATTAATTTTAAGTTAATATTAGATAAAATGAGCTATGTGGGTCAGTCTAATAGACCAATAAATGTCAGAATTAAGGAATATAGAAATGCTTTTAATCAAAAAATTAGCACATCGGTTTTTACTTCCCATTTTTTAGAAATTGGTCACAAACCTGATTTTGACAATACAAAAATAATTGCTAATTTGGAAAGATATGATTTAAGAACCATGAGAGAGTCAATTGAAATATTAAAAAGACCTACTGGTTTAAATAGAGCTGACAAAGCACAACCTATTCCAACTATGTGGAAACCTCTCATTTTATCTAATATTAACTTCAAATTAATAGGTGAAAAAACTAAGGGAAATAAACATTTTGATAAGTCTCATATTGCGAATAGTGAAGTACTTCAAGTTAAATCTCATTTCTCATCTCGCACTGAGTCACGTTTTTGTTTAAGATCTAATGATTTTTCTTTCAAAAGTTAACCTTGAAAATAGCGGTTGCTAGTCTATCGGATTGTAAGGCAAAATAATACACGTTTCCCCCCCAAAAATAACAATTTATCTCTCTCTATATATAGACAATCAATATTCATTATATTGAATAGTTGTAACTAAAGATGATTATTTAGTAACACAAATTAACAATATAAATATGTTTTTATGTTGTTGGTTTTTTTTTTGGTTTTCAGTTGTGCGTTTCTCATTTTAACTCCGCTATAATGCAGTAAGATCGTGTATGTTTTGGAACTTGCAAAAATTCTCAAAAGTTATTTATATCAAATCATTTTAAATTGAAAATTGTATTTGAAATTGCAAAATGAAATAAATTTATTTTTAAAAAATAAAAAACAATCGTATATAAAAACTTTTTAGAATTTGAATTAGATAATTTTTAATTAATTAATAGAACCATTGAAAACATTTAAATGTCAATAAAGAAATCATTATTCGTGTAGAATTTATAATCATAATAAAAATGTTATAAATTAAATAAATAAATCTCTCTATTTTCTAATTAAACTCAATTTGGCTATTCAAAGAGTAATAGAATCCGCTACTTAAAATGGCAAATTATATATTGTATTGAATAACAAACAAACAAAAAATGACGGTAAGAAATTGCATGTGAGCTTCAAATTTGCTTTCGCTGTTACTTTAAGAAAATAACAAATAATATTTTTATTTTAAATAAGTCTTACAGATAAATAAAGAATTTAAACTATGCACACTTGAAATATAACTAAATTGTAAAATAAGAAATAGTCTTAAAAACATATTATTTCTAAAGCCAAAATTAATTCTTTACTCACGAAATAAAAATTAAAAAATACAGTATATCTATCACTATTTTTATATGTATTACAGAAACTCTTTTTTTATATAACCCGGGACAACTAATTGTAAGGCAGCTGTGCTAACCACTTGGCCACCAACCCTCGACATTACAGTAACTCTTAAAATTCATTTCCTACATATTCTCAAAGCTTTCCATCAAAAAATCCTTCATTAACCTCCAATTTAATCTTTTCAGCCTTCTAACCTCCAGTTTAATCTTTTCAGCCTTCTATTCATTCTTTTTTGTGCTCTCTCTACTATTTTATAATCTCATTTCACATCCACTCAAATTTGCGTTTACTTTTATTAATTTTGTGTGTGTTTGTAAAGAACTCATTAGAAATTGTAAAACTTTTTAATTCTCTTAACTTTTCATTTATAATCTCTAAATCATATTTTTTATTCACCATTTAACATGTGCTCCAATTTTTAAAATTTACCAATATTTATATGTTTCAAATAAAATCTTCATTCACGTATTATCTGTTCCATGCAGTAATTACTTTATAACTCCATGTGTGTAAAATAAATAAAAAATCAGATATATTAATCTTTAACTGAGGTTTAAAGTTTATATCTGTGCTAGAGATAATCTCTAGTTTAGGAAATGATTAGTAATAATCATTAGTGTATTTATCTGAAATGGATGGCGTCAAAGTTGTGAGTGGAGGGAGTTTGACAATGGTAAATGAAAATGTAACAATTTACTCTAGATAAATACTTTGCATATAATAAAGATATATATGAGAGATAGTGACCTGGGCCAACTGATGAGTGCTGGTTCAGCACGAAATGCATCTTGGGGGTCATTTGTCTTTTATTGTATCTTTATTTAAGTGAATTTAAATAGAATGGGGAAGTATGGACGTGTTTATTATATCTATAATTACTTTCATTGTATAAACATATATTCAACATAAAAAAAATTGTAACCACATTTTGTATAAATTACTGAAAAGCAGGTCTGTTCTGGTAAGCACTCCATTAATCAATGATATTCACATAATAAAGGAAATTGAGTCACACAGTAATGTTTAATCAGGTATATTATTCCACAGTTACATTTATTTTTATATTATTAATCAAACTAATAATTTCAAACTTTAATATCCTAAGGATTTATTCTCAAAGCATTGTATTTGTACTGAAATATAAGCCTGATACTAAAACAAAACCTATATAGTGGATTTGAACTCAGACTTTTAAGCACTTTTCAATTATCCACACTATCTCATATCACTGATACACATGATCAAACACATGCCAAAAATCGATAATCACCAATATACGTATTTCGTGCTGAACCAGCCCTCATCAGTTGGTCCAGATTATTATCTCTCACACACATGTATATAATCAGTATTCAATTATATTAAGATAGCAAATCTTTATACTTTAATTGGCAGGCTTCAATCTACTCCAACCTCCAACTCTTCAGCCATCCATACCATTGTCCATCATCAGATTTGCAATAGTATAGCTGGCTGAGGAGTTGGAGGTTGGAATAGATTGAAGCCTGCCAATTAAAGTATGAAGATTTGCTATCTTAATATAAACTGAGCACTGATTATATATATATATATATGTGTGTGTGTGTGATGATAATCTGGACCAACTGATGAGTGCTGGATCGGCACAAAATATATATATTGGTTAATATTGATCTTTTCAGCATGTGTGTGATCATGTGTATCAGTAGTATGAGATAGTGTGGCTAGTTAAACGGTGCTTGAAAGTCTGAGTTAAAATCCCCTATATTTACAATTAGACTCCGGGTATATGAAGAATGCCTGTATTTCAAATAAAACAAAAACTAATCATTAGTTATAAGCTACCTGAACAATAGTCTATTAAAATGAGTACTAAATGATTCTTCTAGTTTACAGTTGATTTCAGTTGTTATTATCAACCTGATTCCTGGATTGGCTAATACAGTAATGTGATCTATAATGAATTACTTCAATTATTGAAAATATTAAATACCCACTAGAAAACATATATATATATCTTGATATTATGCCATTATTAATAATATATATATATATTGTGCCATTAAAATGTATATTACCTTTTTATAGTCAAAGCATGCATATAAAAAAATATTCCCTTAAGATTCCTCATTAATGAAATAACTGATATATGTTTACGATCTCCACATAATTCAATCTCCACGCTGTTGGATCTATAACTTTATAGTAGGAGCACATTTTGATGGTTATAAAATTAGGAAATAGTAATGATCTAATACAGTTTGCATATTTTAAAAGAAAATGTAATATTTATTTAATAATGTCATTTTTAAGAGACCGTTTAAACCTCCTGAGAAATGACCCTTTTATAATGGAAGTCAAAACAACATATTAAACTTTAAAATAAAAGTAATAATTTAAAAGTTATCATCCAAGACATTGACTATGCATATATATATATATACTTAATGAAAATAACAAACAGATATTGTACATCTATGTGTATAAATGTAACCATGTGTGTATGTGTGCATACAAATAATACTTTAAAAGATTTTTTAACATAATGGCGATCACTTAGTAAATTCCCTCCTACTACAATAAATCCCTCAAGGAAATTAAAAATGACTATGAGCTTAGAGATATCACCTGGCAATGAGACGGCAAGAGAAAACAATTAGAATTCATTGAAAAAAGCTTTTTCTCATTGTTCTTTTGAATAAAATTTACTATTTAATATATAATATATAGGGGGTTTGAACTCAGACTTTCACACGACCCTCAACCATCCATGCTACCTTATATGACTGATACACTTGATCACACACATGTTGAAAAGATAAATAATCACCAATACATGTCTTTCATGCTAAGCCAACACTCATCAGTTGGTATTTTCATACTTTAGTGGACAGGCTTCAAACCACTCCACCCCACAACTCTTCAGTCATCCATAATATTGGAAATCTGATGATGGAATGCTCAAATCCCACCTTAGTGCTAACCTTCTCATCCTACCTACATTGACCACAAGTCGCTGTGACCCCTCATGTACATAATCCATTTACATACATATACGAGGGATGGACAGACCTTAAAGCACTATATTTTGAAATATGAATTTTTTCTATATAGGCTTTGCCATACCTGCACTACCTCCAAAGGAAATTTTACTGAAGTAAAATTATCATATAACAGTGAATAATAAAAAATATATTCATTTAAAATGTACAAATGTAAGAAAAGCTTAAAGATGGAGTGATAAAAGAATAACTCACATCTACCTTTAATAGTGAAGTTTAAATGTAAATCATGACCTAATTACACCTAGGACATATTAATCTAATGCTCAAAAAAAATTATTTCACTTGTAATAAAACTTTCAGATGTACAAAGTCAAATTTAAGCAGTCTTTATATATCTGTGTATGTTGGCTAAAGTCGAAGGTTTAAACTCCATATATGGAATGATGACAAAATTACTTTGGAAACAAAAATAATAGCCACCATAAACAGATTGGAGATAATCTACATCACAAAAAGAAATTTGAACTTCAAACAATAACTGCTGTAATATTTAATACTAAACTTAAAGTATGTATGCAATGGGATTATATGTATATAGAAAAGAGAATTGAAATAAATTCATTAGCTATTCATGCAGATCTTAGATTATCTCATACCACAATGAAATATATATATATCTTAGGAATATACATGACTACAAAAGCAAATAAAGCCTTTTGAAGAAGATATTATAAAAAATTAAATAGTTCATGCATTTATAGCTATTTCCAAAGCCTAGAGTAACAGGTTGTTGGATTAGGGAAAGTTGATAAAACTATAGATAATAAAATCATCTCGTAATTTAAGAAATCACTGTAAATAACTATTAGATCTTAAATATTTCAATTATTACCCAAGACAAAATAAGATATACTGGACCCTTAAAAATACTTAAGCAAGAACGGATGATGTGCTTTATCACTTCATCATCCCGAATTTCCAATACATTATTTAGACATAGTAAATAGTTAATATATATATATATATATATATATGTGTGTGTGTGTGTGTTACAGTCAAGAATGAATATATATATATATATATATATATATATGAATTGAAGAAAAAGAGTTGATACTTACTAATTTTTACATTTTAATCCAACCTATTTAGGTTTCTTATACTTCAAACTTGAATGTCATAAATTATATGAACTTCTCATATCATATAAATGAGAATAATTGTAGGTTTTTCTTCAATTCCAAGTTTATTTGTCTAACACTATAAGTGGATAAATACATTACAGAGAGATAACCTTTATATTTATCACTTAATATCCAACCAGGATTATTTATGAAGTATATTATAACTGAATGTAAATAAATTGTTTTGTTATTACTAATAAAAATAATTATCTCTACTTTTGTTAAAGAATGTATTGTTAAAAAATGTATCTGGATAAACAATGATTTGTAAGCATATAATTTAGGTAATTTTACATTTTATTCATTTAGATTAAATAAGAATTAGGGTATTAATTTATTAAGTTTTCTCCATATAAGAGATAGAGCTAGCATCGATGTGATTTCTTATAGTTTTTAGACTTATATCAGGTGAGGACTCAATCGAATAGAAAGTTAATAAACTTAATGCATATAATATAAATGTAATCTCAATTTTGTGTCAGTATCATCTTTGTTCTCAGGTCATCCCATATACTTCTTGATTACAGTCATACTGTTTTATGTATATATAATAAATGAAATATTTTTATAGATTGTTAGTAGAATAAAGAATACAAATGAGATTATATCCATGTAAACAGGGATAACATGTTGACTTTTGTTGTTGCCAAGAAACTATCAATAACTTGACAATCTCCCTGAAGCTAAACAAGTTTCTCCATTAATCTATAATAGTTCTTTTGATTTTTTTTGTTGAAGTAATCTTTTTAAAATGACTAAATATAGATGGTGTTAGTAAAAACTTTTCTGCCTAAAAATTGATATAAATTTAAGATAATTTCAAAATAAAATGATTTTTTAAATTATTTTTTTGAAACATTTAATAATATATAACTACACCTAATAACCGCTACAAAGATAAATTTAAAATAAATCTTAAATGTTAGCAAAGTACTTTGGGTTTATCATTGCTGTGACATAATTATACAGTGATAATTATTCTTACTTTGTGAATTATTCTAACATTTTAGGTTTGATACTTTTTTAAAGAATAGCAAACTTTATATTTAAAAAATGGGTTTTTGAATTCAATTAAATTTTAAAAAATTATTATGAACTTTATTTTTATAAAATTTGAATTCAAATTAATTTTAAAAAATTACTATAAATATAAAATATTTTTGGATAAAAAATTAGTAAACAAAAGCAATTTTCGATGTTCAGTTTACTAATTCAAATCTTTCATTTATATTGTATTCATGATAGGTTTTTTAAATTAACTTGAAATCAAAAACTGGCTTTTTAAATATAATGCTTGCTAAATCTGAATTGATACTTCACAAGCAATGAAAATATATTTGCAAAGTTAGAATAATTATGGCTGGATCATTACATCAAAGCAGCATTTATCCAAAATTACCATTAGCAACATTTATGATCCAATAAAACAAGAACATCCATGTATGTTTCATTCATAAGCAATCAACTTAGCATGTAATAGCAATAAGTTTTGTATAACTATCTCAGTGTCATGCACTGATTTCAAAAGTATAGTAATTGTTACTTTACAGCTCACAATTTATATCGTTTTAAATAAATGGTGTAATATCAAACATATTATGCAAAGCAAAAATAGTAGGAGGTTCATTATAGTGGGTGCTTTTTAAAATAATTATTAAAAAATAAAGTAAATCTTCCATGTTATCAATATTTATTGATGTTCATGTAATGAAACATACTTTGAATAGTCATAATATGCAGTAGAAACTTTCATGTTTTAAAAATATGGGTATCAGGCTGAAATACTTTCAGAAAGCTATTATAAAATAAATATTTTGGAGTCTATCTTAGCTAACAATCCCACTGGTCTATACAGATCATTCTTTTATATACTTTATTTATGAAAAATCTATACCACCAAAAATATTTTCATATTTAGTTTCTAAATATGTTTGACCTTTTTTATTCCTTAAAGTAAAATAGTAATTTGCATTATATGTATATTGAATTAAATATTTTCATGGATTGTTATTATAAGAAAGAATAAAAAAGAGAAGTTTATATCCATGTAAATAGAGATAATCTTTAACCTTTAATGTTGCCAAGAAAGTAAAAAGAATCTTTTCTTTTGTTTCAAATCCAAGTTGTTATATGGATTTAAATCCAGAAAGTTATTTTTTGTAGGTGTGAGAATGTGAAAAAATAATATTTTTCTTGACATTCTGCAAATAATATTTTATAATGGCAATCCTTATAGTTCTTGGCACCAGTTGATAGCTATTATATCTAAAAATGTTTATTTTTAATTTAATTTAGTAGAAGTAATATTAATGTTCTGTATATATACATTATAGTGTAGTTGCTATTTATTATAGTAATAAATGAAAATATATATTTCTACAATCACAGTAAAATAATATAGCAAAGACTTAACTTTGGAAAAAAAATATATTAACTATTTTCTACCATCCTTTCATTTACTGATACATTTCATTCTTACGTATAAGACTTTGACTGCTTTAATTATTTAGTGAGAAATTTTATATTTTTTTATGTATTTTAATATGACACTCAGTATTTTTTAGAAGTTACTATGTATTTTGTATCTGTTAGTATTTTAATAAATACATAAAAATCAAAACATCACATGATCACAATTTCATATGCTTACACATGCTGTTAATAAGAGTAGGCACATGCTATAAATTAGTCTGGGGATGCTGGATGAATAGGTACTAGATAGGGATTTTATGCACAAACTTTTATGCATCCATTGATTATGAAAGCTTGCACTTGGTGGCACTGCTGTATGGAGAGTTTGGTACTCTTATTAATAAATACATCATACTTTAATGCGAACATAAGAACACACATACATATATGCCCTTTTTTACATGTGTATATAAAAGTGAAAGACTTATAAATAAATAAATATTAAATATAATAAACGTTAATTTTTATTAAAATAATATTAACAGATAATTGTAGACAATCTTTAATAAAGAATGAATTTAGGTTTGTTTAGAAACATATCAGCACGAAAAATTCATTTTATCATTCATTGAATCTTTCTTTTGAAATAACATCATTAATAATAGCATTTATGGTCTACTCCTATTATTTTATTATTTGTTTAGTCACGTAAATTCACACATATATGTATATGTTTACAGCTGCATCTAATAATAAAATAATTACTTTCGAAATGTAATTAAGTTTTGAAATAAAATATATATTTTTAAAAACCGCATAGTTTTGTTTGCTGAAAGAATAAATTTTTGTAAAAGATAATCACATTAGAAATTTAATTTTGTTTCTACATATATAAATTAAAAGCTACAATAAAAACTACGTGTTACAGATCCAATCTGCAATTCAATGCGAATAGAGGGTTGCTTGAATTGAAAAAAGAATTAGGCAATATTAAATGAAATAAATGGATTTTATGAAGTTAAAATAAAAAATGAAGAGGTAATTGATTTAAAAATGAAATCAGTACTTTATTATAAAGGCACAAATACTGGAAGCAGAAATATAGGGATTTATTATGAATAAAAATGGAAGATAAATATTACAAAGATTGATCGCATGACAGGTAGATTGGCAAGACTAATTGATAAACTTAATGAAAATACCAATAATTTTAATATCTCAATATGTTGTCATTGTAATGAAGAAATAGAGAATTTTTACAGAGATATGAAACATTATTTGAAGCAAACCAAACAATATTTTAAAATTGGCAAGGTAGACTAATACTAGAATTATGGTGACATAAAATATTAAATAAAAATGGATTTGAAAATGCTGTGTGCTTAAATTAATTTCCTGTTTTTTGAAAACATCCAATAAAAATGGACATAGCAGAAAACATCCAAACATAGGTACAGCAGAATTGGATTATATTGTGGCTAACAGAAAATATGCATTTTAAAACTGTAATATTTTTATTGGATTCATCACAGAAAATAGTCATTAATTAGGAGATGTAAGATACATATTAAAACAGAGCTATAAGAGATAAAAATTATTAAAAAAGGGCAGTACCAACAGCTGATGTTTCTAACATTCAGAAACCCTCCAATAAATTAATATTTAAATTGGATAATCATTCTAAAATATTAGAAAATATCAAAGATACTCCAGACTTGACTGAAAACTGTGATAAAATTAGATGATACAAAAAAAGCAGCAATTATTCTGAAAATATTCAACTGAGATAAGAAAATGTATGAAGAAAAAAAAATGAAACATTAAAATGACACATTAAGCAGAATTGAATCATCATCATCATCATCATCATCATCAACCATTATCAATCCACTGCACGATGAAGGTCTCTCTAATTTTAATCCATCTTCTCCAATCTTTAGCTTCTCTTCTCCACAACACCCCTGCACATTTTCTTAGTTCATCCATCCATCTCACATGTGGTCTTTTTCTGGGTCTTTTACAATCTCTTGGAATCCAGTTTAAAATTTCAATTGTCCATCTATTATCATCTCTTCTAAAAATATGTCCAGTCCAACTCCATTTCAATCTTTTAATTTTTTCAATAGAGTCAGTAACACCTGTTTGTTGTCTTACCCATACATTGCGTTTTCGATCTCTTCTTGTTACTCCCAACATACATCTTTCCATACTCCTTTGAGTGGTCTGAAGTCTCTGTATTGCTCTTCTATTAAGTGTCCAAGTCTCAGATCCATAAGTCAGAACTGGTAAAACGCATTTGTTAAAAACCATCCTTTTCAAACACATAGGCATATTTCCTTTTAGTATCAAGTTATTTCTACCAAAAGCACTCCAATCAAGTTTAATTCTATGATTAATTTCCTCCATTATGTTTCCATCTGTATTAATAATCTGACCAAGATATTTGTAACTGTTAACTTCTTCTAATTCTTCATAATCAATCTTTATTTTCATATTTTGAGCAAATCGATTAAACATTACTTTAGTCTTTTTAACATTTATCTTTAGTCCTACTTTTCTACTTTCATCTGCTAACTCCTGCAACATTTCCTGCAGCTTGGAAGCATTATTTGCAAAAACAACTACATCATCTGCGAAATCTAAATGACTTAAATATTCTCCATTTACTTTCACTCCTTTAGTTTCCCATTTTAATCCACAAAATACTTCTTGCAGCACTGCTGTAAAAAGTTTTGGAGATATGGAGTCACCTTGTCTTACACCTTTCTCAATGTTGATTTTTCCAGTATCATTATGTAATCTAATTGTTGCTGTTGCATTTTTATAAATATTCTTTAAAATATGACAATATCCTGGATCTATACCTTGATGATCCAATGCTTTAATCACTGAAGAAATGTGTATAGAATCGAATGCCTTTTCATAATCTACAAATCCAAAACATAATGACAACTCATATTCATTTGTCCTTTCTATGACTTCTCTCAATACCTGGATATGATCTATTGTACTAAAACCATTTTTAAATCCAGCTTGTTCTCTTGGTTGGTGGAAATCCAAAGTTCTCTGTAGACAAGTTGTAATTATCTTAGTAAAAATTTTATATAAAACTGATAAAAGGCTGATAGGTCTGTAATCTAGGGCTATATCAAATAAAGAAGTATAAAAATATAATTACGAATTAGGAGAAAAGCTATAGAAGAAAATAAAAGTGTCAAAAGTATAAACAATATCTTGATATTAAAAAAAAAGTTGTTTCAGTGAAAAGGAAAAAAGGTACAACTATTATCAACAAGAAACATGACATCATGGAATGTGTGAAAGAATTGTAAAAATAATTATATAATTATAAAAAACATAGTGCCTGCTACAATTAATACAATTTTTAAATTGGCAAGCATTTTAAATGAACAGATATGACATGTGAGAAAATGTATGAAAAGAGATAAAATTCTAGAAAATAATGAAATTATTATTTGTAACTTCAGGTGAAGAATTAGCAAAAATTAATGACAAAACTATATACGAAATCTTGTCAGATTTTCAAGCACTCTTCATCTATCAACTCTACCTCATATAACTGATACACATGACCACACACATGTGGAAAAAATAAATGATCTCCAATATAAATATTTGTGAATCAGCACTCATCCATTGGTCCAGATCATCACCGCCCACATCTATATATAATCAGTGCACAGTTTATATTAAGATAAAAAAATCTTCAAACTCTAATGGACAGACTTCAATCTTCTCCACCCTCCAACTGATGAGGGCTGGTTCAGCATGAAATATATGAAATATGTATATTGGAGATCATTTATATTTTTCACATGCATATGGTCATGTGTATCAGTTGTATAAGATAGAGTGGGTAGCTGAAAATATCTTGAAAGTCTGAGTTCAAATCCACTTTCATTACATCTTAAAGCTTGGTATTTACAATATACTAGTATTGATTTATCATCTTATATACTGAAATATGAATTTTTTTCTACAGAATAGGATTTTTCATATCTGCACTTACATATGTAATACATAGGGGGGTTGAACTCAGACTTTCACATGACTCTCAACCATCCACACTATCTCATACTGCTGACACATCAAAAAGATAAATAATCACCAATATGCACATTTCATGCTAAACCAGCACTCATCAATTAGTTCAGATTATCATCTCCACACATATATACAATCAAAGCTCAGCTTATATTAAGATAGTTAATCTTCATACTTTAATGTACAGGCTTCAAACTCCTCCATCCCACAACTCTTCAGCAATCCATTTCATTGAAAATCTGATGAAGGAATGTTCAAAGCTTATCTTAGTGCCAACCTTCTCATCCTACCCATGTTGACCACAAGTCACTCTGCCCCCCTCATATACAGGACATAGTCCATTTACATACATATATGAGGGATGGACAGACCTTAAAGCAATATATTCTGAAATATGAATTTTTTTTCTACAAAACAGGCTTTTTCATATCTGCACTTATATATGTAATATATCAAGAGTTTGAACTCAGACTTTCACATGACCCTCAACCATCCATGCTATCTCATATCACTGATACACTTGAATACACACCTATCAAAAAGATAAATAATCACCAATTTACATATTTCATGCTAAATCAGCACTCATCAGTTGATCCAGATTATCATCCCCACACACATATATATAATCAGTGCTCAGCTTATATTAAGATAGCCAATCTTCATACTTTAATGGACAGGCTTCAAACTACTCCACCCCACAACTCTTCATCCATCTATTTCATTGAAAATCTGATGATGGAATGCTCAAAGATGGCTGTAGGGTTGTGGAGTGGAGTACTTTGAAGCCTATCCATTAAAGTATAAAGATTGGCTATCTTAACATAAGCTGAGCTTTGATTGTATATATGTGTGGAGATGGTAATCTGGACTAACTGTCGAGTGCTGGTATAGCATGAAATACGTATATTGGTGATTATTTATCTTTTCGACATGTGTGTATTATAATGTAAAATTATAAGATATATGATGTCACTATGTACGCCATTTTGAACATCAGTTGCTATCTGCAAAGCAGTATATGTATATGATAATAAAAACATCAAATTAATATTTGCAGTAAATGTTTTTAGCCTAAAAAGGTCTCACTCCTATTTGTAATTCAGTCAGACTTTCTTTAAGTAAAAATGAAATATTAGACATCGTTTCATATTTTGACATTTAAAAAGCAGATATAGTTTGGATAAAATATTACTCTAAATAAGCTTTTCCTCTTTAACTAATCAAATTATTTTTTGAAAGATACCACACCTTAATTTTTTTTTTAAAAAAATAGAAATGATGTATGCATTTAGGTATATTTATAGTCAAAACAGCAATACCCACACAAACCAATAGATCTGTTATATATAATAAATAATTTATAATTTTTAAAATATATATTTCCCAATCAGTTTTGTTTGTTGTACCTATTGCACAGAATATAGTGTGACATTCAAACTTCCAAGTTACATATTGAGTCACATGAAAGTAATCATACAGATATTTCTTAACAATTTGCTCTGCAAAGAAATGATTCCAGAATCTTTAGATCTTGAGTGCTTTATTCTACCACTGTTCTAAAATACCCAAAATAGAACTCCTGTATTTTCTTTATAGTATGTCCAATATATAAGTAAGAGAACAAACAGGTGTTACTGTCCTCATCGAAAAAATTAAAAGACTGGAGTTGGGCTGGTTATATTTCTAGGAGAGATGATAATAGATGGACAATTGAAATCTTAAGCTGGATTCCAAGAGATTGTAAAAGACCCAGAAAAAGACCACATGTGAGATGGATGGATAAAATAAAAAAGTGTGCAGGGGTGATGTGGAGAAGAGAAGCAAAAGATCAGTGATGGATTTTGAACTTGGAGAGACCTTCATCCTGCAGTGAATTGAGAATGGTTGATGATGATGATGTCCATTTTATTTTTTCCATGTTTTTTAAAATTGTAAATATTCATCAAAGGTTTTTAAATCAATTTTTATTTCTTTTACATTTCTATAGTGCTATAATCAAATAACTTGATAAACTTTTTATTCTTTTAACTATTACATTTAGTATTGAAATCTTCCTGTTATTACTTGATATCATAGAAAATCGAAAATTCCATGTAATATAAATGATTAACAAATATACACACCTATGATGTAATTTATTTGTTAAATGTATATATTAAGACATGAACAAAAATAATTAAACTCAACAAAGTATGGAAAGGTATATGTTAGTAGTAACAAGAAGAAATCAAAAATGAAATACATCAGTGACACAACAAACAAGTATTACCGATGTCATGGAAAAATTGAGACTGAAGTGGAGTTGGGATGGACATATTGCTAGAAGAGATGATTGTAGATGGACAATTGAAATTTTAAATAGGGATTCCAAAAGATTTTAAAAACCTAGAAATAGACTATGTGTGAGATGGATGGGTGAAATAAGGAGTGGGTGTTTGCTCATTTACATAAAATTTGAATAAGAACTTTAATTAGGGAGAACAGGCCATCTTTTTGAGAGGGACACCTCATGATTCTTTTCTATTGATAGAATTTTACCACTTGATATGTGCCATATTTCTTTAATTTTTCATTTAAAACTGTAACTCAATACAGTTATCCTATATTTATAATTCTACAGAGGCAAAACTATCCATACAGTAGTGCCACCCTGTGTCAAACAGAGTAATCAATGAATGCCAGAAGGCTTGTTCATAAAATCTCTATCTAGTGCCTACTCATCCAATATCCCCAGACTAGTTTCTGGCTTGTGGCCATCATCAGTGAGGAACCTTGGATCTGAAAGCACTGCACCTAGATCTTAGGATCTAATGCAACCCTCCGGCAGCCACTTTTTAACTCTACTTTACTACAAAACTATGAGAATGAAATTGAAAGCACAATAATATTTTCAATCTAAGCTCAATAGCTTATATAGTCATATGGGTCTGAACTCAATTCAGCACCCATACATTTTGGTGTCTTTGGCTCTTAAACAACCATAGCCACCCCTGTCCTATTAGGCAGGATTGGTGTTAAACCACTAAACATCACATGATCACCATCTCTATACTAGCACATAATTTTTGTAAACAAAGGCAAAACTCTCCATAGTTTTGTAGTAAAGTAGAGTTAAAAGGTGGCTGCTGGAGGGTTGCATTAGATCCTAAGATCTAGGTGCAGTGCTCTCAGATCCAAGGCTCCTCACTGATGATGGCCACAAGCAAGAAACTAGTTTGGGGATATTGGATGAGTAGGCACTAGATAGGGATTTTATGCACAAGCCTTCTGGAATCCATTGATTACTCTGTTTGGCACAGGGTGACACTACTGTATGGAGAGTTTTGCCTTTGTTTACAAAAATTATGTGCTAGTATAGAGATGGTGATCATGTGATGTATAATTCTACAGCTTTATTCAATCTTAGTGGTCATCACTAGAAATAAACCCATAAAAAATAAAAAAATATTATTTTTATAAGCTTACACACATATACACATCCATTATACATTCTTTTATTCATCTTTTCTATCTTATAACTATTATCTATCATCAAACAAGCAACTCCCTTCTTATACAGTCAATACATATACATGCATATATATTACAGCTTTTTACTTTCTAACATTGACAATTTCCCTTCCAATTTTATCAAACCATTGAACATATTAATATATTTGTACATCCATTATACATTCTCTTATTCATTTTTTTCTACCTTATAATTACTACCAATCAAACAAACAACAATCTTATACTATCAGTATATATGCATATATAAATACTTATACATTCATATGTATTACAGCTTCCAATTATCTAATAGTGCTGTTTGAAAATAAGAAGCTGTGATATATATGAACGTATATGTATTGATGGTATAAGAGAGTTGTTTTTTTGATAATAGATAGTAGTTATAAGATAAAAAATATAAATAAGAAAATGTATAATGGATATATATATATATATGTGTGTGTGTGTGTGTGTGTAAATTTTTAAAAATAATATTTTTTTATTTTTTCATGAGTTTATTTCTAATTATGACCCCTAGATAGTGTAAAAAGTTGTAGAATGTTTATTGTCACATGATTAATTTTTAAATGGCATCTTGAGAAGATTCATTGGAGAATGAAAATCGATTTGACGATATTAAATTAAACTGTATACAAACCAATGGTCTATTAATTTGATTTATGTATAATTCGATTGATTAAGTGTTCATAGATTTTTGACAACATTATGGTTGTATAATTTTCTGGAAAATGACTGTAAGAAATGATATGTATATATAACAATTGTGTATATCTTCTTTCATTTAATTTTTTTTATTCCATTGTAATATATAAATCAGTCATTATTTACAGCAACAAATTCATTTATATAATTCTTACTAGATTTCTGGCATTAGAAGAAAAATGTACCTCTACTAAATAATGTCATTTCACATTATAATATAATAATAATAGTCAAGCATTGTTCGTCGAGAGGTCAGCGACGGCAGCTTTACAAGCAATTGTCCGGGTTAGCCGGTTCGTTTCCCGGCTGATGCTATGACACATGAAAAATAATAATAATAATAAATCAACTATGCACTTTAATACTAATAAATTCAATTAAACAAATTTGAATTTAGCAGTTGAGATTTGGAAATATAAATAAAAGTTCTGAAGAAGATTGCTGGGACAATCGAAACTGTCTAAATTAAAGCATTATGAAACAGTATTAAAATGCATAGTTGATTAATTATTATATTATATACATTTGGCAATGCAGTAAAAAAGATTAGTTATTATCATTTCACATTGTAGTAGAAAATATTTAAAATGAAATAAAAGTATTGAAAAATATTTTTAACGTAAACAATAATTAAAAATAAATAAATTATAAAAACTATTAACATTTTCAAAAAAATAAGTATTATGTGAAAGAAAGAAAAATAATATTAAATTATTATTAATTATGACTTTCTGATTTGTATTTATGCAGAGTGTATATATAATATAATATTTTTAATTGTTGTAAAAATAAAAAGAATCAATTTAAAACAAAATTAAAGACAACTCACTATAAATAAAATTATTATTTAATACATCAATCCAGCTTTCATTCCTTAATGGAACCCATTCAAGCTGTTTCTTTTTACACCATCACATGACCAATTACCCTATAGCAACTCCTCTAGTGGACATTATTTACATTACATTACTATAAATATAATTATTAAAATACATACATTAAATATAATTAGTAAAATACATACATGTACATAAAAATGATTAAACTTATTGTAGCCCCCCCCCCCCCCATAATATACATACAAATAATCTAAATAATATTTTTGGAAATTATCCATTTACAATTATTTAATTAGAAAGCACTTTATTTAGAATAGTATCCAATTAAGGTTAACTACCTCGGACTAAGAGTGAACATAAAATTATCAGGCTATTATATTGAAAAGAAGAAATATGTGCCTATATATACATATATTAAATTATTGATTAGATATTGTACTTGAGGATGTATTTTAAATATTGAAATATATTAATTATTATAAACTCATTATAATCAAATATGAGTATGAATGATTTTAGAAAAAATTAACTTTATTTAAATATTCCAAAAAACATTCAGTTGTTAGTAATATCACATCAAACAGATTAGTATATGCACAAGTTTTTGATAGGGATTATTCTCCCCTCTTCTTCAGGTGTTGCTAGCCTAACCAGTGACAGTACTAGCATGGAATTTGAACCCGGACTTTAGCAGGATGGCTCAGTTGGTTAGAGAATTACCTTAAAATTCAATACTCAAGAATCTAAGGGTCCAGGTTCGAATCCCATGCTAGTATTGTCAATGGTTAGGCAGCAACACCTTAAGAAGAGGGGAGAATAAGATCTCTCAAAACGTTGTGCACATACTAACTTGTTTGATGTGCTATTACTAAGTTAAATGTATTTGTAATATTTAAATAAAATAAAAATTTTCTAAAGACATTCAATACTCATATTAGATGGTGGAAATAGTCCAATATAAAAATACAACTAAAACACCACCATCACAAACTGTCAGGAAAACATTCATTGTCATCAAGTACAGAGAAAAGGTAATAGTTAATATTTAAAATTTTTAGAGCTAAGCATGCTTTGAGTAAATAACTACCAGAATTAGAATGCAGTTTTGTTTAACAGCTGAAAAGTATGCCCAAATATGTATGTGATTTATACGCAAATGAGGCATTTAAACATTCCATTTTTTTCAATAATGGAATGTATAACTCCTTTCAATTAATTGGGTTTGATCTTTTGCAATTGCCCATGCCTTCTTATATTTTGGCTTTCTATCATCTCCTTCAGTACAAACTATGCTTACATTAGGAAGACTAAAAGTATGACCTGCAGTGAGTTCACAATCAAAACAGATCCAATTGTATTTGTTGCTTAGTTTAACCCTGTTGTATAAGTGTATGTGCTGGATGATTTTCATAGATCTATTTGCATATGATTATCCACAACATCTCATTTTGTAATTCTCTATATTATGAGAAACTGCATGCAAATAGATCTTTGAGAATTGCCATGAACTCATACTCTGTTGTATAAGTATGTGCTCTGGGCAATTCTCATAGCTGTATTTCCATATAATTCTCTGTAATCCAGAAAATTACAAAATGGAATACGTTATGGATAATTACATGCAAATCATCCAGCACACATACTTATACAATAGGGTTAAACAAAACAATGGATATAATTAAATCTGTTTTGATCATAAGATCACTATGGGTCATACTTTTAGTCCTACTAAAGTAAGCATGTTTTGTGCTGATAGTGATGATAGAAAACAATGTAAGGAGGTATATAGGTGTAATAATTTAAAAGCAATTAATAGAAAGGAGTCGTGTGTCACATTATCAAAAAAATGAAATATTTAAATGCCTCATTTGCATAATAAATCACTTCCATATATAGGCATAATTTTCAACTGCTAAGCAAAATAGTACTATAACTCTGGTAATTGTTTTTTTTTTATATGTCAAACATTGGCCGAGAAGCGAACCCGGCCCGTTAGTTGTCAGCTGAAAGCATGCTTAACATGATATAAGTTTTAAATACTAAATATTACCTTTTCTTAACACTTGATTGTAACAAGTTTACAATAATTACTATAATCAAAGAAAAAAAAGTATATACTATTTAGAAATATTGAACTATATAAAATTTCTTATTTTAGTTTCCTTTGAGTATTCATTTTTTATGAATCATATTTTTAAATTCTTATTTTGTTTGTATATTCACTCTTACATACTCTTTTTTCTTACAAAAATGACTTTATTGGTTAGAATGTAGAGATTCTTAGAGGTATGGGCTAATTTCAGATTTCATCCATGTATCACTTTGAAAAAAGCAATAGGTCATTTGAGGGTTTTTAGAGATTTGATTGATTTCTTTATTACAAAAAAGTTTATTGTAACCACGTACCAAAGAATGTCTTAGCTATGCATCTTAATAATAGTTATATCACAATGCATGTAACCTGTTTACGCATACTTTTATTATAACAAATGGTATTTGAACTTCTAGTAAGTAATTTTCTCTCTTCCCCTTTACTTCAATATGCATTTCACAATATTTAAGAGTCCAAGTGGTACAAATTTGGTTAGCCATTATTCATACCCTCTGTTATTAAATCAGGCAAAACTGTCCATACAGTAGTGCCACTCAGTGCAAGCCATAGTAATCAATGGATGCCAGAAGGCTTGTGCATAAAATCCCTATCCAGTGCCTATCTATCCAATATCCCCAGACTTATTTCTAGTTTGTGGCTTTCATCAGTGAGAAATGGTGATCATGTGATACTTAGTGACTTCATGCTCTCTGTTGTCTGATATGTTCAGAAATTCTCTTTATTTACACCCTTTTTTCGATGATAGCATAGAACGTAAATAAAAAACAAACCCTCCTTTCCAAATCTCTTGTTTTTCAAGTTATACTCTAATCTGGTAATCTTTTAAATTACAGCGTTATTTTATTTCAAAATATTTTTTTTATAAGTCTTTAGTTTTTAATCACTTTGTTGAATAATGAAAAAATATTTTAATTAGGTTACAAAAACATAATTTGATCTTTTCATTAAGCATTTCAAATTTATTTTTTTATCCTAGAAACATAATTATATACATATTTTTATTAATGCTATATAAAAAATTATAATTTCATTGCTAACAAAATATTCTTATTTTACTATTAAAAATCTATTTGAAATTGATGTTATATAGCAAACATCAATAATACAGTATTACACCTGTGAAAAATATTCTATTCATTTTTCTCTCTTTCTAATAACTAGAATTGTGCTGTCAGGCATTGAGTAAGATAGCTTTTTCTACAATATTAAAAATACAAATATTAATGTGATCATCTTTCATATTTTGTAAACACTTAAATAAATGCTTTAATAAATTCATTTTTCTCATCCACACACACAGATACACACATTACGTTAATCACATATATATTTTGACTGAATTAAACGTCTATCCAGCTTTATAATTTTTATACATATGTGATCTATATATGGCCACAATATATAGATAAAAAGATAGATGGATGACTGGACAGATGTACAAAACAATAGGTAGATCAGTACAGTGGCAGGTAGGAGCTAAAAAGATTGATAAATAGATAGGTAAGTAGATCATAGACATAGAGATGGATTAGATGATTGAAAGATTATTGGGTGAGTAGATAGATACAAAAATATATAAATAGGTAGGTAATATATACAGAGAGATTGGTAGATGGATTGATAAATAAATATGATAAATTGATGGAGAAGCAGATAGATAGATTAATAAATATTTAGATAATTATGTAGATGGGTGGAGAAACAGTAGATAAATATAGGTAGATGAATGGACGAATGAGTAAGTAGATAGATGGATAGATAGAAACCCAGAAAAATAGGTAAATAGTCAGGTAGATTAAAATATGATAGGCAATTAAATAAATTTATCAACAAATAGATAGATATAAATGTAAATATATGTTTATATCATTTACTAAAGCCTTTTCCTTCTTCATAGACTAAAAGCATGTCTAATCTTTTCATTTAAAATGCCTCATAATCCAGAATGTATAGTAATGCTAATAGTTATTTTGCTTTTCCTCCTATTTTTTATTATTATATAATTTCATAGTGAAGTCATTTAACACATGTTATGATCTTTTTAACAATAGTTTTATTGTTTTTCTTATTGTTCAAATAACTTTTTCTCCAGTATTAACATATTATTTTATAATTTTGAAACTTTTTTTTTGTATATTTCCTTGTCAAATTATTATTTTTTATATTGTTAGAATTCTTTTTTAAAAGCCTCCCTTTGGTCATCCACTCTAACCTATATAACTGATATACATGCCCACATACACATGAACAAGATAAATGATCTCCAATATATGTAACTCATCAGTTGATCCAGATTATCATCTTCCACACACACACACACATATATATATATATATAATCAGTGCTTAGTTTTTATTAAGATAGCAAATTTACAAACTTTAATGAACAGGCTTCAATCCTCTTCACTCTCCAGCCATCCGTATCATTAAAAATCTGGTGATAGAATGCACAAACCCTTTCCAGATATTCAATTTTTGTTAGTGGATCATTTTCAAAAAGTTTGCATTCCTTTTTTTTTTTCATATCTTGTCTCATTTAAAAATTTGCTAATGATTTACTGCTTTTTGTATCAATTACTTTTGTTCCAGTTCTTTATAAAGTATTAGTTATTTTCCTATTGGCCTCAGTTAAATTTGAATGGTTTCGAAGGTTAGAAATATCGACTGTTAGTGGTAACATTTTAGATAGTTTTCATTTCTCTATCCTTGGACAAACATATATCTTATATTTATACTAATTGAACATTCCTTTCTTGTATTGAATCTATACAGAACACTACAATTTTTAAATACATATTTTTGGTTAGTCAAAATATAATCCAAATCTGTTGTATTTTATTTGAATATTTAAAACAGAAAGAGTGCCCCCTAGTGCAAGCCAGGGTAATCAATGAACCCATGACATTCCTTTCTTGTATTGAATCTATACAGAACACTACAATTTTTAAATACATATTTTTGGTTAGTCAAAATATAATCCAAATCTGTTGTATTTTATTTGAATATTTAAAACAGAAAGAGTGCCCCCTAGTGCAAGCCAGGGTAATCAATAAACCCATTGATTATTCTGGCTTGCACTAGGTGGCACTACTATATGGAGAGTTTTTCCTCTATTTTAATAGCTTGTGTAACCAAAAAAATTAATGGTCATGTGATGTTTAGTGGTTTAATACCAATTCTGCCCATATAATAATGGTGGCTATGGTTACTAAAGAACCAAAGACACCAAAATGTATAGATTCTGAACTGGTTTCAGTTCTATATGACTATACCAGTGAATGAGCTTGAATTGAAAACATTATTGTGTTTCCATTTTGGACTCAAATCTTTATATAGTTAGCAAATAAGGGTGCCTCACTGATGAAAGCCACAGGCCAAAACTAGTCTGGATATATTGTATAAGTAGGCAATAAATAGTGATTTTATGCACAAATTTTCCTACATCCATTGATTAATCTGGCTTACACTGGATGGTACTACTATATAGAAATCATTGCCTCTGTTTTAATGGCTTGTGTAAGCAAAGGAAATAGTGATCATGTGATGTTTAGTAGTTTGTTTGAATATTTCCATTTTCATTTAGCATTTTTCTCACAGAAAAAAATTCATAACGCATAATGTTTCTATTTTTTCACAAATTCCATAAATCTATATCCTGTCTCATTTTTATAACTAAAACTAAACTTGCTTAAAACACTTCCAGCTTATAAACATTTTCTGATTTTAGCATTAAATTCCCCTGTAAACAATTTTATTAATGTTGTTTGGTGTGATCAAAATCTTTTGTTACATTTATACCAAAAATCCTTTACTTCTTCATCGTAATGAGAAGATGTTGGGATATGAAACTAAACTATCTGCATTTGCTATCTTCCATTAATTTGATAACTAATCTTGTCTTTCTGTCTGATGTACCATAAATCTCCACAATATTGTTTTTCCACATTTTATTTATAATGAATTCTATTCATTACTATAATATCTTGAGAAGGTCTCAATGGAGATGAAAGCCGGTTTGATAAATATTTAATTATACTTATTAATAGTTGTTTATTTCAGATCGTGTTTGATTGATTATTTATTTATGTGTTTGTGACAACATTATGGATAAATAAATTATATTGGATATTTGACCATCATAGTGAATTCTATTCTATTTGTGCTTCCAATATTTGTACTTTTGTAGTTAAGTGCTTATCTATTTTTCAATCATTCACCTCTTCATCTTTTTTTCTAATTTCACAAAATCCAACAATATCGTATTTAATATTAAATATTTTTTCTTTCAATTCATGCAATCTTTCTTCGTTTGAAATTGATTAGCAAGAAAATAAAAGGTCATCATTACCTGCTTATGTTTGCATATATTTTAATATTTAAGTAGAGGGATTTGAACTCAGGATTTTTAGTCTATTTGTCCTCTACTTCATCTCAAGCAAAAGATACACATGTAAAAAAGATACATGACTTCCAATATATGTATTTTGTGCAGAACCAGTTCTCATCAGTTGGACAAGATCATAATCTCCTATTACATATATACAATCAGTGCTTGGCTTATATAAGATAGCAATTCTGCAAACTTTAACAGACAGGGTTCAGCCTTCTCACCTTTACAACTATTCAACCATTCATTTTATTGAAAAACTGATGATGAAATGCTCAAATTCTTATTGGATTTGGTATTGTAGTCATACCCATATAGATCTTACATCAATATAACCCCTCATATTATCGACTATTAGTTATCCAAATATATTAATAGGAAAGTGATGGGCCAAACTTATACTAAGATATAATTTATTTCTCAAGCAATATGTAATTCTATACTGAATGCTTTTAATATAAGGATTTGAACTCAGGATTTTTCCATCTCTCCATTCCATTTCAAGCAACCATAATTAACAATACATTGTCAATAGCTAGATGGTATTTAAACATAAATCACATGATAACAGCCAAACCTTAAATAGATTATAGACTCTACAATTGGTTGTCAAGGCAATCTCTATAGATAGAAAAATGGAATCCATTTTTCAGCTTAGTCTAAGATTTTAATATAGATAAAGGATACTGATGCATAACTATAAGAGATTTTGATTTGTGTCCTAAAAGTTTAAGTAAATCCTATTAAAACAAGTCTAGATAAACATTTTGAATTAGTTTTGTAATCATTTTTACAAATTTTCAAACAAAAGTTCTATTAGATAATAAACCAAAAAGTGCCAATAGTTGGGTGATTTCTTCCTTTGTCAACAGGTTGCAGATTCTATGATTTATTTAAAATTTGACTGTTGCCATGTGATTTACACTTAGAAATCACCTAGCTACTAACAATTTGTGGTTCATTATCTAAAAAAAATGAATGGTAGTTTAGTCTAAAGGGTTGTAAAAATGTTTATTTATTAATCAAATTTCAAAGTAAGTTATCTTCACATGTTGAATGGAGTTGATTTAAACATCTTGGCAGATATAAATCTCAGTCTGTTAATCATGTGTGTCAGCATATTTTATATTTTTTATCTATAGATGTTGCCTTGACAAGAGATATTGCTGATTCCATAGTTTATTTGACAACAAAATATTAATCCAAGTAATTCAAATTATATTGGTTACATTTATGTTGAAATGTCCCTAGTCCACCCTTGGATTGCTTTATAGTGATATCCAAATGATATTGGTTACATGCATGTAATTTTAGGTTTTCAATGATGATTGTCATATAATGTTTGCTTTTATCTAAATGTTAATTGATATGGTTTTGCTTTTTCAATTTATGATCTTGTAACAATGATGTTCCCATGGATCTTTGTACTGTAACCCTGAAGACCCATGATAGACAATGCTTGTAACCATCTGTTTGAAACAGTGCCTATGTTCACAATTATGTATTTTGGTTCTGTAAATAAAGTATCCTTTGAAATGTAATTATGATTTTTATTAGGTAATTTAGGTTCCATTAAGAATTGTATTTATTTTTAATTTATAGAAAGTTTATTTTGTTATATTAAATATATATTATTCTATTTCTCATTTAGTTAAGCTAGTTTATTATTTAATGCAATAAAAAAGGCAGATAGCTTTATTGCTCTGGAGTACATAAAATCCTAAGTCAGACATTTTTTCAAGTATGCCAAACTGCTCACTATATTACATTTTGCATAATTAATTGAGTTCATTTATGACTGTTCTTATGGATTATATTTAATCTATATAAATCACTATTATGTTATATATAGAACTTGCAAATAAGCTCTTAACAAACTTTGCAGAATATCCCCAATCCCAGACCGGTTTCTGCTACTGGCTTCTTCAGTGTGGTGCTAGGATATTGAAGCATTAGATTAAAAATACCAGGACAAGCCCAGCACATTATTTAATATGGCTATTTAAGTTAGATAGCTGGATTGAAAGACATATGGATGTCTGAAAATTTCAGATATTTTCTATTTAATAGTTATCCAGTAGATGAAGTACTGGGCTTGTCCTGGTATTTTTAATCTAATGCTTGAATATCCTATCACTTCACTGAAGAAGCCAGTAGCAGAAACTGGTCTGGGGTTGGGGATATTCTGCAAAGCTTGTTAAGAGCTTATTTGGGAGATCTATATATAACATTTGTAATACAAGCTTGTTAAATTAGGTCATGTGACATCTGACTTGATTTTTTTTTTGTAAATCACTATTAATATATTGTAAATACTGAACTTTAAGATGTAATTAATGGGACTTTGAATACAGACTTTTAAGCTTCTTTCAGCTATCCACTCTATCTTATATAACTGATATATCTAATCACATACATGTGAAAAAGATAAATGATTTCCAATATTCTTATATCATGCTAAACCAGCACTCATAGCTTGAAAGTCTGTGTTCAAATCTGCTTTAATACCATCTTAATGTTTAGTATTTACAATAGTAGTAACTTATACAGATTCAGCCTGAATTCTGCCCACCCCTCTATGTATTTAAATGAACATATTAAGATCTTATATATGAGGGGTCAGACTGAGTTAAGGTCAACATTGGTATGACAACAATATTGGCATTAACAAAGGTCTGAGCATTCCATTATCAAATTTTCAATAAAGTCTGTCCATTAAAGTTTGAAGATTTGCTATCTTAATGTAAACTGAGCACTGATTGTATATATGAGTGGGAAGTCTGGTCCAACTGATGAATGCTGTTTCAGCATGAAATACGTATATTGGAATTTTTTTTCACATGTATGTGATCATGTGTATCAGTTATATAAGATGGAGTTGATATCTGAAAGAAGCTTGAAAATCTGGGTTCAAATCCTTTTTACTTAATCTATATATAAAAGTTCTTTATAAATGTCTTACATATAATTTTATATTTAAATAAAATCATATCTATAATTATTATTATTTAGCTTTTTTCATAGGGGAGAGTGTACCGGACTTCCTTCCCCTCCAAGAAAAAATCAACACTATACATGGGACCCCAAAATTCAAATTTACCCGCGATCCCAAAAAGCCATAACGTGCACTGCATATAAATATATGCTGAGTATTACAAAATAATTATAAAAGTAAATCAGTTCTTTAAAGCGAACTTACACACTTATACGCACAGTCACATACATAAATAAGTAAATCTGCAAGTAAGTTTTTATATAGAGCTTAGCAACATGCACGCACTTGTACGTATAAAAAGGTAATTGTAAAAGTAAATTAATTCTTATTTGATCAAGTTGATGTTTATAAAAATTGCTTGTATTAATTACGATTTACTATAATTTTGCCAATTAAAATAACGAGCTAATGGCGTGTAGAACTTTTCAAAAGTTATACATTTGACAGGTGATTAGAATAAAATGACAGGTAATTGGAATATTTTATAAAAAAAGCAATCACCTATATAAATTAACGGTGACAGATCACAAAATAACTATTAACAGCTGAAAAAGATTTTGTAGTGATTTTTTTTTTAATTGGAGTAAAATATTTTTTTAAAGAAAAAGATTTATTACAAATTAGCTATGTCAAGAAAGTCTTTTGCTAATTACTTATTCTATACAAAGTAGTTTAGAAAAAGCACTAATTTTTAAAGACGTTTAGACATGTCAATAACAGATGCATTGTATAAAGATAAAATATAACCAATTCTGTATTGTATGTGTTGTTTCCTACCATATTCCCACTAGATAAAACATGCTAACTTCACCGCAAATATGTATTTATAAATATTCTTTATGCGTAACAGAGACGACAACATAATTTCTTAAACAGCAGGCTCAAATATTGGTATTAGTAAGTTGTGGTTCCACATACAACAATTAATTATATTTACAATTGCAGCCATTAGACTTTATAAAATACTAATAAATAAAATAATAATAATAAAAGCTTGCATAGTATATACAGTCTTTAGTTTTGCTTTGATACACCTTAGTGGAAATTTCTTTGGGATTAAAAGTCAATATCTTACCACGCTTTCTTTTTGGGTCAGTCATCTTCTGCTTATGAAACCTTATGATTAATCTTCAGTGAAAATAGAAAAGCTAATTCCCTCTCTTTTGTTTTCTTACCAATTCCCATGAGACTTTTATTCTTTTCGAAGCTTAAGTTGTTTGTAAGGCTTACTTTCTTTTGGGGCTTAAAGTGTTTTTAACTTTAATTACTCTTAATTAATTAATTATTAATTTTAGTTAAATCAATATTGTTTTAATAGTATATATATATGTTTTCCAGAAAATATACATATTATAACAACTTATTTACCTAATAAATACATATATTTGTTTTACTGAATATATATATACATATCACTATATCGGTAACCGGGGTGTTTATATCAAAGTGTGTCGAAAGTTGACTTAGCAGATTATTAAACATATTATTTTATATGTATTTATTATTATTTATCTTTTACATATTTTCTACGGCTTCAACTTTTGTTTTATATATCACATACTATGCGATATGATGCACTATGGCTTCTTCTTTCTCGGAGTCCGGAATCTCAGCTAAATATCACGTTATCACCATTTCTTATGCTTGCTCGTAACTGTTATTTAAACAGGCAAAACTCTCCATACAATAGTGCCACTAGTGCAAGCCAGAGGGCTTTTATGCACAAGCCTTTTGGCATCCATTGATTAATCTGGTTTGCACTGAGTGGCCTTACTGTAGGGAGAGTTTTGCCTGTTTTAATCTCTCAGCTACTATGCCAGAGAAATATATTAGCCACTTTACTTTCCCTTTCGATTCCCCATTCTAAGTTTTTGCTATCTTCTCCATCCTGCTCTATCCCATTTCCACAACATTATCTTCTTCCACTCTATGGCCTTTATATCTAAATCCCCCTTAACTTTTTTTAAACCCAACATAAAAACCAAGAACTCACTTTTTGTATAATCACTTTGTTTATATTTATGTTTCCACAAATTTCATTACTTATACCCTTTCTTCTTGTAAACATTTATATTCAATTAACAGATCCCTAATATTTTGTATGCCTTTCTTATATAATTTGCAGACTAAATCACCCACATTTCTCCATTTATGCATATATATCCTTGTTGCTAATGATCCTAACCAAGTTTTAAACAGTAATCTACTTTCCTTGCGATTATCATAAATTAATTCACACCCAATATTCTGTTTACTTCTATATAGAGAGAGATTTTGAATTCTTTCTCTTTCAGCACTTATATAAAAACAAAGCTTGTTTAGAGCTATTGGTAAGCTCCATCTAGTGATCATTTAAATGCAAGTTTAAAAGCAAGTTACAAAATTTATAACTTGTTTTATTAATTTTATATATATATATCATAACCTCCCTCTTTAAAAGCTTATATTTTCTGAAATAATATTTTAAGTGGTTAAAATTTTTTATTTCTTTAAAAATCCAAATGCTCATATCAGTGCAGTTTTTGTCTAAATTTTCTGGACTAAATGATTTAATTTCTGGTTTTGCCATTTCTACCTCTTCTGTGATGTCAGTACAATTATCAGTACTTACGTATTTCTCTGGTGGTGAAATTTTAGTCTTCATTAAAATCATTATGATTATCTATGATTACAGTAAAAAATCAAGTCATACATCATGTGACTTAATTGATATTTTAAATCTAGTGTCTGGATGTCCTAGCACCTGACTGATGAGAGCCATTGGCTTGAAACCAGTTTGGGAATAGGGATGTTTCTAGATAGAGATTTTAAATGCTTTCTCTTATGTCAAGCATTGGTGGTATAGTGGTCAGCACAGCTGCCTTACAAGCAGTTCTGGGTTTGCAGGTTCATTTCCCAGCTGATGCTTTGACACATGAAAACCTTGTTTAGAGCTATTAGCACTCATTGTATTATCTATGATTGCTAAATATTTGGTGGTATTTAAGTAAATTTAACTTTCAAAATTTATAGAATATTTTTATCTCTACGATACATTCTTTACTAACTTCTAGCTATCAATAACCTACTTATGCTTTAAATATAGCCATCTTTGGTCACGGAAATAAATTGACATTAATACAGAAAGTAAAGTTATTTTCCAAAATTGTTAAAAAAATGATTTTTTAAATCTTTGAAAGTTAAATTTACTTACTTAATTAAAGTTATAACTAATAATTTATCAAGTGCATACTCATTATCTAAGCAATATATATTAAGACTATAACTTTAAGACTATGCACTTAAATGTGACAGGAGAGACCTCTACAAATCTTTAACACAAGATTAATGACTTTAAAAAACAAGAGTGGCTCTTATCTTCGACTTAATTTCTAAATATATAGGTGAATCTAAAGCATTTTGATTGGTGAGTGTGAAGTTATTGAATGCTTCACTGATTAAGTTCACAATTTCTATTACAAGCTAACAATTGCAAAATCTTTCGATTTCTAGCAAGGCAGGTCCTTACTATCATATTTAGGCACATAGTCTTAAAGTTATAGCCTTATATATTGCTTACTTACTTAAATAAAACCTACTATTAAATATTTAGCGGTCATACATAATCATAAGATTGAATTTTCACTGACAGACTAATATGAAAGGAACTCAGTTGTTTTTATTATAAAGTCAGTAAACATGGTTTAAACATTTGTGTATTTCAACTCCAGTTACCATCTTAATGTCCGTTATTTGTCGGATAAAAGTTTGACATCTCTTCATACAGTTTTGGATGAAGTATGGAAATTACCCATTCAGAACTATCAAGAGGTGTGAACATGTGTATTTGTATCTTTGGTAATTGCACAAAAAAATCTTACATACTTACATATTTAATATATAGGAGCACAGACTTTTGCATGACCCACCACTCTCCACACTATCTCTTAACACTGATACACTCGAAGACATATACGTCGAAAAGATAAATAATCACCAACATACATATTTCCTGCTATACTAGCAATCATCAGTTGGTCCAGATTACCATCTCTACACATATATGCTATAATTGTTCAGATATATATATATATATTAAGATAGCCAATCTTCATACTTTAATGGACAGGCTTCAATCTACTCCACACTCCAACACTTCAACCATCCATCCAATTGAAAATCTGATGATGGAATGCTCAAAGGCCATCCTTAGGCTGAGATTCTTTTCACACCCATATTGGCCTAAGGTCAATCTCACCCCTCATGTACAGGACATAACATCTCTACTATGTAATAACTGAAACACACAGGCTTATTATATACCTGTGTCTATATAAGTAATGTATAGGATATATGAGCACAGACTTTCACATGACCCACCACTCTCCACACTATCTCATAACACTGATACACTTGAACACATATATGCTGAAAAGATAAATAATCACCAATATATGTATTTCATGCTAAACCGGCAATCATTAGTTGGTCCCGATTACTATCTCTACACATATATGCTATAAGTGCTCAGATATATATTAAGATAGACAATCCTCATACTTTAATGGACAGGCTTCAATCTACTCCACACTCCAACACTTCAACCATCCATCCAATTGAAAATCTGATGATGGAATGCTCAAAGGCCATCCTTAGGCTGAGATTCTTTTCACACCCATATTGGCCTAAGGTCAATCTCACCCCTCATGTACAGGACATAACATCTCTACTATGTAATAACTGAAACACACAGGCTTATTATATACCTGTGTCTATATATGTAACGTAGAGGATATATGAGCACAGACTTTCACATGACCCACCACTCTCCACACTATCTCATAACACTGATACACTTGAACACATATATGCTGAAAAGATAAATAATCACATGAGGGGTGAGATTGACCTTAGGCCAACATGGGTGTGACAAGAATCTTGGCCTAAGGGTGGCCTTGGAGCATTCCACCATCAGATTTTCAATTGGATGGATGGTTGAAGTGTTGAGTAGATTGAAGCCTGTCCATTAAAGTATGAGGATTGGCTATCTTAATACATATCTGAATACTTATAGCATATATGTGTAGAGAGGGTAATCTGGACCAACTGATGATTGCTGTTTAAGGATGAAATACATATATTGGTGATTATTTATCTTTTCAAATATATGTGTTCAAGTGTATTAGTGTTATGAGATAGTGTGGATAGTGTTGGGTCACGTGAAAGTCTGTGCTCATATACCCTATATATTACATATATAGCCACAGGTATATAATAAGTCTGTGGGTTTCAGTTATACTTACATATTGTTCAGCATTATTTTTAATGGGGCCTTAAAGTGATTTTGGTGTCATAGCTTAAATCTAAAAACTGAATTTCTAATGTATGTTCAATAGAAATCTTATTTATCAGGCAGATTTTAATACAAAGATAATCAAAAAACATTTTTACTATAACAGGATTTATACTATCTCATAAATGTGTAATGGCAGTAGCTTTTCTATTGGTGCCTTTCTGTACCTATAATTTTAATGACATTCCACTAGCACTGTTATTTTTTTAATGATTTTTATAAAATGTTTGAGGGCTGTTGCTTTTCCTGTCTATTTCTAACACACTTAGTTTATATAATATTTTGTCTTCCAGGCTTATTAGTTCTAAACTCTCAACTTGTGTGGTTTAATTTTTAAATTGGATTTGTATTTTACTGTATACATGTTTTATTTTTTTGTTGTTTTTTATTACTTTTTTGATATCACTTTCTTTGCAAGTTCATCATTACATCATGTCTTGCAACTTATTATCTTTGGCCTATATAGCCTATTCTCTTATACTGATAAGGTTTAATGACCAGGTTTCTTATAATTTATTATTTTATTTATCACTATTTTATCCAATTCAGAAACATTCATACTCTGAAAATTTCTTGCTTGAACTAATATGATCATTTGTGGGTTAAATCTACTTTAATGACCTCTTTGTAAGTTAAGTTTGCTTAAAACTGATGTTTGAGATGATCATTAGATATTGACCACAGTACTGTTCCAGTAGGATTTCCTCTAGAGAGCCTTCTTAGAAGCACCATTGTCTCAGTTCTTTCAAATCTTGGTAATACTTTCTTTTTTCTTCTAGATTGTTGTCAGTTGAGAAACCAACATATATGATTGGTGGATAAAGATTGTAATAAGTGGTGTATGGTTACTTTTTTGGAAAAATGATTTAATATTTTTAATATTCTTTTTTCCTGTGTAATAAACATATCAGGATGGCTATTTTAATGGCATGGGCAATGATGTCATTGGTTAGGAAAGCTTCCCAATTATTTTCTAATATGTAGGTCAATGTCAATCTGAAGGTTATTTATGTAAATTTCATTAGTTGACAACTTGTGGCATAGACACCTCGAATGATTTTAAATTATCTGGCATAGTCTTTAAATAGTATTATGGTTTGTTCTTTCCCTCTAAGAAAATTGACTGTGCCAATTTTTTAATATTTTCCACATATAACACAAACTCAGGGATGATATATATATATATGAAAATATTTCCAGTGCATACTTCTAGCTGAAATAAATATCAAATATTAAATCACCTCAAATATTAAGGAATTTTCAGCTAGGCCTTCTGTGAATGTTTGAGTTGATTTGATATTTATTTCAGATAGCTATAAGCACTGGAAATATTTTTATATATATCTGTGTTTGGAAGTTTCAAAGATTGAAAAAAAAGACTAATGCTTAGTTTGTCTTTGTGTAAGTATAATCAACGTGTTTGTTTAGGAATTTATGTAATACTTTGGATGCAATTTGAAATTTATAATTGCAGTTTGTAATGATATAATTGACTGTTTATTAGTCTGAATTCAGAATAGGTTATATTTACCTGTTTAAAGAGGTTTATTTAAAGTTCTTTGTATCAATAATTTCAATTTCTTTGGTCAAGTTGCAATCTTTAGTATCTATATAAGTATAATAAAGGTAGGATTTTATTTTTATTGTTATTAGGAGGTTGCCTTGACAACAGTTTGAAATTGTTGATTGTTATTGATATTGGGATTGTCTAAGTATTGAATGGTTTTTTAATGATTATTTACAAATCCATTTAGCCTTGAGCATTATTACACTTACTATTTAAGTAATACTTTGGGTGCAATTTGAAATTTATAATTGCAGTATGTAATGTTATAATTGACTATTTATTAGTCTGAATTCAGAATGGGTTATATTTATCTGTTTAAAGAGGTGTATTTAAACTTCATTGTATCAATAATTTTAATCTCTGTGGTCAAGTTGCAATCTCCCCCCCCCCATGTGTCATAGCATCAGCTGGGACGCAAACCCACAACCCAGGCAACTGCTTGTAAGGCAGTCGCGCTGACCTCTCGAACCACCAATGTAAGACTAAGTTGCAATTTTTAGTGTCTATATAAGTATATTGGACCATTAATAAAGGGCTATTGTTAATAGAAAGTTGCCTTGACAACAGTTTGAAATTCTTGATTAATAATGATATTGGGATTGTCTAAGTGTTGTCCACTTTTTAATGATTGACTGGTTTCTAATATATATATATGTGTGTGTTAAAATAGTCAGACTAACTGTGGATAATTATTGCAAATGAACAAAACAACAGACAAACAAGTAAAACTATGTAATATTTAATTAACAAAATAAAAATAAATAAAATAATAATTCACAACAATTAAAAGGATAGTTTGCAATAACAAACTGATGAGTTCAGGAGTACTCATTATATGTTCAACAAATTATAAAACTAGATATCAAATTTTTATAAATATTAAGATATAACTTTATGAGACAATATTAATTATTTTCCAATAAAGGCTTATTATATTAAGTATGAATATTGGCTATCTTAATATAAAGCTGAGTACTGATTATATATATATGTGAGGATAGTAATCTAGACCAACTGATGATTGCTGGTTTAGCATGAAATACGTATATTGGTGATTATTTATCTTTTCAACATGTGTGTGATCAGGTGGGTCAGCAATATGAGATGGCACTGAGAGTGGTGGGTTGTGTGAAAGTCTGAGTTCGAACCCCGCATATATTACATATATAAATGCAGGTTTAAGCCTGTACAATGTATTAATAAAGGCTTATGTAAAAACTTTAATATTTGCGTTGATATTAGAAATACACACACTTATATAATTCGGAAAGCAAAACTATATATAAATCAAATCAAAACATAAATGACAAAATTTGTTGATTCTTCTAACGTTTTTGAAGATATAACCTTCATTTTCAAGAAGTACAAAATCTCTTAATTTTCCACAATGTGCAAATATGCAAAATAGGCAAAATATGCTAATCAGGATAAGAACATTTAAACTTGCCATTTCTTCGATATGACATAAAATGATTCTTTTTTGTTTATCACGTGTTTATCTGATATGATATAACATGCCTCCTTCATCTTCCTCCGCAAATCATATCGCTTTCTACACAACATGCTCGGCCTATCCGGCCTGCCCTGATGGCCCATAGCCAATGAATGCTGTATAAAAATAGAGGGTGAGACAGGTTCCCCAAGGTTTTGTTATATGTATATATATATGCTGGGACTGTCTTGTCTGGACTGATGCCTTCGTTTCCCCATAATATCATATTACATGAACACACAATGAACAAAAAAGAATCATTTTATGCCATATTGAAGAAATGGCAAGTTTAAACATTCTTATCCTGATTAGCATATTTTGTCTATTTTGCATATTTGCACATCGTGGAAAATTAAGAGATTTTGTACTTCTTGAAAATGAAGGGTATACCTTCGAAAACGTTAGAAGAATCATCAAAGTTTCTCATTTATGTTTTGATTTGATTTGATTTATATATAGTGTTGTTTTCCGAATTATATAAGTGTGTGTATTTCTAATATCAACGCAAATATTAAAGCTTTTACATATAGTATTGTCTAACACACATTTGAACGTTATATATAATAAAGGCTTATGTTTAGCTTTATATTAATTTTATTATTACATGTAATCTTATTTCTATATTGATAATATCATTCAATATTATTTGCATTCTACAACCCTATTACTGCAATGTATCATATAAGCATGAATGCACATAATTTCACATATAAATGAGATGGTGACTTTAGAAAAGGTTTAAAATCAATGATCAACACATCTTGTCACATGTTATCTGCAATAACAGCAACACGTGACTATATCATCGCTCAGTTCTTTGTAAAGGTGCAAAAATAAGATATACATGCAATATACATTAATATGTCATAATGGTCAAGACAATAGTATATATACTATAGAACCTTTATTTCAGACTTGAATAATTTTGATATCTTCACACCCATTACTAATATTGATTGTATATAAAATATATTAGATACACACACATGTCAAGCTCAACATTTTCATAAATAAGCAACAGTAGATTCATGCATTTAAGTTGCATTATCATTTATAATAAGATTTTACAAAATTATGGCAAGCATTTAATATTTATTCATGCAAAATGCATAAAATGAAGTTCGAAAATTATTTAAATTTATGTCCTTTGTATTGCCGAATAATCTCAAATAGTTCAATGTTGCCCTACATTCCTTTGTTTAAATTCAAATTTATAATATTCAAATTAAAATTGTTTGCATAAATATATGTTATTTCTAAATTGAGTTCTATTACTTCGTTTACTTTTAAAATTCTCATTCTTAAAATTGTCACCTATAAATAAAACTTCACAAAGCTTTTTAGTACTATGAAAGCAAAATGAAAATTGTATTTAAATCTTAAATATTTAAATCATTCAATAATTATTATAAATATGCACTAATAAAATACTTTCAAACATATAAAATTGTTACTAACCAATATATCTATAATGTTTCTATACTAAAAGTTCTTTTTTAAATTTTTAATAATTTATATTAAAATTTATAACATATGATTTTTTTCCCTACAATACAGGCTTTTTTATACCTTCACGCCAATATTTAATATATAGGGAGTTTGAACTCAGGCTTTCACACGATCCTCAACTATCCACACTATCTCATACTGCCGACACATTGATCACACACATATTGAAAAAATAAACAATCACCAATATACGTATTTCATGCTAAACCAGCACTCATCAGTTGGTCCAGATTATCAACTCCATACATATACACAATCAATGCTCAGCTTATATTAAGATAACCAATCTTCATATTTTAATGGACAGGTTTCAATCCACTCCACCCCATAACTTTTCAGCCGTCCATTTATTTCATTCAAAATCTAATTAAAATTTATAGTTGAATGGTGATTTTTATCATTTATTCTATAAATATATGTAGTCAATAGATCAAATTCACTCCCTTATTTAAAATTATGTAAATAAACTAAGCATATATAAGAATGCATGCTAAGAGACAGGTGGTGTCAACTGCCTTTTGGATGGTTTATTTACATTATAAAACTCATTGGACGCATCAGTTACTTCTTGTTCAGTTTTATAACCTTTGCCAGTAAAGTATTCACAAATAGAGATGTTGATATAGTATCTAATTTTAATTGATAGAAACTTGTGTTGATAAATATAAAATATGCCTGAATTTATTTTAGAGCTCTTATGTTATATCCTGGCAAACTGTTTGTTTGTAATCCTTTAGTCTATTAAAACAGGCAAAATTCTCTATATGTATTGCCACTCAGTGCAAGCCAGAGTAACCAATGGATGCCAGAAGGGTTGTGCATAAAATATCCATCTAGTATCTACTCATCCAATATCCCCAGCCTAGATTCTGGCTTGTGGCCTTTATTAGTGAGGAGCCTTGAATCTGAAAGCATTTCACCTAAATCTCATGACCTAATGCAACCCTACAGCAGCCACCTTTTATCTCTCTTTAACTACAAAACTATGAGACTTAAAATTAAATTGTAGTTAAGTAAAGATAAAAGGTGACTGCTGGAGGATTGCATTAGATCCTAAGATCTAGGTGCAGTGCTCTCAGATCCAAGGCTCCTCACTGATGAAGGCCACAAGCCAGAAACTAGCCTGGGAATATTGGATGAGTAGGCACTAGATGGGTATTTTATGCACAAGCCTTCTGGCATCCATTGATTACTCTGGATTGCACGGAATGGCAATGCGTATAGAGAGTTTTGCCTGTTTTAATAACAGTTAAGAGCAAGCATAAGAAATGGTAATCATGTGATGTTTATTGTCTTAAATCCTTTAGACTACTTATTAAGTTACTGTAAAGGGTTAGCAAGTTCACAATATTTTGTTCTAATACATTGTGAATTTTTTGCTTTAAAGTTGGCTTGTAGCAAAATCCATGTCAAACATTTTAGTTATAGCTATTTTAAATTAACTTGAAAACTATCAACTTTCTGTATCAATTTTTAGAATGCTCAAATGATAAATTTCTCTGGAACAGTTTTTCTAAATTATTTACTTTTAAAAATAATGTTAATGTGCTTATGCAAATTAAAAATCTTTTATTAAGTGCCTTATAAGTTTAAAACAATCAAACATCATTACTATTACCATTTTAAATATTTCTATTTAACTTATAGTCTCTGTATGTTTTTTAGTTTCACAGCTATTGTTTATGTAAGGTACACAAGAGGAAATTGTAGAGATTTTTAGGTTTAAAAGCAGGCAAAAGTCTCTATACAGTAGTGCCACTCAGTGCTAGCCAGAGTAATCAATGGATGCCAGAAGGCACTTGTGCATAAAATATCCCCAGATTAGTTTCTGGCTTGTGACCTTTGTCAGTGAGAAGCCTTGGATCTGAGAGCATCCATTGATTACTCTGGCTCACACTGAGTGGCAATACGTATAGTGAGTTTTGTCTGTTTTTATAATAGTTAAGAGCAAGCAAAAGGAATGGTGATCATGTGATATTTTTAGGTTTCAATTGAAAGCTTGCTTTAAGTTAAAATAAAATAAACTTAGTTTACAACTTACTTTAAAGAAAAATCATATGTATTAAAGAAATTTAGTTTACAATATGATTTTGTTAGGCATTTTAAAATAATACAATTCAAAAGCCAGTCTTAGAATTTAAATACATTTTAACTAATGTGCTTAATTTTTTTCTGTTTAAATTCAAAATTTGATTTCAGTTAGAACAAAATAAAGTTCATTTACAACTTACTTTATAATCATACATATTAAAGAAATATCTAATGGTATATATATATATATATATATATATATATATATATATATATATATATATATATATATATATATATATATATATATATATATATATACTACAAATGTTAAACCAACTTCAAGTAAAATCATACAATTAAAGAAATATCTAGTGATATATTGTGCCTATAAGATGTCTATGACTCTTTTCAATCAAAGTATAAATTAAACATTATATGATCACTATTCCTTATGCTAGCACATAACTGTTATTAAAACAGGCAAAACTCTCCATACAGTAGTGCCACTCAGTGCCAATCAAAATAATCAATGGATGCCAGAAGGCTTGTGCATAAAATTCCTAGCCTACTCATCCAATATCCCCAGACTAGTTTCTGGCTTGTGGCTTTTGTCAATGAGGAGCTTTGGATCTAAGAGCACTGCAGCTAGATCTTAGAATCTAATGCAACCCTCCAGCAGCCACCTTTTATCTCCACTTAACTACAAAACTATGAAAATAAAATTGAAAACACAATAATAATTTCAATTTAAGCTCAATATCTTATATAATCATATGGGTCTGTATGGAGAGTTTTGCCTATTTTAATAACAGTTATGTGCTAGCATAAGGAATATTGATCATGTGATATTTAGTGGTTTAACACCAATCCTGCCTAATAGGACAGTGGTGGTTATAGTTGTTAAAGAACCAAAGACACCAAAATATATGGGTATGAAACTGGGTTCAGACCCATATGACTATATAAGCTATTGAGCTTAGATTGAAAATATTATTGTTTTCAGTTTTATTCTTATAGTTTTGTAGTTATGTAGAGATAAAGATGGCTGCTGGAGGGTTGCATTAGATCCTAAGATCTAGATGTAGTGCTCTCAGATCCAAAGCTCATCACTGATGAAGGCCACAAGCCAGAAACTAGTCTGGGGATATTAGATGAGTAGGCACTAGATGGGGATTTTGTGCATAAGCCTTTTGGCATCCATTGATTACTCTGGTTGACACTGAGTGGCACTACTGTATGGAGAGTTTTGCCTGTTTTAATAAAGTATAAATTGTAAAAATAAAAATTATTCACCTAAAGTAACTCATTACTTTATTTAGTAGTTCATAACAACCATCAACACATATATACATAGTCATACACACATCCTAACATGATTATTGCAAACGAATAAGAAATGACAATTTTATGTATACATAAGCTATAACAAGGAAACAAAATAATTTTCAACATATAGAAATATACATTTATATGGAGGTTTTATCCTTCCTTGTCCATATTGTATTATTGTTATAATATTTTCAAGTTAATTTTATATAAAAGGAACAGATGTCGCTATATATGCATTGTAGATTGAAATTGTAAAATAGTTCTAACACATTGAAAAGGGCAAAAATCAATATTTACTGAAAAGTGCTTTTATATATTATTATTGTTATATATATACAATTATTGCTGTTATATAAAGAAATCATTTATTTAAAAAAAAAACAGTGTAATGGATAAACTTTCTATTTTGATGAATTTTATAAATATAACGTCATTTAAATATACAAAGATCAAAACATTTTACTAAGTAAAGGATTGCTATTCATACATTTAATTGATGGTGATGTTAATTAGATCATTACTCATATCCAATTAGCCAATATCTCAATAGATTATAAAAAGAAAATAATTTGTTTATTAATTAAACATTTATATAAAAAGAAAATTAGTAATAAGAACTATAAAGTAAAGAATTTTTAACGTTATTAAGCTTATATGTAATATTAAAAAGATTAATAGATTTGTTTAATCATCTTTGTAAAGAATATAAAGATAATAGATTTGTTGTCAAGCGTTGTTAGCCGAGAGATCAGCGTAGCTGCCTTGCAAGCAATCAGTTGGTTTCAGACGGTTGTTGCGGGTTCGCTTCCTGGCCGATGCTATGACATATGGGAGGAAAAAAGGTAATAGATTTGTTATTATGTATTATCAAGTTTACATAGATAAAATCGAATGTGACATAAATAAAAAAGAATGTAATAAATTACTCAATGACCCTACTGTACTACAATAAAAATCAGGTATATAAAATTGCTTAATAAAATAAAAGATTATAAATAAATATAAATCAGTATAAATAATTGTATTCTTCTTCTTATGAAGCCCCACCCCCGTATCTTTTTACAAAAGTTAAAATTCATAAATAATAATTCATGAAAATTGTTATTCAATTTTAGTGATTTTATTCTACAAAAATTTTATAAATATCAATAGACGGTATACCTGCTTTGACATTTCCAAACATTGGACTATCTAGCTCATTTGCATACGTTTTGCATACTGCTTTGTTTCCTTGCCCTATTTCCTCGTTCTGCATCTCACATTACCGCTACGAAAATGAGGCAAATGGCCTCGAAAGCACTTAGCATATAATAATTTTTGGAATCTTTATAGCTTCTCATTCAAGGGTTTCATGCGCTTTTTAATTTATATATTAAATATTTAAATAAATGAATAACAAGTGTTTAAGAATATGTCTACAAAAATATACATATAGTATTATAATTAAATTAAACAATATAAAACTGACTAGGAACCAAAGCATTTTAACAATAGTATTTGACTGAAGGTTTGTGATGATACTATATTAGATGTGATAATATGTTGGACTATTTCCATCATATCACTAAATGTTGAATGTTTGGAAATTTTTAAACTTTATTTAAACTTTTCAAATACAAACAATTTGTTAGTAATAACATACAAATAGACAACACAGGTTAGTAATGATACAACATTTTTAGTAGTATTATTCTCCACTCTTCTTCAGGTGTTGCTAGCTTGACCAATGACAGTATTAGTATAGGAGTCAAACTTGCACATTTAGATTCTCAAATATCAAATTTAAGGCAAATGCTCTAACCAATTGTAGCTCAGGTGGTGTCAACCCCACCCAGAACATTTTTGAATAGACTCTAGTGACTAATATTTTTAATATGATGCCATGTTTGATTTTTTGTATGTGCAGTTAAATATTTTTTATGTATATTACAAAACTAATTTATATACTACATTATAAATATTTAAGCATTCTAATAATTAAAATAAAAATGTATTTAAAATTCATATTTTAAAATTGTGAAAATAAATATCTGACTGAAAACCTTACTGATAACAAAAGATTACATCGTTATTGGCTTCATGCTACCTGTTCAAAAAGTTAGATGAAATATTAGATCATAGAATTTTATGTTATTAAAAAATGATATATTTAGAATTAGTTATCATCAAAGAAACAAAAAAAATTCTAAAAGTTAATAAATTATTAATTGCTATTAAAATATTTCATTTACAGTTTTTATAAAAAATGTCTTTCTTTTTAGCCTATAATGACTGGTTCTGTAATAATTTCCAGTTCTTGTAACATACTTTCTATACTTTTTAAAAGCTGTCTTTTTAAAAATAAAATGTTTTCAAAAACAACCCCCCTCCTAGTGATGTAGTTTTTGGTTCAATAATAAATCTCTTGCAAAAATATTTCATCATAATTATTAACAATTAAACAAGGCAAAACTCTCCATACAGTTGTGCCACCCTGTGCCAACCAGAGTAATCAATGGATGCCAGAAAGCTTGTACATAAAATTCCTATCTAGTGATCATGTGATGTTTAGTGGTTTATAATTAATAATTATTGAAAATCATATTTTAATGGCATTTAGCTGCAGGGAAAAAGAATATAAAGCATCAGCCAATGACAAATTGCCACCCCCTTCATAGCTTTGTTAGAACAATAGAATGTACTTTCAATTACAAACAAAGGTCTATAAAGTTCACTATACTGTTCTTGTTACCTCTTGGAGTTTTTTTAAAATTAATATATTAAAAATGGCAGATTCACAGAAAGAATAGCTGCAGCATGTCACACACTGTAATTTAATATATACAATGCTTTAAAACAATGTAGAAAAGTAGTGATAACAGTGACATCATGTGGCCTAAAATGTCAACTATGATAGCACTATCACAACTAACTTTTGTGAAGGAATTTTAATTAAATTTGATATTTGAGGATCTAAAGTATGAATTTGACTTCTATGCTAATACTGTCACTCATCAGGCCAACAACACCTGAAGAAGAGTGGAGAATACTACTACTCAAAATGTTATGTCATTACTAACCTGTGTTATCTATTTATGTGTTATTATTAACAAGTTGTTTGCAATTGTTTAAATAAAATTTAAATTTTTTTATACATTCAACAATTACTGATAGTTGATGAAAATAGTCCAATGCATTATCACATTTTTACAATCAGTATTGAAAAAATGTATCCAAGTATTCCAAGACTTAAAAGTATATAAATATTAATAAAAAATTTAAATCAATATATAAATGATAAAAATATAATAAATATTATAGAAGAAAGTTTAACATTAATATATAGCAGTTTATAAATATTAATTTATTAAGTGCATAGTCAGTGTGTAAGTATATATATATTTAAGGTTATAACCTTAATACCATGCACCTTTAGTGTTTAATTTGCCACCAGAGGGACCTCTGCAAATCTTCACACGAGATTACAACTTTATAAAGATAAGCATGGCCACAAATTGAACACTCAAGCTGCATAGTGTTAAGGTTATAACCTTAAATATATACACCTGGGTCTCGTTTTATGCGATAGATAGGTTCCTCAGAAAACACGTGCAAACGAAATCGCGCAAAAATAGATGTAACTTACATTGAAAAGGGGGGGGATGCGGTCTGTTATTTTTCAAAATTCACGTAAAAACAAAGCACCAACGTAAAATTACTTTAAAATTCGCGCGCAAAAAAAATAAGGAAATAAAATATGACTAATAAAAAATTTCAAATTTGAAAAAAATTGATACAAGACAAACTTTTTTTAACTATAATATTTAATTTTATTCAAAATAATATATTTTTATGCATAATTTACAGTATGGTAATTTACATTTTTTTATACACGTTTTAATTATTATTGCTATTTGCCAAAACACACGTTCGTTTGCACTCTCATGTTGTGTTAATGTTTTTCTGTTGACAACGTAATTAGTAATTAATCTTTGAGACGATGATTTTATTAATTGTTTATGAACTTAGACTTATGATAATAAAAAGACATTTATTCACAACTGCTGGGAAAAATTTAATTAAAACTAACAACTAAAAATTAAATTCTTATTTTTGTCTTTAATTTTCAATTCCATTTAAAAATCAAATTTCCCATCACATTATTTTAAGTCGTGTAAGTAATTTTTAAATTATTAATTACAATTAAAAATCAGATTTTAATTGTCAAATTTAATTGTGCCCACTGCTATTACTGACAGTTTAAAAATAAACTTGTGGACACTAAATGATTAATAATTGATTACGTTCTTTTTTAAAAAGCAAAAATCAGAATGTGATTTAAAATGCAAAATTAATACATATAATGTTTGAATAAATTTACATTGTAATCTTGTAAAATTTAATGTGTGTTTACATAAAATGTGGAAATCATGATTTTAATTTCATTATTGCATAAAATCTTACTATTATAAAGCACTGATAATATTGAAATTATTAAGTTGAAAGTCGAATTCCAATAATGTGTTATTACTTTCAATATAACGTAAGTGCGCAAAATTTATTATTTAAAGTAATAGCACAATATCGGAGATCGACTTCTGGTGAAACACGAATTGCACAACTTCAAAATCATGTTAAATAAGTCCGCGTAAAAAGAGACCCAGGTGTATGTACTTATGTGCTGACTATGCACTTAAAAAATTAATATTTACAACTTTACATTGTTTCAAATATTTCTAACTATAAGATCTCAACATTAATTCATTGTATTTTGGAAGATTTTGTGAACATTAGTGTTTAATAGAAATTGTGGACTTAATTAGTAAAGAGTTTAATTGCTTCACACTCTCAAATCAAAATGCTTTAGATTTGCCTATATAATTAGAAAGTAAGTTGAAGATAAGAGTGGCCACTCTTATCTTTATAAAGTGGTAAAGATTTGCAGAGGTCCCTCTGGTGGCAAATTGAGCATTCAAGGCACATAGTATTAAGGTTATAGCCTTAAATACATAACATTTTATATTTTAAATATAACAATAAATTTTGATATATACATAAAGGATGGGTTATAGGTTGTAAAATTAGTGGCTTAATGTTATCAATATTTACTAATGAATTAGAAAGTATTATAATTAATAAAAGAATAATTAGTCAAGAAATAATACATTATTCTAGATATCACTAAACATCACATGATCACTATCTCATAATAGCACATAATTGTTATTAAACAATTCAAAACAAAGCAAAACTCTCCATATAGTAGTGCCATCTTGTGCTAACAAGAGCAATCAATGGATGCCAGAAGGTTTATTAGATATTGGATGAGTAGGCGCTAGATAGGGATTTTATGCATAAGCCTTCTGGCATCCATTGATTGCTCTTGTTAGCACAAGATGGCACTACTATATGGAGAGTTTTGCTTTGTTTTGAATTATTCTAGATATATTGCTATTTTAATTATTGGTAATAAAGAGCTGTGAATAATATTTATAATGATTTTAATAATAATATATATGAAATTAAATTTACAAAAGTAGAATTTGAAGATAAATTTAAATATTTAGATATAGAAATTCAAATAAATAATGATAATAAAATTATATTAAAACATTTTATTAAAGAAGATAAATAAAGAAAAAATACTCTAATGCACGGGTGGGCAATTGTTTTGGCTTGGGGGGCACATAGGTTGGTGGAGGGCCACATTGAGGGCCACTTTGTGGAAGCGAAGGTTAGCAGAGAGCCGCACCTTTTATTCATGACACAATAAACACACTGCTTTATTCCCTGTATTACCAAAGAAATATTTGTTGGTCCATTCTTCATTAAACACATGACATTCATTACTGATTTTACATTTGTTCAGAGGGTTCATGGTTTCACTAAAGTTGGAAATGTATATATTTGCTAATGCAAAAACAAAATTGAAATTAACCAGATCAACTGGAAAAGCACTGCACATCGTATCTACACTGTGCATGTGTATTGATGTAGCCATCCCAGTGGAAAATATGAGATGAATATTCAGTCGAGCAATGAGAAGGAAATCTCAGTCCAAGGTGGATTTTTTTCTGATTGTCTTGGCAGGCCACATAAAAACTCTTAGTGGGCCGCATGTGGCCCTCGGGCCGCTATTTGCCCACCCCTGCTCTAATGGATTCACAACCAACATGGGTATAAAAGATATCAGTCATTAAAAATTTTAAATATAGAAATGATAAATTTAATACAAATATTTAATGGATTTACAAAAAAAAAACAATTTATTAAGTTATTTAAAGATTTTGGATATAACCCTAAAAATATTAAAAATATACTTTATAAATGAAAAAATCAACGTTTAATAATGCTAATAAATACTACAAATAAAAAATAGGTCAAACTTTCAAATTATCCCAAAATTTATAAAATATTAACAAAAATATTGAACTAACCCCCAGGTGGTGTATAGAATTGCTCAACACAGATACACACACACATGAGCAATAAACAAAAAATAAGTCAGTTCCATATTTGCTGACCATCAGTAAGAGCTTAACCATAGATTTGAGTTCTCCAAAGCTAATATATTATGCATAGAGAGGAATGATATTAAGAGAAAGATCAAAAAAGCTTGTTTTATTACCAGCGACACCAACTCTATAAATAGAAAAGACATTTGCTTTGCTATTTCCAGAAAATGGATAATATAAAAAATATTTTTTCATATATTTGCGTACAGTTACATTGACAATCTACAAGGCTATGATTATGAAATAACGAAACTCTGAAAGCGCTTAGCCTAAACAAATTGTTATGTGGAATAATTTCACCTTCAACGCATTAGCATATTATTAATTAATAAAAACAAAAAATATATTAATAAACATATAAATAGTGGATGATTGAATAGTAGAAATCTAAAACAATAGGCTATTATAAATTAAGAGATGATATAAAATAAAAAATTGTATATAAAATTAATTGTGACTTTTTCACTATAAATTACTATGGTCATACAGGAAAACAGTTAGTTGTAAGAATCAAAAAATATTAGAATGCAATTAATAGGCAAAGTGTAAGTCTGCTTTATATATTCACCACTTAGTATATAGACATAAAATAGATGCTACAAATATATTAAACTTTTTTATTATATTAAAAATTCAAAAAGAAGACAATAATATTGTGGTAGTAGAGAAATGCTTTACATCCACAAAACTAACAGGATTACTACAATTATAGTAGCCAGTATGAGGGCTCCACTAGATGGGTAGAATAAATATGAAAAAAGTTAATATACAGAAAGTGGATTGTTGGTTTTTATGCTGGGTTTGGGAAAAGATAAGCGAGATTTAGATATAAAGACCATAGAATTGACAAAGATTATGTTGTGGAAATGGAATGGAGCAGAATATGGGAAAACTTAGACTGGGGAATGTAAAATACAATAGCTAACAGGTTTCTCTGGGCATAATTGCTGAGAGATTCTTGACTTTGTTTAAGGAGAAGCTACAGTACATCACATTACATAAGGGGGATTTAGATATAAAGGCCATAGAGTTGACAAAGATTATGTTGTGGAAATGGGATGGAGCAGAATATGGGAAAACTTAGACTGGGGAATATAAAATAAAGTAGCTAACAGGTTTCTCTGGGCATATTTTTGACTTCATTTAAGGAGAAGCTACAGTACATCACATCACATTACTGTTAATATATGTTTATTTTTTTTGTTGTAGATAGTTCCTGTAACTAGACAATAGAATTACTATGGATCAAAACAAGATTAATCATTGTGGATGATTCTTTATCATTGCTTATCACATTCCTAATGCCATTTATTCTACTACCTCAACATTTAATTACTTTTTCCATCATTGAGAAGCATAGAGAGAATTATAAAACAATATGCAAATAAGATAGTTCACATCTTGAATAATGCATGTTGCGAGGGATAAATTCATTCAATAAGCTTATGAATCTTGAAGTGTTTCTCATGTTTTATTTTCTATTAATATGTCAACATATGCTAATTGTACAGCAGAGCCATGTATATTAGTATAGCAGTTAGGCATAGTTTGTAATTAAAATTTGTGGGGGTGCTGAATCTAAAGAACCACTACCTTACATTTGCACAACAGTTTCAGGATTCTGTGATTAACAGTGTTCTCTCTACCTAGCATGCAGCTTCTTATTTTGAACCTATACACACGTGAGCAATAGCCACACACTGCATTGCTGGAATTGTGAAGTGCATAATTTTATACAAGGAAGTTTGTAATTTTTTTATGAACTAGGAAATGGCTACTGACATTAAGCTTAAGGATTATATAGTATACAAGTATAAAAAAAGAATTTTTTTAAAAAAAAGACTTATTAAGTCATTATATTGAATGCTATCAAAAATAGGGGCAGGGTTAACACTGCATGGATGGTAGTGCTTTCTCTACTAAGCTTGCAGCTTCCTATATCAGATATATGTGCCTGCACACACAACAGCCAAATACCATGTCACTGGAATTGTGAAGCACACAGTTCCATATAAGAATTTTTGCAACTTTTTCAAGAACTAAGGAATGACTACTGACATTAAGCTTAAGAATTATATAATGTACAAGTATAAAGAAAGAAAGAAAAAAGATTCTTATTGATTGTTATAGAGTATGTTGCTATTCTACAGAGCTTATGCACAAGCCACTACTGATAGAAGTAGTAATTCAATATAATTCTATATATACTTTTTCCTTCTTCTTCTTCTTCAGTAATTTTGCTTATTCATATACAACTATATTTCTTATTAAATAATCACCATCTTCTTACGATAATGTTTATTATATAATAACAGTTTCGACTGTTCCTCGCAGATTTCTTCAGATCTACAAAAATTTAAATATTATATTTAATACAACCAAAACTTATTGATGTATATATAGGTTTTGGTTGTATTGTTATAATATTTGAAATTTCTGTAGATCTGAAGAAACTGTGAGAAACGGTTGAAACTGTTATTATAAAATAAACATTATTTGCTTAAAGGTGTAAGAAGATGGTGATTATTTAATAAGATATATAGAAATAGTAACTATTAGACTTTTTTAAATTTTTAAGAATGTACCACCACTCTTCAGATGATTACAAATTTTTTTTTCATTCAGAATTATTAAAAACAGTTTGTTTAATCTACACCTATAATCGAAGTTACTTAAATTTAAATGTTTAAATAGGTTGATTAATAAAATTTGCATGCAATGCTAGGATTTGATGTTTGATCTGGATAAATTTTGAAAATATTTTTTTTTTAGGTTTGAAACAAGTTTAGGAAATTATATTTTTATATTGGACTATTTCCATTATCTAATATGTGTGTTGAATGTCTTTAGAAAATTTTTAATTTTATTTAAATATTCCAAATACATTCAACTGTTAGTAATATCACAACAAACAGGTTAGTAAATGCACTAACTGTTAATAATGTCACAACAAACAGGTTAGTATATGCACAACATTTCAAGAGGTATTATTCTCCCCTCTTCTTCAGGTGTTGCTGGCATGATCAGTGACAGTACTAGCATGGGATTCAAACATGGGTCCTTAGATATTTGATTATTGAATTTTAAGGTAATGCTCTAACCAACTGAGCAGGATTTTAAGGTAACACTCTAACCAACTAAGCCTTCTCAGTTGGGTTAGAGTGTTACCTTAAAATTCAATAATCAAGAATCTAAGAACCCAGGTTTGAATACCATGCTATTATTGGTATTGGTCAGGTCAGCAACAACGCTCAGTTGGTTAGAGCATTATCTTAAAATTCAATAATCAAGAATCTAAGGACCCAAGTTTAAATCCCATGCTAGTACTGTCACTGGTCAGGTCAGCAACACCGCTCAGTTGTTTAGAGCATTACCTTAAAATTCAACAATCAAGAATCTAACGACCCAAGTTCGAATCCCATGCTAGTACTGTCATTAGTCAGGCCAGCAACACCTGAAGAAGAGGGGAGAATAATACCTCTCAAAATGCTGTGCATATACTAACCTGTTTGCAGTGATATTATTAACAGTTGAATGTCTTTGGAATATTTAAATAAAATTAAAAAATATTCTAAAGACATTCAACACACATATTAGATGATGGAAATAATCCAATATAAAAATATAACTAGAACACCATCATCACAAAACTTCAGGAAAACACTAAGTTTAGGGAGTCATTATCTACCTTATCTTAACTGGAAATAAATATAATCGAAAAAACAAAAAATACAAATGTTCATCACATAGAATTTTATTCGTTTGATTTCCAATATTTCTGTTAAAAGAATTTTGGTAATCAATATAAAGACCAATTGGGTAAATTATTTTTTTATTAAATCCAAGTTTGTATATTCCATTATTATTTTTATTTCTGACTGAATAACTTGTCTGTAATAGAAAGATGCCAAAATCTTGGAAAGGTCCCTATCAGTGGGCATAATTAGAAAAATTGGCCCGAAGGTAGACATTTATGAGATATAGATAATACTTGTATTCACGTGAATATATTTTAAATGCCTTTGCTATAGATTTTCAAGTTTATGGGTCTCCGGACTGCCTGGCCTGCAGGCATTGCCTTGCAACTTGGCAGTTGCAGCACTAGACATTCTGTTTGTGGACGCTATATTTAGAATTTTTGGTTTAAATGTTTTAAATAGTTATTTTTTTTATGTTGTAATAAAATCATGATCAATAAAATAAACAATAGTGAAATTGATTAATTAGCTATTTTCTACTTAAGAAATTCATGGTCTCTGAAGATCTTTCTCTTATCATTAATAGTATGGTTAAAATTATTCATGTGCGTTATTACACTTCACACATATAAAATCACATGAAATAATGAATTCCTTTTATCTTGCACAAATTTTGAGTATAAAATAAATTATAATGTGTTATAACTAATAAAAACATCAATTTAAATAATTCTACTATACAGTCTTTTTCATTCAATAAATGTCGGCTGTCATTTTTCCATGACGTCATCGATTCTCGTAAGCAGTCATGCGTATTCCAATGAATTTCTAATGATCTTCTAAACCAATTTTTTATGGTTCAGCTAACACACAAAGTGAAATAAATTGATTGAATTCAGCATATGTTATTTTCCAGAAATAATTCTAAATAAAAATTATTGTAATTTAAACTAAGATTTTTATTTATTTATTTATTTTTTTTAAAAAAGCAAAATTCTTTTTATGTTATTTTTAAAATATATTTTTCATAATGAAGATATATATTATTTTTTATATAAAAGTATACAATAGTTTTTATTTATTTCAAAGTTCAAAAGAAACGAAAAATTAATTAAATAAATTAGATATTTTTAAGTAAATAACACACAGTTAAAAGCAAAAAAATATTTTAAAATAGGTAATCACCATTAGAAATGGAAAAAGAAACTTCAGAAGCAAAAAAACATCTTAAAGTTTAGTTCTTTGTGTTAGAATTTAATAACAATAATAACTTGTATGTAATATATGAATTTTTTCTACAGTACAAGCTTTTTCATACCTTCACTCCAATTTGTAATATATAGGGGATTTGAACTCGAACATTCACACGACCCTGAACTTATCCATGCTATCTCATACTGCCAATACACTTGATCACACACATGTCGAAAAGATAAATAATCACCAATATACGAATTTTGTGCTAAACTAGCACTCACCAGTTGGTCCAGATTATCATCTCCCCTCATATATACAATCAATGCTTAGCTTATAATAAGATAGCCAATCTTCATTCATTAATGGACAGGCTTCAAATCACGCCACCCCACAATTCTTCAGCTATCCATGTGGGCTTTGAATATTCCATCATCAAATTTTCAATGAAATGAACAGCTGAAGAATTGTGGGGTGGAGTCGTTTGAAGCCTGTCCATGAAAGTATGAAGATTGGCTATCTTAATATAAGCTGAGCATATGTGGGGAGATGATAATCTGGACCAACTGACAAGTGCTGGTTTAGCACAAAATACGTGTATTGGTGATTATTTATCTTTTCAGCATGTGTGGAATCAAATGTGTCCGCAGTATGAGATAGCATGGATAGTTGAAGGTCATATGAAAGTCTGAGTTTAAACTTCTTATAATAATAACTTGTATAAATTTAAAATAATCAATTTATTTTATATTTTATTTTAACTATTTATCTTTATTAAAAGATATTATATATATACATATTTACAAGGTTTTGTTGTTTTCCAATATTTTTTTGTTTTTGGTTACTTAGAATTTTTTATACAATAATAACTCTATCAATAGATGTGACACCTGCTTTGACATTTCCAAACGTTGGACTATCTAAATCATTTGCATATGCTTTGCATATCACTTTTGTTTCCTTGTTCTGCATCTAGCATTATCGCTATGAATATGAGGCAAATGGCCTCGAAAGCGCTTAACATTTAATAATTTTTGAATCTCTATAGCTTCTCTTTCAAGTGCTTCACACGCTTTTAATTTTGTATATACATTACTTTAATAAATTAGTTGTCCTTATATTAAGCTTAATAAGTGGGTGTTAATAATTGGGTGTCACCCTTTGTTGCTTATTAGTCTGTCTTAATTTTATCTTTGGTTGGTTGCTATTATGCCTTTGTCCCTTGTATCTTTTCATAACATATTTATTGCCATATTTTGCATGCTGTAGGTGCTGATCCTCCCCAGATTTTAATCGTTGGTTTTCTTGTTATGTGAGCAAAATATATAAGCTTAAATGAATTAATAATAATAAAATCTCATGGTATTGCCTGAAGGTTAGTGATGATGGTATTTTAGATGTAAATATATGTTGGACTATTTCTATTATCTATCAGTAAATGTTAAATGTATAAAAGATTTTAAATTTTATTTAAACTTTTCAAATACAAACAACTTGTTAGTAATAACACACAAATACACAACATGGGTTAGTAATTACACAAAGTTTCGAATAGTATTATTCTCCATTCTTCTTCAGGCATTACTGGCTTGATCAGTGTCAATATTAGCATAGAAGTCAAACTTACACCTTTAGATTCTCAAATATCGAAATCAATGCAAAAATAGTGATGATGGTATATTACAGGGGTGTCCAACAAGTTGATCATAATCCATCAGTTGATCACAAAGCAATTTTGGGCCGATCGCGAGGCCAATCTGTGAAAAGTGGTCAGGTAACAAGTGAAACAAATTAAGTCAAAATTTTCAAGTTTTTTTGTTATTTTTGTTTTTGTTGTAAATTTTTTTCCAATTCTAGATAGGTGAAGTCTACTAAGCCGTATCATTATTGAAAATAATATTTTTAATCTTAATTTAATGTAGCTAATTTGAATTAATAAATATTGTTAATAATTATTCATGTTGCTTTAATTCCCCAGGACATGAGTTTTTTGGCCCATTAAATAATTGTGTATTTTTTACTAGGTAGATATATAAAAATAGTATTTATTTCACATCTCCCTCCACTTAGACTACGCCTATGACATCAAGTCGATGGCCTATGACAACAAGTCGATCGCAACACATTTTTAAAATAAAAAGTAGATCTTATGAACACAAAAGTTGGCCACCCCTGGTATATTAGATGTGATAATATGATGGACTATTTTCATTATCTATCATTAGTTGCTGAATGTCTAGAAAATTTTAAACTTTATTTAAACTTTTTCCAAATACAAACAACGGTCAGTAATAACAGAATTAGACATCACAGGTTAGTAGATTACAGACCCAACATTCACCCTTCAAGTGTTGCTGTCCTGACCAGTGCCAATATTAGCATAAGAGCCTTAAAATCCGATATTCAAAAATATAAATGTATAAGTTTGACAATGGAGAATGCATGGTGCCTATTTGTGTACTGTTACTAGCTGTTGTTTGTATTTGGAAGAGTTTAAATAAAGTTTCCAGATATTCAACATTTAATGATACCTGATGGAAATAGTCCAACATATTATTACATAATAATGTCTTAAACCAATAAACATCACACAATCACCATTATTTATGCTTATACATGCTGTTTACACAGGGCAAAAATCTCCATATAGTAGTACCACTCAGTGCAAACCAGAGTAATTAATGGTTGCAGGAAAATTTGTGCATAAAATCCATTTCTATCCTACTCATCCAATGACCCCAGACTAGTTCCTAGCTTGTGGCTTTTATCAGTGAAGAGCCTTGGATCTGAGAGCACTGAACCTAGATTTTAGGATCTAATGCAACCCTCCAGTAGCCATATTTTACCTTATTAGCTAACTATAAAGTGTTGAGTCCAAAATGTAAATACAATAATATTTTTAATTCAAATTTATTAGCTTGTATAGATCTGAACTCAGTTCAGAATCTATATTTTAGGATGTCTTTGGTTCTTTAATAACCGCAGTCACCATAATCCTATTGGGAAGGATTGATATTAAACCACAAAACATCACATGATCACCATTCATTATGCTTAAGACAAATTGTTTACACAGAGGCAAAACTCTCCATATAGTAGATCGACTCAATGCAAGCTAAAATTATCAATGGGTGCAGGAAGGTTTATAGGATAATAGTGAATGTGGTTACTAAAGAACCAAAGACACCAAAAACTATGGATGCTGAAGTGAGTTCAGATTTATACAACTATACAAGCTAATAAGCTTAAATTGAAAACATTTTTGGATTTTTATTTCAACTCAAAGCTTTATAGTTAGATAATAAGGTAAAAGGTGGCTGCTGGAGGGTTGCATTAGATCCTAATATCTAGGCACAGTGCTCTCATATTCAAGGCTCCTCAATGATGAAAGCCATATGCTAGAAACCAATCTCAGGATATTGAATGGGTAGGTGATAGGGATTTTGTAAATAAACCTTCCTGCACCCATTAATTAGTCTGGCTTGCACTAGGTGGCACTACTGTATGGAGAAGTTTTGCCTCTATATATACTAATGCTTCTATTTAAAATGTTAAAATGAAGACAATGATAAATAGTAATAATTTTTACTTACCTAAATTGTGGAGGCAAGCAAGATAAGCATTGTGTAATTCAGTAAATGCTAGTTGGTCATGTGAACCAATTACTTTAATTAAAAATTAATGACTTCATTTAAGGAGCAGTCATTTTACACCATATAATAGCTTCTGTCTATCTGAATTTATTTTACTTGTGAAGATATTAGTATAATTTTTATCTAATGCTGATAACAAAAAGTGAAGCAGTCACATGTTAGTTTGACATAGCTCCATCTTCACATTAATATTTTAATTGAATAACATTTCATTTTTTAAATGGTTTAATAAAGGTATAGAAGGCAAAAATTGTAAAGATTATATTCTAAGTTTTAGTAAATTTGATGATTATATCTGATTGGTGGTGGTGATGAGCAAATATACATGTAAAGCAAAATTATGCTTACTTTGGTGCTTCTTGGCACCTACTTTGTTACTTATTGAAAGAATACTAGTTATTTTATATATACTGCATATTACTCATCTCATCAACTGACATTAAGTTAGTACCTGTAGTTCAGAGCATTTGCCTATAAATTTGCTGATTAGGATTGAGTAATTTGCTGGGGGTATCAACTAATTATCTTTATATGTATTATAACAGTCAGGGATTAATGAGTCTTACCATATCTGCCATACAAACTAGAACTAAAATACCAACTCAAAAGTCAGCATTTATAAAACACATTTCAATCAATTTGAAAGTATGAAATTATCAGACACGTAAATGTCAATAAATCCAGCTTGATAAACAAAGCTTGTTTAGAGCTACTGGTAAGCTCCATCTAGTGATCATAAAATGCAAGCTTAAAAACAAGTTATGAAATTTATAATTTGTTTTAATTATTATAAGTGTACCTTTGAAGGTTTTTGCAATGCTATATATTGCAGAGGCTATTACTATATAGTGGAACTGAGCTGAATTCAGACCCATATAGCTATCTAGTTTGTCAAGCTAGATTTGATGACATTTATGTGTCTGATAATTTCATGCTTTCAAATTGATAGAAATGTGTTTTATAAGTGCTGACTTTTGAGTTGGTACTTTAGTTCTAGTTTCTAGTCTCCCAGCCCTCCACTGATATGAGCCATAAGCTTGAAACCAGCTGGTCTGGAGGTGGGGATAACAATAGAGATTTTAAATTCTCACTCTTTCGGCACTTATAAAAACAAAGCTTGTTTAGAGCTACTGGTAAGCTCCATCTAGTGATCACAAAATGCAAGCTTAAAAACAAGTTATGAAATTTATAACTTGTTTTAATTATTATAAGTACGTTTGAAGGTTTTTATTGCAGAGGTTATTACTATATGGTGAAACTGAGCTGAATTCAGACCCATATAGCTATCTAGTTTGTCAAGCTGGATTTGATGACATTTGTGTGTCTGATAATTTCATGCTTTCAAATTGATAGAAATGTGTTTTATAAGTGTTGAATTTGAGTTGGTATTTTAGTTCTAGTTTCTAATCTCACAGCCCTCTACTGATATGAGCCATAAGCTCGAAAACAGCTGGTCTGGAGGTGGGAATAATGATAGAGATTTTAAATTCTATCTCTTTCAGGACATATAAAAACAAAGCTTGTTTACAGCTACTGGTAATCTCCATCTAGTGATCATATATATATATATATTGTAATGATCCAGAGATATAGACTTACGTAAACTGCACTACAAGGCGCCATCTAGGAATTTGAACCTAAAAAAATTTATAAAGTAGGCAGATACGTAAGTCAAAAAAAAATAATTTTTTTTTATTTTATTTATATATTTTGATTCCGGTCGTTAGCCCATGTCACTAGCTCAGTGGAATAGCAGAGATTTATATTTATGAATTCTTATCTAAAAATAATTTTTTAAAAAAAGAATAAAATAAGCCACTGCCAGTAATTAGCACCCAACATTTATTTATGCACATATAAATAAGATTTAAAATTATTTTAGTATTAGTTTTATATTTTAAAATTTAACTTACATTTTTAACTTTGATTTTTGACTTTAATTTACATTTAGTTTTTATAAATTTACATTTTAATTTTTTTATAAGTTCGCACAGATGGGATTATAAAAGCTTGTTTTAATATGTTGAGTATAGATTGGTTACATAGATTACAACGGTCAAAAACATTTCAAAATAAACATAAACGATCAAAATATAAAATCATTGATACCGACAATTGCAGAGGGAAATTTATAAGTAACCCAACAGTATTCACCATAAGACACTTGCATTGTCACCAATAACTTAAAAGACATCCGAATAAATACATTTTAGATACTCACCATGAGATATCATTATTTATCGAATGTCTATATATTTTGATCAAATATGAAATCCAAAACATAATTAACCGATAACAAATCCATGCAAACGTCTATAAACAACTTAAATTTAATGCATTTTTATTTAGTGTCGAGTATGAATAGACTCCATAGATCTGCATTTGAAAATAAACATTCTATCCCTATTTAACCTTAGGCCAATATTCGTAGTCAAACTGGCATCAATTCATCTGATATATCGATGTATTCAGTGTAATAAAATACGGCAGCACAAAAAGTTAAGAGAAGAAATTGCCTCTTGTCAGATAGGAATATTACATCTATCTGCAAAGAAGAGCAATAAAACAAAAAACTCCATAGAAAGGAACTGCGGTATCCGACTTATAATTCCTTTCATAGGCAAACGGGGGTGTGCGGCATATGAAGCGATTCTGCCCATAGCGAATCAATATTACATCTACTAATCACACCAATAAATCCAATCCATTGACCCAATTCAACTACGACACAAATAACCTAAGATTATCCTCCCCTAATATAACTTTACAAATCTATACAGCCATTCACACCTGACTTAAGCTTAACATTTATATAATTTAATTTATCGCACAGCAAAAATCATAATAAAACTTAAAGAACAAAAAATTATTTAAATGGAAATGATTTTACATAAATAAATAAAAAAATACATCAAATAACATTATTAATAAAGAATGTAGTTTGGTCAGATAGGATTCTATTTGTATTATTTACTAAAAGGTTTAGAATTTAGAGTTCTATGTTTTCAAATGAAAATAAAGTTCTTACCATTTTAAAAGGTCCATAATTTGTAGTCGTTTGTAATTCTGAACGGGAATTCCCATGCCGTACTGAAGATATTTGTTTTGTTAGCCATTGTTTTAATCCATCCGGAGGTTTTTGCTTTAACTGGTCCTCAATGAAGAAAACAATGTTTCACTCCCTTTTCTTTAGCAGCTGAAGGAATTGAAAGTGCATCTTTCAATCCCTTCACCTCCAACTCTGTACTAATACATATAGTCACATCGTAATAATAATCCCTCAATAATTTTCAAACTTGTCCTTTTATATTAATTTTGTGGATTGAATTGACATTACATCATCGATGTGATGGTCCTTTCGCTGAGGTCCGATTCCATTGTTTTTCTCTTCTATCTGACCGCTGTTTATACAAATAAATGCCCAAGGCTAGTTTACTAATTAAAATAATCATTTCCATTTTCTGATTACTTAATGTGTTTTCCAAAATTAAAGATATATTTTTATCTCTAAATCTTTTTAAGATTTAGTTTTAAAATACTTTTTCTTTAATAAAGTTTTATTTTAATAATTTTTCATCTGCGTGATTTTATATGTATATACGAGTTTAAGATTTTCAATTTTTATGTCTAACAAAAAAAAAAAGTTTTTAAATGTGAACTTTTTATTTTAACTTTATGTTTAATAATAAAAAACAATGTAACTATGTCTGTGCTCATTACAATATATATATATATTGTAACGTTTAATTATATACGTTGCAAATATATTGGCATTTGGTAAAAGCTAAAAAAATAAAAGTAAATTTAGATTTTTTTTTTGACTAATTTTTTTTTTAAAAAAAAAATAACGTACAATGAAAGTTAAATTATTCTTTCATTTTTTTTTATGTAAGTAGAAATAAAAATAGAATTGGAGAGAACAAAAGAATTCCAAAAGTAAAATAAAAAAAGATAAGAGAAAGTAAAAATATTTTGGCTAATTAAAGATGGCCGAAAAACTTGATAAGAAAAGAGAACTTTATAATGTAAATTTTATAAAGAATCTACAAGATTATGAACCAAAAAAATGCCATGATAATAGCATGTGCAGAAGTCTGAAAACTGGACCTCTGGTATAAAAAGGAGGGATTCGGTTGGAAGAACATCTTGTTCTGTTAGTCTCTCTAGTCAGTCCTGGATAACTATAATACATCCAGGATCACCCTACACTGAAATAATTCGGCATGTCGGAGTGAACCGGAGCTTCTGCAAACATCGTGCCTGAAGATGTACACCAGGAAAAGCCTTCATGACCGACTAGGAGAATGGACCACAAGATCAAATAATAACCAAAAGGCCGAGCTCATTCTACCCAAAAAATTATGCATAGTTATCTACTACTGAATTCACAAAACTTACCGGTAAGTTATGCTTCATTATCCTGATTGTGACAAAGTTAACCATTTTAAAAACTACTCGTAAAAATAAGCTTATAATAGGATCCTGATAGAGACATTAATTTTCTTGTACAAGAGACATTCATTTTTTTTAAGAACTTTCTAGAAGAAATTTGGAAGTGAACAGTAATTGTAAAATTGTTTTTTTTTAATTGATTCACGTCCGAATTAAGTGTATTCTCCCCAATTTATTTGATTAATAATTTCTTTTAAACATTTTTTATCTATTAGAATAAAAATATTTCTAATACCAATTTTCATTTGTACATTATTAATAATAATTATTATTTTTTATTATTAAATTTATTATTAGTTTAATAAGATTTAAAAATGTAATTTACCTTTGCCAATATGTTTGAATAAGCCCAGGAATAATAATCTTAAAAAAAAATTAATTCTCATTACGGTATGATGCAATACCTATTAGTTTAAAAGTATTTTCCCTTTTATTTGTGAGTCATTATATGACGAAGTCAGTGGACTCTTTAAAATAAAAAGTCCTGGCACCCATATTAAATAAATTAAAAGCTGATTTCATCGATAGCATAATTCTCAACTATTAATAGACCGAGTTGATCAGGAAATATAGCTGTGTTTTTAGAATAGAAATACAACTTTCTTCTTGTTTGACATAGCTTGATCAACTCACGCGCAATTTATATTAGCATGTAGAGGCCTAGCAAAACGGAAAACGTTATAATATATATATATAGTACCTTACCAAAAGAGAAATCCTGAATAACAGAATCTGGTTAACTAGGATATAACAATGTTAAACTGCAATTGGATTACATAAACAATGACTATTAAAATAATACTGTTCTGACTAGCTCAAGATACATTACTAAGATACAATATCTAATAAAATAATATCTTTCAATAATTAAATATAAAAAATTTAATAGATTAAATGTAATACAACTTATATTTACAATAAATAATTAGGGTTCCAACTATAATACTCAATCTATTCATTTCAATAATAAATTGAACTTATAAACTTGCTCAATATTATAAATAAAATATGGTTCTATAAAAATAACAAATATAATTATGAAACTCTTAACACGAGATGTTCAGTAAGGTATACTGGCTGAAACATTGAGAATACACCCCAAAAAATACACTTCCAATAGCATAAAAATATTACCCCACAAAATTCACCTAATAAAGTATTATGTAATAAGCTCATGTCTTTAAACACACACATCTAATAATCCTGAAATATAATTTATAAATTTATTACAGAAATAAACAATAAATTACTTAATATTCCTTTAATAAAAGTACTAAGTGGATATTTAACATTAACTAATAATTTCTTATCATCTTTCAATCGAAAATTTTACAATTCTCCAAAAATAATAATAATAATCTCAGGTTCATTTCTAACAAACTAATAACAAAATGAATGAATTAATTAACACCCTGTACTTAAATATGATAAGGGACTTTACATGACATCTAACTACTCTTTCAAAATAGTAACAACAATAAACAACTAAAATAACTTAATGACTCTTAATATTAAATCTATTAAATAATTAATGTTTAGTAATAATACATAATTAATATAATAAGATTTTAGGTAAACATTGTACAATCTTCCTTTGTTTAATGTGGCATTTGAATTTTGTGGCAATATCAAGAATCTCTCATTGGTGTTGTATCAGTTTAAAAATAATTACCAATGATTATATCTTCGATGATGATGATGATTATGATGATGATGATGATAATAATAATAATAATAATAATAATAATAATAATAATAATAGACAGGGTATGAACACAGACTTTCACATGACCCACCTCTCTCCACACTATCTCATAACACTGATACACCTGAACACACATATGTCGAAAAGATAAATAATCACCAATATATGTATTTCATGCTAAACCAGCAATCATCAGTTGGTCCAGATCACCATCTCTACAAATATATGCTACAAGTGCTCAGATATATATTAAGATAGCAAATCCTCCTACTTTAATGGACAGGCTTCAATCTACTCCACACTCCAACTCTTCAACTGTCCATCCAATTGAAAATCTGATGATGGAATGCTCAAAGGCCACCCTGAGGCTGAGATTATTGTCACACCCATGTTGACCCAAGGTCAATCTGACTCCTCATGTATAGGACATAATCCATTAAATACATATACAAGGGATAGGCAGACATCTCTAATATGTAATAGCTGGAATACATAGGCTTATATATACCTGTGTCTATATATGTAATAGACAGGGTATGAACACAGACTTTCACATGACATACCCTGTCTATTACATATATAAACACAGGTATATATAAGCCTGTGTATTCCAGCTATTACATATTAGAGATGTCTGCCTATCCCTTGTATATGTATTTAATGGATTATTTCCTATACATGAGGGGTCAGATTGACCTTGGGTCAACATGGGTGTGACAATAATCTCGGCCTCAGGGTGGCCTTTGAGCATTCCATCATCAGATTTTCAATTGGATGGACAGTTGAAGAGTTGGAGTGTGGAGTAGATTGAAGCCTGTCCATTATATATAGAGATGGTGATCTGGACCAACTGATGATTGCTGGTTTAGCATGAAATACGTATATTGGTGATTATTTATCTTTTCGACATATGTGTGTTCAGGTGTATCAGTGTTATGAGATAGTGTGGAGAGAGGTGGGTCATGTGAAAGTCTGTGTTCATACCCTGCCTATTACATATATAGACACAGGTATATATAAGCCTGTGTATTCCAGCTAATAATAATAATAATAATAATAATAATAATAATAATAATAATAATATATGTTGTTACCCAATCAGATATGATAGAAATAATATCTAAGTCATCTTTAGGAATCATATGCCAAATAAGTAATATTTCAAATTATTAATTTTCTGTGGAGCATGCATGTAAAATTAAAAATCAAATAAAAAAGCACACAGATAAATCACAACTTGACTAGAATATAGGTTTCAAAAACAGTAAACAAATTTATTTATAAATTAAATAATATTATGGTATTACAATAAGGTTATAACATAATAAAAAAAATATTTACAAAAGTAAAATAAGAATTGACACTATTTAATATTAAAAAATATTACAGTAAATCTTACCAATAAATGACAAGAAAGAAAATAAAAATAGCCTTCGCTCCGGCCACTTCAAATAAAGTAAAATTTACAACAGTAATGACTATGTAATCCTCATTCGGTAAATATAATATTGTATTATTTTGTATTGGGAACAGTCACAATAAATTTTCCAATTTCTGAGAAAACTTAATATTACACTTATACTATTATAAAATATGTTTCTTATGATGTAATGCATTAATATAAGTTTATATTTAAAATAAATTTCTTAAAATTCAACAAGTAAAATATTTTTTAAAAAAAATTATTTAAGACTTTCCTTGTGGTTTATCAAAGTATCATCTTGATATTTGAATATCAGAAAGTTTTAAATAAAAATATGAATACCTCCCTCTATAAAATATTAACTATTTATGCAAAATACTTAAGAGATAATTTCATAATTTTTTGTAACTGGAAATGGGTTTGAATTATTTATAATAAAATTTAAAGAACTATCAATAAATTATATTACTTGATAGTCAAAATAAGAGTCATATATCACATGGCCCTATTCTCTTAAGCTTGTAAGTTATAAGCAATGAGGATTGCCAATTCCTCAACAAGCTTTATGATAAATGCTTAGCTAAAGAAAGCATTTAAAATATCTCTGTCAGGACTGACCCCAAACCTCTGACCATGGTTTTGTGCTTTGGTTCTCCTCAGAGAGGTGCTAGGGTAGGTTTGCATTTCTTTTGTTTTTATACTCTTACATCCATCATATCCAAAAATCATTTTCAATGTTCTCACTTCCATTCCCATTTAAATATGCATCTGTTTAAGCTAAAAGATCTCTAATATTTTTATAAATATCAATTATTCTTTCTTATGTTATATACTATGACAATCATCAAACATCATTTGCAAAAAAGAAATTTTTATATACTTCATCTCGCCCTCTTACAAATTATCAAATTCAAAAGATTTAGTCATTAGTTTCCCAACTTATAAAACTATTCTCTATGATGATTCCAGTGGTGATAGATAGCAATTAAAGTGTAAAGTATAGAATAGTAACAAGAATGATTCTAACAAGTAAGACAATATCATCATGGATATAATGCAAATCATAATATTAGGTCTGTATTCATCAGGCACCTAAGATTGAACTCATGGCTCTATTATAGCACTTAGTGATGATAAGGAAATGCAACTGTCCATGAAAAATGATATACAACCCTATGTTATCTGTATATTTTAATGACTGTAAAGTATAAAAATGTAATTCACATACAACAATTTTCAACATATCCCTAACACCTAGAATTTCATATGAATATTACTCTCCTGACCACCACTTTATATCTTCTGCACTGAATAACTCAGTTAACATCATAAAATATACAAACCGCATTCTAAAATAATTTCCAATACAACAATATTAAAGAAACAACAAAGATCTAAATTCATTTCAAGATGTTTTTATAAAATTTTTCAAGCACAAATGATCGTGATAAACATACATCAATACTATACATTTATTTATTAGTTATTATATAATTTAGAAATCAATACTATATTTTTCTCTGAATTTCAACAGATAACATTCACAAAAATAAAACATTAATAAATTAAAGATGTTATCTAATGTATGCATTTTCAAGCATCCACAGTAAATAAATATTTTAAATATCCTTGGATGTTTTCAAAACATTCATCCACATTCATCAATTCTTTTACAAAAATACACATGATGATAAGTTCTATCAATGATTCATTCCATTGTTTAATATTAAATTCAAGCAATATGAATTACTAATTTAAAATATTGATTGGGATATATCATTTTTTTAAAAATTATTAAGCAAAATGTAATCTAAATAATAAAAAGAAATTACCAGTGATCTCAGCCATTATTAAGATCATTTACAGCAATCTGCTTCTTAGACCATCATTCAGAAAAACCAATTATGGTTGTAATTTACCTTATTCAGAAAATTACTCTCTGAATGCCTCTATTTAACATAATAATAAACTTAATCTATTTTAAGATTAAATTTAAAATATAATAACATAAGGTTAGTTTTAAAATAATAAATTGTAATATTCTAAGTATTAATGTTAGAATTAATATTAAAAAAATGATAACGTTTTAAAGTTACAAAAAGATTTTTTACTTTCTCTCCTCCTGCTCATTAGCTGAAAGCTGGTCAGGAATCTTGCCCCATTGCCTCGAAATATGTGGGAAGCTTTGTGCATAATCATACTCCAGTCTCAGCACCGTTGTTTTAAAAAAATGTAGAAGTAATAATATTAAATCCATTTAAATCCAAGTATATTAACAATCCCGAAAAGCTAAAATGTTTATTTCAATCCTTTCTGAAAATTTTATCCAGGCATGTAATGTCTTTATAGAATACTAATTCAAAATCTATTTTATATGAAAATATTTTCTTATGTATGTATTTCTTGTTTTCAGCCATTGTATACAGCAGATATATTACAATATATGCAAATAATATATGCAAATTATATGCAAATAATATTTGAATTTTTCCTCAGTCAAAAAACATTAGGACAAACAATATATAATATAATGTTATTTATTTAATACATTTATCAGAAGACATGTAGTTTATGAATTAAAATAAATATTTCTTTCTTTAACCTTTTAACCACTAATTATATTATTGGTTGTATGAGGTAAAAATCAAATCTTTTAATTGGCCAACTCACAAACTGAAGACAAAGCCTATTGTTAAAACATATTCGCCTATAATATTAAATTCAACTCAGATACGTTTATAAAAAGTATATTACTAATTTTTCAGGTTATGAAGATAATGAAAGTTCTTTCAAAAATAAATTGCTATTTATTTATTCTAAAATATTCAATTTCGGCAACATAAAAGCTATAATATAAACAAAAAGGTCGACTTTTACGTTATAGAAAAGTAAATATTTCTTTTTACTAAATCTTAAATATTTTTACTAAAATCTTCAATATTTTTCGAAAATAATTTTGTTTTTTTAGTATTCTATCTGAAAATAATTTGCAATTTCTTAAAATATACTTTTATAATACTTTAAATCATATTCGAAATGAAAATCTCAGCGTTTTTCTTTATTTTCTTTGATCAGGCGGTTTCTTTGTTCTTTCCAGCCAATCAGAATGTCTTTTTCGGCTGAGAGCACCGTAACAACCAATCACAACTCATGTTCTTTCTTTGTTTAGGTTTAGATGCGTTTTTTTTTATTTTTTACTTGTAAAATAAATCGGAAGAGGGCACCATCTTACAGAACTTTTAAAAACCTATTCAATACCTCTCAAACGAATATTTTAGCATAAGAACTGGCAGAGTTAGAGTGACGTCAGATGTCGATGAGGAGCTTCATAAGAGGCAGGAAAAGGGTTAAAGGATTTACAATTTTTATCCTTTTAAACATATCTTTTCACTACATATTTTTCTTTTCCAGATAAAATGACAGCTATATGTTATTCAAAGCATTTATTAGCTGATATAATTTCAATCTTTTAAAAGAACATATCAGAGTTCATTATTTCCAGATATGATCATTTTTAAAGAAAATAATTTATTTATTGACTTGACCAATAGCAAGTCCTTTTAAAAGCATAAGATACTCAAAAGTCATCTTTAATTTCTCATTAAATACATCATTCTTAATATAAGTTCAATTTATTGTAAATTATTATTATCAGTTATATAATAAACAGTCATACTATATCATAAAACATTTTAAATTCAGTTTTAAACTTAGATGCAGAGTCTTAACTTTCTTTTCTTTCTTTCAAATTTAATACTATGATAATGATTTTTAATAAATATTCAATTCCTCTTAATTAGCTTTAATAAATTAGCTTCGTTGTAATATGGTAAAGTTATTTCAAATAAATGTTCACTCAACCCAGTCATAGTATTTATAAAAATTTCAAAATTCTTACATAAATCTTCTCTGGTCTTGTTGTAGTACATTCCTTGACATTTGATGTTCATTGACCCAGTATTTAAGTAGTTACTATCACATTCCATAGAATTATTGTGGTCCTAAGCCACGTTTCAAGAAGAAAAGTCTGACAGGGAACTTTGGTGTTTTGGTGAACCATTATTTAAATAGTTATTCCAATTATATTTTTCAAAAACATTTTTACGTAAAATAATAATTTAAAAAAATTACTATTGTCACAATATAAAAAAAATATAGTTATAAATTTCAAACTAAATCTATCTTAATCCAAATCTGTAAATCACTAAGAATCTGTGTAAATCTATGAAAAATCTGTCTAGACTGGATTCAACCTTTGTTTTTATACTGGTCTTAATCCAATGATTTTATTGATCAATACTGCTTGTAAGAATATGCTAATTTACATAACTACATTAATATCATTTTTAAAATTAAGTTTTAAAACTATGAGTCATCAATTATTATATATTCTCAAATTATTTAATACTTTAAATATTAAATATTTTTATCTAAAAATTAAATATCCTTGTTAAAACAATTTTTAATACTTTAATGACCTAAAATTAATTCAAAATAAAATATTACACCTAAATAAAATAATAATTTTAATTATTATTTTTCTAATATTACCTCTAGACTGAATATTTGCTACACTTTATTATCTATCAATTTTTTGTTAACAAGCTAAAATTAAAGTTTTCTTTCCCTAACTTTTTGAAAGCTCACATATTCATAAATCACCTCTAACCATTGAAGCAGGCAAAACTCTCCATACAGTAGTGCCTTTCAGTACAAGCCAGAGTAATCAATGGATGCCAGAAGGCTTGTGCATAAAATCTATTTAGTGCCTACTTATCCATAACAATTATGAGCAAGCATAAGAAATGATGATCATGAGATGTTTAGTGGTTTAATATCTCTAACCATATGATATTTTCAGCACATTATAAACTAACATTAAATTAACTAGCTTTTAAATAATATTTTAAACAAAATAATTACTTTAAATTTAAAATATAAAATATTTATTGCTATAATTAAGCTATTCTATCTCTGTAGTATCTTTTTAAATATAATAAATTATAATTAATACTATCTTTTAAACAATTTATTGTATCATTTTATTATTTAATTCATCTCAAAATGAGTTCAAACTATCTAATATATCTTTATAAGCTCCAATCTATGTTTTGGGTCTTTGGTTCTTTAATCCTCACAGCCACCATAATCCTATTGGGCAGGATTGGTATTAAACCACTAAGCATCATTTGATAACTATTGTTTTCGCTTACATGAGCTGTTTATCCAGAGGCAAAACTCTCCATATAGTAGCATCACTCAGTGCAAGCCAGTTTAATCAATTGATGTAGGAAGGTTTGTGCATAAAGTCCCTATCTCGTGCCTATATCAAACCCCAAACAAATTTCTAGCTTGTAGCTTTCATCAGTGAGGAGCCTTGGATCTGAAAGCACCACCTAGATTTTAGGATCTAAGCAATCATCTAGCAGCTACCTTTTACCTTATTAGCTAACTATGAAAGTCACAATCTAGAAACAAGCCTGGAGATATTGGATGAGTAGCCACTAGATAGGGATTTTATACACAAACCTTCCTGCATCTATTGGTTACTCTGACTTGCACTGAGTAGTGTATGAAGAGTTTTGCCTTTGTGTAAACCGCTTGTGTAAGCAAAAAGAATAGGGATCAAGTGATATTTAATGTTATTATATTAAATATGCTAATTAATAATATGCTAAATAATATTTAAATATGCTAATGTAATTTCATAAAAAAACATCTCCAGACAATCAAGATATTCAATTTTCATTTGAAGTGAGAGATTGTCTAACATTTATAAAATGTTAAGTAAAGACTTTAACAAATTATAATCTTCAAATTATTTTTAAAAAGTTTCTTTGCTTCACCTATGGTAAAATATCTTGATTAATTTTAAACTTAATATCAAAAAAAAAAATTTTTTTTGTGACAAGAGATAGTTTACCTATGCATATTTTCATTCCATTAACTGGTCTATGAGCATAATTCTTAACAATACTTATAACATTAAAAGCAATTACACTTATTAAACAGAGAGATTTACCTAATTTAATATCTTAATAGCTAACAATAGTATGTGGGTGAATTAAATAATCTGTTAATTAGATACAAACAATAGATATGATATAATAGATCAAATCTTTAAACACTTATAAATAGTCAAAATAAGAGTCATAGATCACATGACCTTATTCTCTTAAGCTTGTAAGTTATAAACAATGAGGATTGCCCATTCCTCAACAAGCTTTGTGATAAATGCTTAGCTAGAGAAAGCATTTAAAATATCTCTGTCATGACCCCCCCCCCAACCTCTGATCATGGTTTCGTGCTCTAGCGCTCCTGGGGGGGGGGGTCATGATAGAGATATTTTAAATGCTTTCTCTAGCTAAGCATTTATCACAAAGCTTGTTGAGGAATTGGCAATCCTCATTGCTTAAAACACTTATTTTAAAATGTTTCAATTCATTCATTTTCAGGTCTAGTATAATACATGAAAATTCACTTTTTTTTATAGAATATGTGCTTGCATATATATACGCACAATATGATTACTATCTAATGCTACACCTATTGTATACCTAAAATTTACTTTCATATAAAAGTATACCTAAAAATAATAGCAAAAAATAAAAAAATTCATGACCGTGATTTTATATATAATACAAATATAAACCTATTATTACAAAAAAACACTGAAAACTTTCAAACGGAAGTCAATCTCCGATCATGCGCTATTTCTTAAATATTATAAATCACTGCGCCTCTTCCGCAGGTAAACTTAAGTGATTCATTTAAGTTTTTTAAACTCTTACCGGGCTTGGAGAGTGTGCGGAGATTTATAATATTTAAGAAATAGTGCATTATTGGAGATTAACTTCTATTTGAATAATATAACACAAATACAATTGCTCAAATGACAACTTTTTCCTGCGTAGTTGACCTTCCCAGTTTATTGAGTTGAATGGTAAATATGTACAATAAGTGCGCGCGCACACACACACTTATTGTAATATAAAAATAAAAACTTTCAGTTACTGATTCAAAGTACTTTTATTCCATAACAAATTACAATATTCAAAATGTTCAAAAAACAATTTATAAAATTAAAAAAAAAATTTCTTTGATAAAAGTTCTTTTTTTAAAATCATTCTTAACTGCAAACATCTTTGAAGTTCCACTTGATAGTTCTTTTGTTCTAATTTTCGTCTTCTAACTTTAAGAAAGTTTCTCAATTTATTTTCATTAGTTAACTGCTTTAATTTTATTTAAAAATTATTTACTTTTAAATCACTATAAGTTAATATTTTGATTTGGGCATTAAGTAGAAATGGACTTTCTTTAACTGCAAGTTAATTTGAAATAATATTATTATTAATTTATGGTATTACCGCAATATTGGCATCAACATGAGATTTGGATATTATATCATCAGATTTTCAATGGTATGGATGATTGAAGAGTTGGAGGTTGGAGAAGATTGAAGCCTGTCCATTAAAGTATAAAAATTTACTATCTTGATAAACTGAGCATTGATTATACATATATGTGTGGGGGATGATAATCTGGACCAACTGATGAGTGCTGGTTCACTACGAAATACGTATATTGGTGATTATTTATCTTTCCTATATGTGTGTGGTCATGTGTATCAGTCGTATGAGATAGGTGAAAAATTGAAGGTTGCTTGAAAGTCTGAGTTCAAATCCCCTATATTTACAATTAAGTTCCAGGTATAAGAATGCCTGTATTTCAAATCTTAGGTATTACACAGAGTAAAACATTTTAAAATTAAAAAAAATACAAATTCACCAAGCGTTTTTGGTACTGTATACCAGATTCATCGGCAACTAATTTAAACTGAATGGTTAATATGCCAGCACATGCTCAATGGGACACTCACATTATATTAATTAATGACATCATTAAACTTAGCAATAAACCAAGCCTCTTTCAACTTCCTGTTTCTGCCATTAGGCTCATTGCAAATAGCACTAATCATATGAGGGAAACATTCATGCCCACTAATTTTCTCATGATTAAAAAACACTAAATTAACCTGAGATTCCATTTTAGATTTCCTATATTCATAAACATGTTGCTGCAACCTTGTTGATATTTGCTTTTGTTTCCCTATAATAAATAGCATTACAACCAGACCCATGGCAAATATCATCATCATCCACATGATCTTTTGAATCATTTATCAACCTATTAAACATAAGGGTGATAGGATGAGGAAGTTAAAAGAGTCTTGGCTTAGACATCATTAATCAATGTAATACAAATGTCTTGTTGAGCATGCACTGGAATATAAACTATTCTGCTTAAATTAGTTGCCATGAATCTGGTTGGTATACAGTACCGAAAGCACTTGGTGAATTTGTATTTATTTTTTATTTTAACAGTTTTACTCTATGTAATATTTATATACATGTAGAATCTTTACATTTGGAACAGAGTTGGTGATTTATTTATGAATTTGTGGATGTGTTATCCATCAAGAAATTTCTTCTTTACTTGCCTCACATATTGGCAGAATAGACCTCATGCATGTACAATATATGCACAAGTGATAGATTCATTTCATCTGTATTCCCATGCATGTGTAAAGCAGTAAATGCATAATGTATACTATTGGAGTCTCTCATTGGTTTCCTATAGTATTGAAATTTCAAGATTAGAAGATTAGCTTCTTGCAGTAATATCCACGATATACCAATGGGCTGGTTTCTAATTTTCCAATTTTGAGATAAACATATATAAGGCAAATGAATATGTTCCTCAGCTCTGATCAGTTTCTATAACTTAATGGCTTGCAGCCAGGCAAGTTGTTTATTTCTCAGGTATTGGACTATTATTTCACTGAAAAGTCTTGCTCCCTACTTATCTGGAAATTTAAACTCCATCAACATGGAGACTAGCAGCATTTGATCTTGTTCTGAGCCTGGGTTGTACTCTGTTTTATATTTGTAGTTTCTGTAAATAATTTAATAATTAAGTTCTAATTTGAATACAATATATAAATAACAAACTCCTTCTTTTAAAAACTTGCTTTTTATAAGACTATAATCATCAATAAAAAATCCAATGTTTCGACTGTTTTATATAATCTTTTTCAAGGCACGCTAAATATATATAATAATAAATATCACACATTCCCCCCAAAAAATAATAATAATTAAAAATTACAAAATATATTCACAATCAAATATTCACCTTATCTCACTCCCCTTTCCTATTGCAAACAATCACAACATAATCACTAAAACCTCCTCCAAAATAGTTTATAAATATTCAATATATAAATAAACGAACAAACTCTGTCTTTTAAAAACTTGCTTTTTATATGATTGTGTTGTGCTTGCTTGCAATAGGAAAGGGCAGTGAGAAAAGGTGAATTTTTGATTGTGAATATATTTTGTAATTTTTAATTAATTTTTTTTTTTTTTTTTGGGAATATGTGATATTTATTATATATATATTAGGGTGCCTTGAAGAAGTCTATATAAAATAGTCGAAATATTGGATTTTGTATTGGTGATTATAGTCATATAAAAAGCAAGTTTTTAAAAAGAGTTTGTTTGTTTATTTATATATTGGACATTTATGAACTATTTTGGAAAGAAGAACTGTGTGGTCGATATATTAAATTCTATAATTTGAATACACTATTTGTAGTAAACAATGGAATTTTCCATCTTGATTAATACTATACTGCTTGGAATATAAGATGCCCTCAAATTTAGGAATACAGTACACTGAAAAATCAGGAAAAAAATTAATCCCTGAATTTAAAATGCATATATGTACTTAAATATAAAACGAATACAATAAACTCACCTAAATTACAGCAAATCTACTTCAAATATATGGTACTTTCACTTTCTACAATTTTCAGAACCTGAATTCTCATCTTCACTATTCCATTAGATACATCATCTTCAGGACATTTAAGTAGCAGCTGAACATTATAATTTCTTTATCAATTTGTTTTCATGTATAAATATAAATTTATTAATGCACATTGATTACATAAGTAATATTTACTGAAGCTATAACCTCGAGAATATGCGTGTGAAAGTAAATTTTTCTATTATATTTTACAAATATTTTCTGAAAAAAATTTAAAATGTGTAAAAAAAAAATCTAAAACATTCTATTTCACTTTGAAATTGAAAATGAAAACATTCAAATTGTTAAAGTTGGCAAAATAATATTAAAAGATATTAAAACATTCATTTTAACTTTAAAAATGAAAAGGGCAATATTGATAGGTACTCTCTTGTGTAGAGAATAATAATCAACCAGTCACTGACTTGGAAGGTAAGCTCTTATCTTATTGTTATATTGATTTGTTAGTTTATAAAAGTATTCTAAAATTATACAGTAAACTTTTCTCAATAAAATACCCTTAAAATTGGCAAAATGGTTTGAGAATTAAAACCATTTACGAAATTAATCCAAAAAATATCGATTAAAAAGATTTAATATGCTATTCTACACAGAAAACAATCATAATACTACTACATGTATAGTGTAAAGCAAAGATCTACAGAAATAAAATGTTGAAGATTTTCACTCTGAATTTAAGATGCACCCCTCTTTTAGAGATAAAATTTGGGGAAAAGGTTCACCTTACATTCGAAGTAATTATATTTGTCCTGTTTTTCAATTTACGTTCATTAAAACTAATTAGTAAAAAAGTTTTAGAATTAAATCTATAATCACTGTACATTATAAAGAAAAAATAACTTTGTTTGATCTAAAAATATTTTTCTCTTTTTGTTACATTAAAATATTTTATATTTTTATCAAAAACAGAAAAGTCGTAATTATTTGCACTAAATAAAGATTTTTATACAGTGTTTCCAAAAATATCAGTTAACATTATTAATCAAAATTCTTTTGTTATTTCAGATTTTATAATTATATAACTAATTTTGTCTATGTTTATTTCAACTTTCCTTTTTAAACTTTATATACCATATATACACACATTACATTATGTCACAAAAAACTAATTTGTTACAATATATATATAAGACATTTTGCGGGTTCATCCGTGTTAAAAAAATTTTAAATATTGATATACCGACATTTTGACTTGATCACACAAGTCATCCACTGGGTGATAAAAGGTAGAAAGATGGCTGAAAAGGCAATACAATCACTGATTTGAAAAAAAACGTTAAAAAACATTCTTAAATTTAACATTTTTGCTATTGGTGGAATTTTAACATTTTTTTCAAAACAGTGATTGTAGCGCCTCTACAATCGTCTTTCTACCTTTTATCACTCAGTGGATGACTTGTGTGATCAAGTCAAAATGTCGGTATATCAATATTTAAATTTTTTTTAACATGGATAAACCTGCAAAATATGTTTTTTATATATGCAACCCATGAAAGTCTTCATATCAACATATAGATAGATAGATAGATAGGTAGGTAGGTAGATAGGTAGGGTAGGTAGGGTAGGTAGGTAGGTAGGTAGGATAGGGTAGGTAGGTAGCTAGGTTGGTAGGGTAGGGTAGGTAGGTAGGGTAGGTAGGTAGATAGGTAGGTAGTAGGTAGGTAGGTAGGTAGATAGGTATGTATTGTTATTGATTCAGGTTATTAAATAAAATCTTTTAAATGTGCTATAATGTCAAAAAATGTAAATATATCTGACTCATAATATTAACTAAAAACACTATCAGACTTACAAATGTAAACTTACAATAGTATGTGATGCAATGCACTGTTACTTCTCCTTTTTTGGAGTCAGGAATCTCTCAACCACTATGCCCAGAGAAATCTGTTAGCCATCTTACCTTCCCTTTCCATTCCTCACCCTTGGCTTTTACCATATTCTCCTCTATGCTGCTCCATTTCATTTCCACAACAGTATCTTTGTCCACTCTATGGCCTTTATATCTAAACCCTTCTTTTTCAAACCCAGCATAAAACCAATAATTTTCAATATATTCACTTTGTTTATATTTATTCTCCCACAACTTCATTATTTGTACTCTTTCTGCTTGTAAGCATTTACATTAAATTAACAGCTGCCTAATATTTTCATGCATTCCTTACATAATTTTCAGACTAAATCACCCACATTTCTCCATTTAGGTGTATATCCCCTTATTGCTAATAGCCCTGTTTGAGTCCTAAACAGTAACTGCTTTCCTTGCTATTATCATAAATTAACTCACACTGAATATTCCATTTACTTCTAAATATATTCAAACTCTTTTTACTCTCCATACTAGTTCTTCATCTCTCCAAATCCCTATTTTTTATTAATGCATTTATTATTCTATTTCATTCCTTACCACTATAACATTCAACAATCCTCCTAACAAATCATCAAACACCTTTCACATAATTATACCGATAAAGTCTTTATCCAAATGTTGTGCATACCATACTACCTTTTTTACCCATTTTGTTGCCTATCCTTTATTCATAACCCAATTAAATACTATTTTGGCTATTCTTTTATTATCCATAGATTGCAATCTACAGAACATTTTCATTTTGCTTTTTGCATCTCTCATATAAAAAACTTGATCATCTCATTTCTCATTGAATTACTTCTTTTACCATCCACACATCTGCATCTAATACATGTCTTCCTACTTTTCTTTGTACTTTTTCTAAGTAATCTAATATCACTTTACTAACACATAATGCATCATTACCATATGTTAACTCTGCTACTGCAACTCCCTTCCATACAATTCTAGCTACATGATATTTATTATATGAAACACTTAATTTCATCATCAGCACCTTTCTTTTCTTTGCTTTACTTATCAGTTTTTTCTCTCATTCGTCTAAGTAATTTCTCTGATTACTTAAGATGATTTCCAAATAGTTATACCTATTCACCACGTTTAACTTTTATATCTCCCAATAAAAATTCTTTCTCTTCTCTTTCCCCAACATTTATCATCATTACCCTTGGGTATATCTTCAGCATAACTTCCATAGGTTCCCTACTTTCTTTGCACAAGATGATATTAGCAAATAAAAGACCTGATAATATATACACTCCCTTGTCATTTATTAATGGTATCTCTATCCTTTTCCTAGTCTTTCTATTGTTCTCTCCATTTTTCTCAAATATAACAAAAACAAATTAATAAGATCCTGTCATGCTTCATTCATTCCCAAATTTACTAGACTTACCCATAATCTATTTCTATTTTGCTCCATCATATGCCTTCTTTACACCTATAAAGACCATATATAACTGTATTCTTACTCATATCTATAAGTTGTGTGACTACAAATAAATTATATTCTATCACACCTATCCAATCTAGAACTTCCTTGCATTTCTTCCATTATATTACTTTCTTCCATTCATTTTGCTACTCTTCCAGCCACCATATATTTAGCAAACTCTCATATAGTAGCACCAACCAGTGCCAGTCTTAGTAATGTATGGATGCAAGAAGGTTTGTGCATAAAATCCTTATCTAGTGCCTACTGATCTAATATCCCCAGACTAGTTTCTGGCTTGTGGCCTTCATCAGTGAGTAGTCTTGGTTTTGACAGCACTGTATGGAAAATTTGCTGCTATTTAAATAGCTAGTGTAATTATTATATTGCACTTTCAACACATACCGGTGAAGCTATTATTTTAATTCTGAAAGCGGTTTTGGGATGTATTTGTTCCCATATTCATAGCCTGTGTCACTCTTCATTCTGTGTTATCATTAGTATATGCAATTTTATGCAAATTATCTAACCAATCCATTTCTTGGAAATCCAGAAGCAGGAATCTCATCTGTTGATGACCTTCAGGTCATTTGCAATGAAGTATACTTCTTTTATCTTGAATTTGGCATCATTTCCTTCCAAGCACATGATATTGGCATTTGTGTGTTCGGATCTGTGATTAGATGTTTTTTGATGTTCTAGGAATATCGAATTGCCTTCATTTTTGGTACGTGATCTATTATATATGTACATGTGTTGAGCTACTCTGGTTGTGGCAGTAGCCTGAGTTTCCCCATAATACATAGTCCTGCAGCTAGCTCATGAGCATGCTATCTTATATACAACCTGGGGGGTTTGGTCCTGGTTGATTTTATCTTTGGAGTTGTTAATAAATCTGTTAGTAGCTAGGGGAGTTCAAAAACCTTTAAATTGTTTGGATAGGTTTTTAACTAGATCGTTGGTCATTTTGTATATATATATATATATATATATATATGGTAATACTACATGTGGCTTATCCATTTTTAGTAAAACTGTTTGATCCACTTTGCTATTGTTCTGTATTTGAATTCCATGGTTATCAAGTCTCTGACATAGCATGCGATGTTGGTTTTCCTATCTGCTTCGAACTTACACAAATGGTTAGATCATTTGCATATATTTGCATATACTAACTATAACACAGAGTGAAGAGTGATACAGGCTATGAATATGACAGTAAATGCGCCCCAAAAGTGCTAAGCCAGAATTAACACAATTAAAATAATACCTTCACTCGTGTGCATTGAAAGTAAGTTAATAAATTTTATAGCTAGTGTAAGTATAGGAAATGGTGATCATATGATGAAATGTAAACTTACTTTTATAATCAGGCACTCAAATTTCAAAAGAATGATACATTTCATATTTATATTTTGTAACATGAGTGACAGTGTATTTATCATTAGATTTGAGATTGTAATTCTAGATTTATATATGCTATAGTAGCTATTGTTGTTATGGATTACTATCTCTCTCAAATCTAATGATATATATATACTAAAACGCTCATGCCTTAATGAAATCCATAATTTTGAGCCCTGAAATATGTTAAAGGAAACAATTTATATTTGAACTGTGTTTAAACAAACAATTTGGACTTGTACCCAATCATTATTCTTTGAATGAGCAATTTTACTTGACGTAGCAAATAATTGCTCCATTTTTCTTACTATTACTCTGTTAATTTTTAATCATATATGATTTTAAAATCTAAGTCAAGTTGCTTCCAAAAGCTCAAATAATTATCATTTCAATGTCGATTGATTATTTAAACTTAGAATAAATTATTATTTCTAAATTCAAATCGTTTTTGCATTAATCAAATTTAAACTTTTTAAGCTCTTAAATAAAATTAAAAATGAATTCAGTGTTAAGTAAATTATATTCTGGAAATATATTTTAAACCACTATCAATGAAAATTACGTAAATGATTTTAAGCACTTTGTTGATAATTAATTTTTAAAAAGCTTTAATGTGATAGAATATATTTTAGAGCTTATATTTAAAACAGTTTCAATTAAAAAAAATTACAATAAAAGTCAAAGTTACTTATAATATCATTCGCAGACATTGTCTCCATCAGTGGAAAATCACATGGGATTAAACAAAATTTAGACTTTAATATTAAAATGTAGTTTTATTTTGACCCTTTTTTAAATTTTGTTAACACAGCAAGTATTTTTTTTAGAAATTAAACGTTTTTATTATAGAGAAAGAAAATATATGCATGAAGCATACATCGACAAGTGTTTTTCCTGAAGGTTTGTGGTGGTGATGTTTTAGTTGCATTTATATATTGGACTATTTCCATATCTAGAGTTGAGTATTGAATGTCTTTAGAATAATTTAACTTTATTTAATTATTCCAAATACATTCAACCGTTAGTAATACTGCAGAGGGTAGTATATGCTCAACGTTTCAATTGGTATTATTCTCCTCTCTTCTTCAGGTGTAACTTACCTGGCCAATGACAGTATTAGCATGGGAATCGAACCTGAACTTTTATATTCTTGAATATTGAATTTTAAGGTAATGCTCTATCCAATTGAGCAATCCTTCCAAAGGCAACAATCTATAGAACTTTCATATACTTATCTCTGAGGTTTATCTGATTGCTCCATCTTTGTCCTAAGAGCAGAGTCGATTAATAGTTTGATCACATTGAGATGACTTATGGGGTTATTTTTCATTGCCATGTGAGCAGCTTTGTTGAATTTTTCTATCTTTCTACCTTTTTCTCTCCAATATTTTTAGACTTTTCTCATTGAACATATGTTCATTGATACGTACATGGTCTGCTTTCTTGGGTTCATTCTCATACTGGTACTGTCACTAATCCTATCGGCAACATCTGAAGAAGAGAGGAGAATAATACCACACAATATATTGTGCATATACTAACATGTTTGCTATTATTAACAGTTGAATGTAGTTGAAAATTTGAACTTAATAAGACATTCAATAATTAGACGATGGGAATAGTCTAACATATAAATACACATATTAATGACTGTTTTGAACTCATCTTAGGCTTACCTCAAGTAATGGACTTGTGCAAACTACAGTCATATCAAGATCAGACTGAACATGTAATACAGGTGACCAATAAATTCACAATGAAAGTGAATAAATATCCAATCACCCAAATAGGCCAATTAGAGAGTTAGGTCAGTGAGTGTGATTGTTTCCAATAAGAAGGGGGTTCATTTAAGGAAGTAAACAGGTGGCTTCAAACAACTATCAGATGAAAGTGCCTACTATTTGATTAAATGCAGGAAGACATACACCAGTCTGAAGCATTTAAAGCTGGAAGCCATTAAGACCATTGTATTTGCAAATGAGACTAGCCACATAAGCTAAAAGTATACACTTGAAAGAAGTTTCAGCATTTTAACTCAATCACAACTAAATATTTACAATTTGCCAACAAGAGCATTTCATTTGTGGATTATAATATCATAGCCATAATGTCAGGCTATTAATGGAGCCACACTACTTTTGACTTTTCAGTTGTTCCAGATGATTCTAGCTAAGTTGGCAGTGAGACAGAAATTTCCTTTAAAAAAAGCTAGCCTTTTATTAAAAGTGTCAATCAGAAATCTGGCTAAGATGAATATCCAGATGTTTAAAGCAAAAGTAGGGATCTTCAGATAAAAAATATTAAATTCCAGAATAAATTGCAATAAGCCACAATACACACACACACAAGTCAATGTCCACATCGATGTTGTAATCTTGTCAGGTGTATCAAAATCTAACCAGGAAAGGATGAAAGAACCCATTTTAAAAAATCTGAGGAGTAATGTAAAATGTCATAAAATCAATACCTATATAAATGATATCAGGGACACTGATTCAGTCCTTAATGTCTGAATTTAAATTAACTATATACTACTGATAATAGAACTGAATAACAGATTTGCAGTGCCTTTGTATTAAATAATACTTGATGTTCACTATCGTTAATAAAATGTAATTATCAACTACAACCTAGTAGTAGAATAATTACTGATGATGAAGACACTCAGATTCCACTTTAATTAGAAGTTAAAATGCCTTATAGAGCTATTGTTTGCCTCGTATCATGTTGGTTAGTGTATGTAACAAATTATTATTAAACCATGATTGGTTTAATCAATTGAGCTGGATAATGATTAAAGTAAGCAAGTCATAAATAAATTTCAAAATGACTCAAAAGATTTAGACTCAGATAGTCAGTCTATTAATATAGAAAAGAAGCACATCGGTAAACAGTAAATCAATGAATCATTTATGACTTCAGATTCTAGAAAATTAAATGGAACCATCTGAGTTGGTCACACAAAAAAATCAGATGATCTTCATTGAGCCTACTAAATGTACAGATTGGAGATCTCAGTAGAAAATGATTGTCTGTGGATCAAAAGTAGTGATTCCTCCAGGAAATTGCTCTCAAGTACTAAATACTTTGCATAGTGGTCACACAGGTATTACGAGAATAAAAATACTGGCTTGATCCTATATTCTGTTCACTTATTTTATAGAAACTAACATTGAATCTAGAGTCCACCAATATTAATGCTGCAAAATAAACCAAAATACTCAAAGAAGTATGGAGATATGCATGTTGGAAGTAACAAGAAGAGATCGAAAACGCAATGTATGGGTAAGAGAACAAACAGGTGTTACTGATCTCATTGAAAAAATTAAAAGACTGGAGTTGGGCTGGACATATTTCTAGAAGAGATGATAATAGATGGACAATTGAAATTTTAAACTGGATTCCAAGAGATTGTAAAAGACCCAGAAAGAGACCACATGTGAGATGGATGGATGAAATAAGAAAGTGTGCATGGGTGATGTGGAGAGGAGAAGCTAAAGATCAGAAAAGATGGATTGAACTTGGAGAGACCTTCATCCTGCAGTGGATTGATAATGGTTGATGATGATGATACTGCCAAGAAGTAAAATCTTTCAGTGGCCTGGTTCTAACATTTCCTGGATAAAAATGTGCATTTATTTTACTGATATGTGAAGGGGCAAATTGTTATTAATAGTTACAGAAACCCAAATAGATGGAGGTCATGAAAGCTTAATCACTTCTCACCACAGAATTAATTGCTTTTAAAAGACTATTTGCAACTAATAGTCAACCTAAAACTATAATGTCTGATCAAGTAAACATGATATGACAGTCAATATAGAACAAGTGTTCAGCCTACTAATCCACTCTGAGAATGATGGCTAAGCTAAAAGATTGGTCCAAGGATTCTTAAAAAACTGTAGCATGAACAAGGAGCATTAACAATGAATGATCTTGGGGTGGCATATTTTACTTAGCATTAGGGTTCTAAAGACAAACCTAAGAGACCTTAGATCTAATCAGTCTGACATAAAAAATATAAAATTGCTGAAATATGTAATTACTTGAATAATTTACTATATGTTCTATAAGATCACCAAATAAGTTTCAGTAATTAATTATAAATATTAAATGTTTACATACAGTATGTATAAAAACACTAGATGGCGCAGAGATCAATTAAAGCCAGACTATGAAATTAAACCCGATATAAAAACTAGACCTAAAGATAAAACCAGACCTGATGATGTAACTAGACAAGATGTAACTCCCCCCCCCCCAATTAAATTATTGGAACCAGACTGATGGTGAAACCAGACCCAAAAAAGAAGAAATAATATGATTTGCATGTCTACCAAGCTAACTTAAATACTGTGTATTCCAAAATTATGTTTCAATGAGTAAAAGTCATTTTAAACTTATCGTTAAAAAATGGACTTGTCCAAGCTACAATAATAACAAGATAGGTTTGAACAGACATTACAGCCGCCAAATGAAAATGTAAGCAAATAAATAGTCAATGGTTAAACACATCCAAAGTATAGATAGGTCATGACTTTGATTGTTTCCAGTAAAGAAGAGATCACGCTAGGTACTGTAGATTCATTTGAGAGATTGGAGAAATAACTTCAAACAACTGCCAGTCATAGACAGCAATGATCTCATTATTCAACATTCGGTAGAATGCAGGGAAGCAGGTTTAAGCCTGAATCAGGAAGATGCTAGCTACTGACATTATTATACCAGCACATTAGGCAAAGACCCACAGACTGGAAATGAAAGAGAAATCTCTGTGTTCTTTTCCAAGAATTTGTTGTATCTTTAACAACTAGATATTTGCAATACACCAACCATAACATAGGTGAGTGTCTGTATATAAACTATTATTCATACATGTTATTGTAAATACTTATAATAAATATCTTAACATTTATTTGTTGTGTTTTCCTGAAGATTTGTGATGATGGTATTTTAGTAATATTTATATATTGGACTATTTTCATCGTCTAATATAAGGAATGTCTTTAGAAAAAAATTACTTTATTTAAATATTCCAAATACCTTAGCAGTTAGTAATAGAACACAGGTTAGTATATGCACAACATTTTGAGAAGTATTATTCACTTCTCTTCATCAGGTGTTGCTGGTCTGACCAGTGACAATACTAGCATAGGAACCAAACCTTACCTTACCAATGACAGTACGAGAATAGAAATCAAACCTGGATCCTTAGATTCTTGAATATAAAATTCAATATTCCAAGAATATAAGGGTCCTGGTTCGATTCCCATGCTAGTGCTGTCACTGATCAGGCCAGAAACACATGAAAATGAGAATTCAATAATACTCTCAAAATCTTGTGCATATACGAACTTATGTTATATACTAACAGTTGAAGGTATTTGGAATATTTAAATAAAGTTAAATTTTTTCTTCTTATATTAGATCATAGAAATAGCCCAATATATAAATATAATTTACTTGTTCTGTTGTGTGTTATGATTGAATAACCTTGATATTATTCCGACGACAATGCATATATAGACTCAACAGAATTATTAAAAAATATTAAAGAGTAATATTCATAATGGTCTTTCAGGCAAATAAATAAACTGATTTATTGCAGCAAAATTAAATTTTAATTCTGGTGTGACATCTAATAGGCAGATAGATAAACTAATAAATGAAAATACGGGTAATTTAATTAGTAGAACTAGATTGTTCAATTAAAAGAAATAAATTGTTTATACACTTGATTTATTTTTCAATCAGAAATGCGCTGTTGGACTTTTATTCATCTTTTAAATTTCAAAAAGCTTAAGAAAAGTGTTTATAAAAGAAAAATATTTTGTGGGAATAATACTACAGTCGTTACTTTCTTACCCCTGCTGGTTGTGAATAATTTAATTAAAGCATTTCTTAAGAGAACTTCTTATGATAATTATAATCTTAGACAATTTTTTCTAACTCGTTACGAAAATATTTGCTTTACAAAAGTGAAGAAAAGATAAGGAAATATGAAAAAAAAATAGGCCATTTATGTAAAACACAAAATATCTAACTTAGCATGACTTTTTTTATATTATGTTAGTAAAAATGAATAGTATAATTACTAAAGTTTTTTGAAGCATATATTAGATTTTAAAAAATTTATAATATAATAACAAATATATATGTGTTTTATTGTTATTACTTTTGAAAATAATTTTATTGTTAATAAAATATTTAAAATATTTGGTATTATTTTAGAATGCACTCTCCACCATTTTGGTTTCTAAGGGGAACTCGAAAACAACTGCAGACACAACCAAGTTATAAAGGATGGGATGTTCCAGTTATTTTGTCCTACGTAATTAATAAATCACAATTTTCATCAAAAATTAAAAATTAATTATGCAAATTAAATAGAAAGGTAATAAAAAATTGCAGAATTGGCCAAAATAACTGGAATATGCCTTACAAAGTTACCTGCCATTCTTTATCACTTGGTTGTGTCAGCCAATGATTTTGGAGCTCCCCTTAAAAACCAAAATGGTGAAAGAGCACATTCTAAACTAGTACCAAATATTTTCATTGATTTAAAAAAATTTATAATTGTAATTATACTAAAAATACAAACTTTATTAAAACTGAAAACTATATGTTTAAAAATTAATCATAATTTTAATAGTTTGATTTAATCATCTATATAATAATTGAAAATTGCTCAAAAATGCATATATAGGGGGGAAATGTTGGTCTGATATCCATTTTTCTTGTCATAGATAACAATATTACAGAATCAATTAATGAACAGTGAGCATTACTTTGATTGTTTATATATATATGTAATAGAAAGATTTTTCACCGAAATGTATGTACAAATCAATTTCTATCTATACCATTCAGTCAATCATTAGATTCAAACTTGTAAAATAATACTTGCCATATAATATAAAACTGCAGATCATTTTGTCTTACTTACATACAAATCTATTTTTCATTAAAAACCAGTCAACACTTAGACAATCTCAAATATCAATAACAATCAACAATTTCAAACTGTTGTCAAGGAAACCTCCTAATGAATCAGAATTTGAACAACAGATTTTGACATCAAAATAATAATAGCTGATTTATACTGTGATTTGTTTGTTTTTAAAATATGAATAAATTTATGATTAATTATATATATACTATATTTAATATTTTCACAGTTATATAATGTCAGGAATTAAACAAAATAATACATGGTTTAATCCAAAAAATACTTTATTTACTCATGCATATATAAATAAATATCTATTAATTAAAAAAAAAAAAAGAAATATAATGCTACTAACTGAAAGGAGACCCTTTGATTCCTCTTGGAGGCCTTAAAGGAACCGAGCAGGGCAAATTCCTAATGTCCACTCCATACGTTCTTATCGTTGCAGCTGTTATTACTATATGTTTATTCATATAGTATACGAACATGGATGGGCTGCTCACCAACACGCATTAGCCAGCGTGGTGAGTTTATTGGCTTTTTACCTCTGAGTTTAAGATCAAGAAACACCATGGTCTTTCTTCTCAGTGCCTGATAAGGCAGAATGAATGTTTGTGTAAATGATAAAGATTTTTCCCAATTATACAATTATGACAGACAAAAATAAAGCATGGCCCTTAATCCCAGGAGGCTGTAAAGTCACCAACCAAGGCAGCGGTTGGTGGCCGAAGGCGGAGGGTGCTAAGAATATCCTGGAGGCGGACCCAGGCTGCCATTTGATGATGACTTTTTATTTAGGTACTTACAACTGCAGATCACTTTCAAGTGAAGGAAGATTGCAAGAATTAGAAGAAGAACTCTCTTATATTAAATGGGATATTATTGGACTTTGTGAAGTTAGAAGAAAAGGTGAAGAGACAATTGATTTAAAAAGTGGACATATGCTCTATTATAAAGGCACAAATATTGGAAATACAAGTGGAGTAGGATTCATTATAAATAAAAAGTGGAAGAACAATATTGTGGAGATTGATGGTGTATCAGACAGAGTGGCAAGATTAGTTATACAACTTAATAGCAGATATCAAATGCAGATAATTCAGGTTTATGCCCCACCAAGTTCTCATAGTGATGAAGTAGTAGAAGATTTTTATATGGATGTACAAAAGGCTTTTGATCAGAGTAAACAACATTTTAAAATTGTTATGGGAGATTTTAATGCTAGAATTGGTAAACAAATGAAAGATGAAAGTGTTGTAGGTAATTTTGGTTATGGTAATAGAAATGAGAGAGGACATAGACTTGTGGAGTTTGCAGAGAAGGAGAAACTTTATATTATGAATTCTTTTTTTGAGAAAAATGTTAGAAGGAAATGGACATGGAAGCATCCAAATGAAGGTACAGCAGAATTGGATTATATTTTGACTAACAGGAAATACATATTTCAAGATTGTAATGTTCTTAATAAATTTAACACAGGAAGTGATCATCGATTAGTAAGGGGTAAGATACATGTTAATGTAAAACTAGAGAGACAAAAATTATTAAGAAAAACTATATTTACAGTTGATATTCCTAATCTTCAGAAACATTCTAATGAATTTAAATTAGAACTTACAAATCGGTTTCAAGTATTAGTAGATTTTGAACATGATTCAGATTTGAATGAAATTAATATGAAAATAACTGATACACTTTTAAAAACTGCAACAAAGATAGCTGGTAGAAAAAAGCAGCAATTGACTAATAAAATTTCTACTGAGACTAGAGAACTTATGAAGAAAAGAAGGAATATGAAGATATGCAAGAATGATGCATTAAAAGGAATTGAATATCTCGAATTTTGTAAAATGGTGCGGAAAAGAGTTGAAAATGATATAAGAAAGTATAACTGTGAACTAGCAAGAAAAGCTGTAGAAGAAAATAAAAGTCTTAAGAATGTAAAACAACATTTTGGTATTGGTAGGAAATTTATATCTGCAATAAGGAAAAAGATGGAATTATTACTAAAAAGAGGGATGACATTATGAAATTGGTAGAAGATTTTTATCAAGAATTATATAGTAATAAAGAACAAGTACCTCCTATATCTATTACATCTTCCGAATTGCCCAGAATTTTAAATGAAGAAGTGAGAAATGCAATTAAATGTATGAAAAAAGGAAAGGCTCCAGGTAATGATGGAATTATAATTGATATATTAAAAGAAGCAGGTGAAGAAACAGAAAAAATATTAGCAAAGTTATATACCAAATGTCTAAATGATAAAGATGTACCAGATGATTGGAAGAATGCAGTAATAATATTAATATTTAAAAAAGGTGATAAAGAAGATATTAGAAATTACAGACCCATCAGCCTTTTATCAGTTTTATATAAAAATTTTACCAAGATAATTACAACTCGTCTACAGAGAACCTTGGATTTTCACCAACCAAGAGAACAAGCTGGATTTAAAAGTGGTTTTAGTACAGTAGATCATATTCAAGTATTGAGAGAAGTTATAGAAAGGACAAATGAATATGAGTTGTCATTATGTTTTGGATTTGTAGATTATGAAAAGGCATTTGATTCTATAAACATTTCTTCAGTGATTAAAGCATTGGATCATCAAGGTATAGATCCAGGATATTGTCATATTTTAAAGAATATTTATAAAAATGCAACAGCAACAATTAGATTACATAATGATACTGGGAAAGTCAACATTGAGAAAGGTGTAAGACAAGGTGACTCCATATCTCCAAAACTTTTACAGCAGTGCTGCAAGAAGTATTTTGTGGATTAAAATGGGAAACTAAAGGAGTGAAAGTAAATGGAGATTATTTAAGTCATTTAGATTTCGCAGATGATGTAGTTGTTTTTGCAAATAATGCTTCCGAGCTGCAGGAAATGTTGCAGGAGTTATCAGATGAAAGTAGGAAAGTAGGACTAAAGATAAATGTTAAAAAGACTAAAGTAATATTTAATCGATTTGCTCAAAATATGAAAATAAAGATTGATTATGATGAATTAGAAGAAGTTAAGAGTTACAAATACCTTGGTCAGATTATTAATACAGATGGAAACATAATGGAGGAAATTAATCATAGAATTAAACATGGTTGGAGTGCTTTTGGTAGAAATAACTTGATATTAAAAGGAAATATGCCTATGTGTTTGAAAAGAAAGGTTTTTAACAAATGTGTTTTACCAGTTCTTACTTATGGATCTGAGACTTGGACACTTAATAGAAGATCAATACAAAGACTTCAGACCACTCAAAGAAGTATGGAGAGATGTATGTTGGGAGTAACAAGAAGAGATCGAAAACGCAATGTATGGGTAAGAGAACAAACAGGTGTTACTGACCTCATTGAAAAAATTAAAAGATTGAAGTGGAGTTGGGCTGGACATATTGCTAGAAGAGATGATAATAGATGGACAATTGAAATTTTAAACTGGATTCCAAGAGATTGTAAAAGACCCAGAAGGAGACCACATGTAAGATGGATGGATGAAATAAGAAAATGTGTAGGGGTGATGTGGAGAAGAGAAGCTAAAGATCGGAGAAGATGGATTAGACTTGGAGAGACCTTCATCCTGCAGTGGATTGATAGTGGTTGATAATGATGATGATGATGAATTATTATAAACAGTCTTTCAATCTGCAGAAGTACTTTCGGTTAATTCCTTAACCTACTATGACTGCAGTTAAATTCAAAAAAACTAAATGCAAGCTAAGTTATCAACTCAAATCTCATGAATTCTGAATTTTAATGTTAGCAGCTTGTCTATTAATTATATTTATTTTATGACTATTTATTAAAAATTTCCTACTTAATTTTTCAATTATTATGGTTTTTTCCTTTATGAAGAATCTTAACACTTTCAATATCAAACTTAAATTTATATTTACACATCCTTTCATGATCCAAGAAAATTGAAGCAGTCATTAAATTATTATTATTTTTACTTATCACATGCTTATATAACAATTTATGCTCCTTTAATCTTTTTTCAATACTGCACATTGATTCATCTATATATGATAACATACATCCACAAAAAATTTGATACACAACATTACTTTTCTTCTTGGAAGGTATGACATTTTCAGAATTATTCCCTAATTTATTAACATTATTTGAAACACAAAATGAAACATTAAACACATTCTTATATATATTCTTAAAAAATTCCACTCGAGCATTTGAAATATATGGAATAGATATCCATTTTTTACTATCAATCTTCAACCCTTTTAAACCATTATAATTCTTTTTAAATTGACATAAAGTATTGTTAATCTGTTCAATCTTATAACCAACTTCAACAAGTCCTTGGAAAATATCTTTAATATTTTTTAATTTATCACACTGGTAACGACATAATTTTTTATTATGAAACAAAAAAGATCTAAAACTTGCTATCTTATGCATAATTGGTACTTTTGATTTACAATTTATGTATCCCATTTTTTGAAATGGTTTGATTATTAATTTATAACTTAACATACTATTATCTCATATAATAATTAAATCCAAATACTTAATACCTTTGTCCTATTTCTTTTCAATAGTCCATTTCAGTTATTCAGATTATTTAATTCCTCTACAAGCTAATTTATAGTATTGGTATTTCTGCAAACAAAACTTCATCTACATACTTTTGTAAATTTTAATATCTTTAAAAGAACACATTTAAAATACTACTGTTATATATAGACAAACAAAATTGCAAACTTGTGCAACAACAGGCAGACCCATAGGCCAACCATTAGACATTTTATATCCACCTTCAAAAGAAGTATGAATGTTATCATTAAAAAATTTTAAAGAATCAATAATAAAGTTTATCACATATTTACAAACACCTTTACTTTCTAATGCATGTTCAATTATTTTTCAGTAATCCACTCTATCAATAAAACCATGCATTTCTGTCATATCTAATGAAACAATGACACCATTCTCATTAATCACTATATTTTCAATTTTATCTACAAAGTCAAAAGATGGCACAATAACATTTTCCCCAATTCCTAAAAACTCTTGTAACAACTTACCAATATATTTAGAAGTCTGATTAATAAATGAACCACCAAAATCTATCATAATTTGCAAAAGATTATCTTCTTTATGTAAATTTATATTTGCAAAAATATGAGGACATATAATACAGCAAATGTATTTCTTATACCAATAAACATCATATGATCACCAATACTGTATGGAGAGTTTTACCTGTTTGATATATTTTATAGTACATACTATTACTTAAGGTTTAATTTTTAACTTTTTTTTAAATACTGTTAATAAATTTCATTTTCTGACCAGCTATATTATATTCTCCAATCAAAAAGAAATCAGATTTATCCATTTGCACTTTAACTTTTTCAATATACTGACATTTCATCATTAAACACATTCACAGCCCTTTATCTTCTTTCAAAAAAATCATAGTGCCTTGCAGAATCAACCAGTTAAATTCCAAAATGGCCGGTTTTCATGAATTATCATATGGAATCACATTAAATTTAAAACAATTAATTTTCTTGATAATTTCATCAGCAATATGGCCATCACCAGGAATCATTTCAAATGAATTTTGAACAGCTGCAATCGATTCCAAATTATAATCATTCCAATTACCACCAACATATTTAGCACTGTGACTTAAAATCATTTCCAATAATTTAGAAAAAACAGAAATAATGGCAATTGGCCTATAATTAACCATAAGAGTAGAATCACCCTTCTTATAAACAGGAGTAATAACATTAACTTTCAAATATTCTGGAAGGATCCAGACTGCAAAAATAAATTAAATAAATGAACCAAAACAGGCAAAATTGCAACCTTATTTTCTTTACGCATCTTAGGTGTTATATCATCTAATCCAAAAGAACTGACATTTTTTAAACTATTAATTGCTACAGACAACTGAGATTCAGAAACATCAGAATATAAAAATGAATTCAAACATGAATAAGAAGACAAAATCTGTTCAGGCACATCATGCATCACTAATTTTGCAAAATACTCATTAAAGTGATCAGCTAAATATTTTTCATTATTCCGCAATTCAATTAAATTTTCACTTAATACAATTAGAGAAGATTTTTTAATCAAAGAATTTATTGTTCTCCATTTCAAAGAAACATTTTTATCACTAAGAAATTCTTGATAATATCTAAATTTCAACCTTCTATTATCAGATTTAATTTCAACATTAAGTTCTTTTAAAGCATCTGATGACCCATCCAAAGCTTTTAACACATTTTTCTGATTAATTTTATATACCAGAGTATCTGACACCCAAGGAGATCTTTTATTCTTACTAGTCTGTAGATGGAAAAATGAACTTTCCCAGATCAAAATCACATTGCAATTATAGATTAAGAAATTCCTTAAGAGCTTTGCTTTAGCAATTAAATTTAAACAAATAGTTTAGAACTCCAAAAATGCATCATTAACATTATCTATCATAAAAATCTCTTCCCAATTCTGAACAGATAATAATTAATTCAATTTAGAAAAAGATAATTTCTCAACATATGCACAAACATTAGTATTATCCATACAATTTAAGATTTTTAATTCAGTAGCAAAATGATCTGTAAGAAATAATTTAGAAAGAGATGAATCAGAAAACAATCCCCAACTTAATCTAATAAAAATATGATCTAAAAGAGATTGAGATATAGGAGTTATATGCCTAGGTGAAAAAAAGTGTTTGACTAAATCCATACTATAAAGCAAATTTAAATAATCTATAGTAGACTTATAAGCATTATTTAATAAATCAATATTTAGATCACCCATTAAAACAGCAGATTCTGGACCTAAATCTAATAACAAAAAATCAAATTCAGCAACAAAATTCAAAACTTTACTTGTACATGATCTATATATAGCCAAAATAGAAAGCACAAATTTAAGAAAAGTTAATAAAATACACTCTGCAGTATTAAATGTTGGAATAATAAAAGAAAAGTCTAAACCTGTTTTTATAATAACCATAATACCACCCGATCGTAAATGCATATGAGGAGAAAGTATACTCATATAGCCACTCAAACTATATAAATTTTGTTTTTGTAATGAAATCCAAGTTTTAGTTAAAATTATTATATCAAAATGAAATAAAGTAAAATTACTTAAATAAACTACAAGTTCATCAAAATGAGATCTAACACTATGTATATTTAAATGAAAAATATTAAGCGAACCAAAATCTTTTTTCTGAGAAATCATATCAGAATTCATCGTAATAAATAAATTTCAGAATGACTCCAAATCACTCTCATTTTTAATTAAAACACAAGGAGAATTAGAATCTTTTCTCACATAAACCTATCCAGTTTGAATGAAAGCAAACCCTTGACTGGAACATAGTTTCTGTTTCACCAACTATAAAAGCCTTCTATTGAAAGGGGTTCAAATGCTGATTAATATAAATACATTTATTATTATTTGCCACAGGCAAAAGTTGAGAGACAGTTAAAACAGATTTTCTTTTCATTAAAAACTGTATGGCTGAATTACAAGATTTAAAACATGCTATAACAAAAACCTGGAACCCCTGATTTATTTTTTGTATGAAAAGCATTTTCCAGATCAACAGCAACATCTGTAATATTGAGCTTGTCTGCCACATTAGTTATAATTAACAGCAAATTTTCATTTTCTTGAAAAGGCAAACCCTGTATTTCAATTTCATGATCCAAATTAAATCATTCCATAGAATACAATGTATCTTTCAATAATAAAATCTTGTATACTTTATATAATATCTTCAAGATTAAAGCACTAAATGTGATTTACGGTATGTGGTTAAAAGAAGCAAATACTATGAAATGTCATAATGCTGATAAAATATAGTCATTACCCTTAAAAAATATTAGAAAAATTAATTTTTTAACACTTTTACAAATGTTTATTTTTACAAATTCTAAATATTGAGAGTTAAATTTTAATCTGACACTTTTCTAGACAGCTTAATCAGATTCCTTATGAAAATTTTTAAAAAAAGATATATAACAATTTACTTGAGATAATGCTTAATTGTAAAGCATTAGAAATAAGACATACTGAAGAGTTTCATTTTTGCTAGCTGACCCATATCTTGTTCTTCTTTGCAGCCATCTGCTATACAAATGCTTCTTATTAAGGTTATATATATATATATATATATATATATATATATATATATATATATATTGTACCCTCACTTCTCGATATATAATATAATTTAAAATATGACTACCTCAATCAAATCATTATGCTCGGCTAAAATATGTATAGCAATCTTTAATATATTTTTATAATATAATAACTTATCAGATTTATTACAAACTTATCAAAAATTAATATAGTTCAATATTATGTACTAATTAAATAAATATTTACTAAAATCATGAGACTGTGAAGTGAAGTTACAATTGGTAATTGGACTTACATTGAATCAATGTCTTTCCAAGACACTGTCTCAATGGCATAAGAATACTATTACTTCTAATTATCTCATTACTAACTCTACAGCACTCTTATGACTTTTATAAATGAACTATCTTTAATAATAATAGATAAATAAATCTCAATCTTTTGTTAAGGAAATATAATTAAACGATCTCAGCTTCTTCTAATTATCTTAAAGTAATAATAATTCGTGCAGATAGGAATGATAAGGGATTTAATATCAAACCTAAATACACCTAACTTATTCTAATAACAATAACCAACAATAAAAATCTTTAGTGCATAGCTTAATCTTATCTATTTGATTATACCATTAATCATTAAGAAAATAAGTAAATCATATACATGTCTTCATTTCCATATAGTATCTTAATTTTAAAATAGACCAAAATCTTATAATTTAACAATTTGTGGCAATAAATAATATTATACTCTTATATTGTGCATTATAATTACTTTGTGACCATTGTAATATTATATGTTAATGTCAATCAATTTCTATAAATTATATTAAGAAAATATTGTGTTTCTTACTAAAAATAATAATAATAATAAATTCATATTGTGCAAATATTATGTATATTCAAATTATCTGTTGTCAAATGCTGTGGTGTAAAATAATGAATTCGACACATCTTTTAAATAACTTAACAAATTTATTTACATCAACTTTAACATATAACTTATTTACACTATTTACATTACTAAAGAAAATAAAATAAAAATAAGAAAAATAATAATACAAAATTTTTTACACTGTTACTATTTCCATAATCATAAATAGATAATTTACACATTTCTGAAATGTTCTATCAATAACATTCAATTAAGTTTATGACTTTAATTTAAACAAATATCATTTGTTATCAATTAATATAAGAAAAGGTTTATGTGAAATATCATTCATGTAGCATATATGTAAATAAACAGACTTTAATAATTAAAATACTACTTCACTGAAGTCTTACTGCTATTTAGATTATAATGTACTAGTATGTATTACATTTACTATTAATATTACTCAAAGATCAATTAATGTATAAACTGATATAACTTTGTAATATAATAACAATTATTGATTATAATTATTTATGTCCTTCCGATGTAATGTCATACTACATGTCTTATCAAAATATGCAATACGTATATGTTCTTTTAAAATAATATTTAAAATTATTCAACTATTTCAAATTTTATAACGTATTATATTAAATAAAATTCTATGATTCTTTTTATGTTTAAACTATTACTCTTCTTTACTTGTTATTCTTATTCCTTCCTAAAACCTTCTACCTACAAAAGTCATTTTAACCTTATTTAATTTCAGAAAAACAAATGACCAATTTTAAACAAAAATAATAACGATCCAAACTCTCTTATACCTCATCTTCTATATACAATAAGCCTTCAATCAAAATATAAATTTCTATGTAAAATTAACTTACTTATCTAATAAAATAAAAAAAAATAAAATATAGATTTTATATACTTCTTACTAACTTGAAAAGAAAAATAAATAACTTACACTAATAATAAATCTAATTCCTAATATTGTAACAGAAACATTAAAATTTATTCACGAAAGAATCATATAATTATTTCTAGGTTCTCATATTATGTTGTACTAAATTTACATCATCAATTTAAAATATGCATATTAAAATAAAACTGCTATTATTAATCTTATGCATGTATATTATTTAAATATTAATGCATTCATTCAACAATCATATAACATTTGGTTGATCTAAAGAAAACATAGTAAATACATCAAATTATTATTATCACATAATTTTTACCATAAATGATACTTTAATGTACAGTCCGTCACACGATGTCCTCCAGGATTTCAGTTTTACAAAATAATTTCACATTTACACTCAACAATTATTCTTTAAAATATTACGTGTTGTATAATTATAAAATAAACTTTATGCAATAAAATGTTATATTAATATTTAGCTTTTTTTTTAAAAAGATGTAAATGTACCTTTCCTATCTTTAATAAATTAATAATTAATTAAATATTTATGTTAGTTAATAAATAAAACATATTACATAAAATCCAACGGTGTCTTCCAGCTATAATTGTTCTTTTTCCTAGGCACAAATTTTCACCAAACATTACTTCCTTTTCCGGTACATCACGTGTTTTTTAAAAGTTTTTATGAAAAAAAAAAAATGAAAACGTTCTTTTTTTAAAAAAAAAATAAAATCAGTTCCACCATAAACAAAATAAAATTAAAATAGTTTATGAGATCCAGATTCATTTCTTTTTTAAGGAAAAAAATATTATTATTTAAAAGTTATTATTTTTTAGAATTAGTCTATAATTTATAAAGTTCTTGTTTAATTATTTTAATTGATTTGGATATCCACGTATATTTGCGCATTCCTTAACAAATATTTAGGTAAGATTAATTTTAGATTCTTCTGTACGACCAGCGTTCAGACTTTAATAATATAATAATTTTTTACTTATAGGTACGTCTTTACCCATTAAATTTCTAATTTATTTGCCTTTTAAAACTGTCAAAATTTAGTCTTTTAAACCACAAAGACTTCACAAGGCAAGTATTTATGTAATCATTATTATTTACCATCTTTACTAAGTTATATACTTAGATTTATAATTTACAAATACTTTCTTCATAAAGAAGTATTTCTCATTCTTTTAAATATCTGTTTTATAAAAATTAATTACCATTAGCTTTTAAATTTATACAAAGTCCAACGTATTACTTTTATGCATCTAATAACTCTCCTAGTTAATCCAGCGTCTGTTAAATTTTTAGTATAAAATCTCCAATACATTTTATCCTTATACGATGTTTCCATGACTATCTGATAGTAAATTGAGCTTCGATCGAGATGATAGGAAATTATAATTAAAATTAACACTGCATATTTGTCGGTAAACTTTTATAAATTATTTTAAAAAAACTACTCTCTTATAATTTTAAAACGATTTTGAGAGCGTCTATAATTACTTAGCTATTTCTAATAGTACCCTTTACTTTAAGAATTTCAATCACTATTCCCCTCCGAACAATTGAACCTTGGTTTTATACCGGAAGAAACTCCCACTTGATTGGTAAATTAAACAATCGACTTGCTAGCTTATTTACATATTTTACCAACAAGACAGAATTAAAAATAAATAATGACTTATTTAATATTTATTATTTATCACATTATTAAATTCTTAAATTAATCTTTGTCATTTATTTAAATCTATTAAACATTTTTTTAAAATATACTTTCTTACTTAATTTCATTTTTAACTTTTATAAGATTATTTTTATAAACAAATTAAGTCTATTTTTATTCGTTATGTTTTAAAGCAGTATTTTTAAAATCAGATTTAATATTTCACATTAATTATTTTTACTTTTATCTCATGATAGCCAAAATAATATTTATAAATTTTATAACAGAATTTTAAAATAGTTTTGCAACTTTACTAAAAAAACTCCCAAGCATGTGTGTATGTCTAACTAACATCTATTTTACAACACAGCTACAAACGCTTGTAATAATCTAAAAATAAACTAACAATTCATTTCTAAAAATAAATATTTTTGAAATAAATAATATCTTCCAACAATTTTTTAAAATAATAATTCGATATTATTAAAATCAAATATTAATCTTCTATCATGTACTACTAATAATTAAAATATTTATATTTATTTATTAAATATTAATCTTTATCAACAATAAATATAGGCATTTAATTTTAACTTGTCTTTTAAAACTTTAACTTTAAACATTTATTTATTAAATTTATTAATGCAGTATTGATTATGGCCAGTTTTCCCAACCATATACCATTATCATTCCCATTGAAACGTCTCTCTCAAACATCAGCACAATTTTCACATATCAAATACTCATGAATTACTTTAATTACACTTTTTAAAAGAATATCATAAATAAAATTAACATCATATAGCTAAATATATCTTAAATTTAAAATTTTTTAAATAAATGGATACAACAATTTATGGAGACCCATACAAAAGGGCACAATATATATATATATATATATATATATTGTATATATATATATATATATATATATATATATATATATATATATATATATATATTTGACAATAAGTACTGTATATCAGATATTATGCAAACAGAACATTAGTTTTAGAGAAAGGCTTTAATTTTTACCATATATGCCTTGAACATTTTAAATAATTAAACAATGTCTCCTTTGACTATAGAGGAATCTCTCAAAGCAACTTTATAAAAATAAAAATTCCTATTTATATAGGCCAATCTGAAGCATCTTGATTTGGGAGCATGAAGATGGCCATCCTTATCTTTATAAAGTCACTATCTTATGTTGAGGTTTGAGAGGTTCCTCTATCTTCTATAGTTAAGAAAAAAGACATTGGTTGCCTATTATAAATATTCAAGACACATATAATAATGGTTAAAGCCTTTCTCTTAAAGTATTTACATAGTTCTTATGCACTTAATAAATAATCACAACTTTACATTAGTTTCTATAAACAGAACTTTAATTAATTGTAATCCATTATAAAAATGAAATTAATTATTAAATAATTGCAAAAAAAAATTAATATACAATATAAAAGAGCAAAGAGAAAAAGTAAGAAGACGAAAAACTAAAAAATGTTTCCAAGGCGTATGTATGTATATCACATTTCTATACATAGTGATAACTAAACATTAAATTTTTTACCCCAATTTAGTGCAATATAAAATATTAATGAAAGTAGAAAAAATACTCATAGATTGCAAAAAAAAAAAAAAAACTATAATTGCTTGTAGGGTATATGAGCACAGACTTTCACATGACCCACCAATCTCCACACTATCTCATAAAACTGATACACTTGAACACATATATATTGAAAAGATAAATAATCACCAATATACGTATTTCATGCTAAACCAGCAATCATCAGTTGGTCCAGATTATCATCTCTACACATATATGCTATAAGTGCTCAGATATATATTAAGATAGCCAAACCTCATACTTTAATGGACAGGCTTCAATCTTCTCCACACTCCAACTCTTCAACCTTCCATCCAAATGAGGTTTGGCTATCTTAATATATATCTGATCACTTATAGCATATATGTGTGGAGATGGTAATCTGGACCAACTGATGATTGCTGGTTTAGCATGAAATACGTATATTGGTGATTATTTATCTTTTCAACATATATGTGTTTAAGGGTATCAGTGTTATGAGATAGTGTGGAGAGTGGTGGGTAGTGTGAAAGTCTGTGCTCATATACCCTATTTATTACATATATAGACACAGGTATGTAATAAGCCTGTGTATTTCAGTTATTATAATTGCTTATATAGTTATACGATACAGATCCATACAAAACAAACATGTAAGATACTACTTAAGTAAGATATGACAATGAAGTAATTTTGATCTCTTCATTATAATCATTATTTACAATATATAATATACTACAACTGATAGAAAATATTATTTGCATATAAAATTACATCACATGATCACCATTTCTTATGCTTTCTCACAACTGTTATTGATTACTCTGGCTTCCACAGAGTGGCACTACTATATGGTGAGTTTTGTCTGTTTTTGCATATAAAATTACAATTGGCTAGGTTCTAAGTGTTTGGAGTCATATATGTATTGGAACATAGACATTCTACAACACAAAATAAACTTTTATTCTACATGATTATAAATTATTTATATAAAATATATATATTAAAAATATTGTACAGTTACAGTAATAAAAAATATGTCTGAAATGTCATATTTACAATTGGTTAGGTCTAAGCACAAGGAATTATATATATATGTATCGGAACACAAACAGATATTCTGTAACACAAAATAATTTTTAACTCTACAGCATTATAAATTATTTACATAAAAAATAAGAAAAAATCTGAAACATTATTAAAATATAAATATAAAATAAGAAAAAATCTATTATATACTTAGAATTGTTGGATATCATTATACCTGCAGTTTCATACAATTACGCTTATACCAATAAACATCACATGACCATCACTTCTTATGCTTGTGTATAACTGTTGTTAAAACAGCAAAACTCACTATACGTATTGCCACACACAGCAAGCTAGAGTAATCAATGGATGTCAGAAGGCTTATGCATAAAATCCCCATCTAGTGCCTACTCATCAAATATCCCCAGACTAGTTTGTGACGACGGCCACAAGCCAGAAACTAGTCTGGGATATTGGATGAGTAGGCACTAAATGGGGATTTTATACACAAGCCTTCTGGAATCCATTGATTACTCTAGCTTGCTGTGTGTGGCAATACGTATAGTGATAATTACGATTACTTGGATTCTAAGCCGCCTGATTTAAATCCATATTTATTAGAATAATAAGTTTTATTTAAGGTGAAAAATATTGTCATTAATTCTTTTTTGTGAAGTTTTAAAAAAATCAAAGAAAAAAAATTAAAAACTTTTTACTAAAACATTCATTTAAAAAATGCAATTTTTAAGACCCAGAAAAAAAAAAACCCATGTTTCCCTAAAAGTAGGACACAGTCTTATATTAATTTTTGCTCCAAAAACAATCTGTAGGGCTTATTTTCAGGGGATGTCTTATTTTTCCATATACAAACTTTACATATATTCAAGTATAAAATGTACATTTATTTAAGTACTTCTCTTTACAGAAAGCTATAAGTTTCTTACCCTGAGAGCCCCCACAATTCCTTTTTTTTTTACTCATCAGAGTAGCTCTTTCTTTTTGCACTTTGTTATGTACGTTTATGTTCAAATACATATATAAATGCGTAAATGCAAATACGTCAAAATAAAAAAAATATATAATTATATTAAAAAATTATTATTAGTAAAAATTAAATGGTACAAACTAAAATAGCCAGGTAATCAGAAAATATAAAGCTCTTTAAATGAAAAAGCAATTAGAAAGATTAGTCGTCTAAGTAAAATAAATATAGTTAAAAAGATTAATAGTCGAATGAATCAGTTTCTGATTCATTCATCGACACCTACAGCAGAGAGCTAAAAATAACCCTTTGCTTGTGTAAAACAAAAGAGTAAATTCTCCGATCCAGGATGCAAATTGAAAAAGTGAAATAACTATTTTATCAGTTGAATCTGAAGATGAATCAATCAGTAGCAGAAGTGAAGTTGGATTACAGAGTACCAGAGAAAAAATAAAATGAACACTTTCTATTTGGAGCTCATCAATGCTTGACGTCGCCACATGCACAGATAATTTATACTGTGGAGAGCTTCCCTTCAAAGGTACTACACAGAATACTCATCTTATCCGGTGTTCAGTGTGTTTAAATTTATCATTAAATTAAGCATTAATGAAAAGCTTGTGAGACAGGAGTGGTAACAAAATGATTACAGTTAAAAATGGTTTGTCCACACAAAAGCAATGAAACTTTTTATATTTCACACATGCATGTTAAGTTTGTCCATTTCAATATGTGGCATACCAAAATATGTTGATTATGTATGACACAACCATATCTTTTCATTATCAAGTATACAAACTGTAAACACTTTCCAAATTACTTATAATAACCCTGCTTGCTGTTAAAAACTTTTTTTTAGAAGAAAGATTGATGATTTAACTTAAACTAAACTTTCATTATTAAAATCACTTGTTATTTTAATAAAATCTTTCTGAAAAAAAAATGTCTAAGAAATCAAACTAATTTTTCTTTTATCTTGAATATTTAAAAGCTACCATGCTGAAACTCGAAAACTAAATCAAGCATTCTAAATCTAAATATTAAATATAAATAAAATAAGTACCTGAATCATATATAAATGAAATTATAAATTGTCCGATATAGTGACATGTAGATGTTTCTCTACATAGGTAAAATTACATTCTGTTAAAAATAGTCAATGGGAAAATCCAAAAGAACTATAGAATCTATATTACCATTTATTTAATGCATTAATCTGAAATACATGCATTCTTATACCAGGAACTTAATTGTCAAAATAGAGGATTTGAACTCAGACTTTCAAGCAACCTTCAACTATCCTCACTATCTCATATTACTGATACATATGATCACACACATGTAGAAAAGATAAACAATCACCAATATACATATTTCGTGCTGAACCAGCACTCATCGGTTGGTCCAAGTTATCATCTACCACAGATATATATATAATCAGTGCTCAGTTTATATTAAGATAAAAAATCTTTATACTTTAATGGACAGGCTTCAATATACTCCAACCTCTAATTCTTCAGCCATCCATACCATTGAAAATATGATGATAATGCCCAAATCCCATACTGATGCCAATATTGTTGTCATGCCCATGTTGACCTCAAGTCACTCTGACCCTTTATGTATAGGACAGTATCCATTTAAATATATAGAAGAGGGATGGGCAGAATTCAGGCTTAATGTGTAACATTTGAAATACAGGCATTCTTATACCTGAAACTTAATTGTAAATATAGGGGATTTGAACTCAGACTTTCAAGCTGAGCACTATATATATATATATATATATATATATATATATATATGGGAGATGATAATATGGACCAACTGATGAGTGCTGGTTCAGCACAAATGCATATATCGGTGATTGTTTCTCTTTTCTACATGTGTGTGGTCATGTGTATCAATAGTATGAGATAGTGTGGATAGTCGAATATTGTTTGAAAGTATGAGTTCAAATCTCCTATATTTAAGTCATTAATGTCAATAATATTGTTTATTTATACATTCATACTTTACAATACATCCATCATATGTTTCAATAGGCAAATAAAAGCTGTCTATCAAGCTGCCAATCTTAATTAGAGGTTATATTTGTAGTAGGACATGTATTGTAAGCATTCTAAAAAAAACATGCCAAGGCTTATTTTTGGTTAGGTCTTATTTTCAAGGAAACATAGTAGAAAGACAATACAATAACAAAAAAGATGATATACACCATGGGTCTATACTCCTTACTATTTACACTCAATTGTGATTTAAAGTCAATGATTGATTAAAATTTAACCAATAGGTGCATTCATGGGTATTGGTCTGGAGTCATTAAAATATTAAAATTTTCTTTCCTTGTGATTAATATTTAATGATAATTATTATTGCTGTTGTAATTTATCTCTTTAAATCAATGAGAAGAAAATATTTTGCCCATAGGCAAAATGCTTAGCAGATTTCTCTACTCTTCTGTGTTAACTAACAAAATAGCTATTTTAGATTTAAACCTGGCATGGTTCTTGGTGTACTGTAAGTTAGAAAAAACTACCTAAATTTGGACAAGAATTTATATGTATAACTTGCAGCCATGTGGTCCGTGAGATAATCCACTATAACTTGTGGCCATGTGTCCAAGATATAATTTAATATTACCCATATTTCTTCAGTTTGTTTTGTTGTTATAGCAACCCTTGAAAGCAGCCAAGTTAGAGCATCTGGAGTGTGTGAAAAGTGACAAATTTTGAGACATAGCATTAAAATAGAAATCCAATATTACACTTTTAATATTACAACCTATTTTACAATATTTATTCTCAATAAAATATACATTTTTTTTATTTTAAAAATAAATAATCCTTAATATTATAATGTCAAACAGTAATTGGTTTTTTATGAAATTTTAAAGTTCTTGAAATTTTAATTAATAAATTTATCTAATAAATAATCTATAAGTTGGGTAATCTCAACCAAACAAATTCATTTAATTGGTTTACAACACAAAGATTTCATGCGCACACACTTTTAAATCAATGTTAAACTTTACTATTCCCCTGACTGCATTAATGGTTATTTACTTCTAGTAATATAATTATTGGATTAATAGTTTAATTATTATATTTTATTGTAGTTGGTCTACTATATCCGGTCTTGTTTATTTTTCTATCATCTTAATTTTATGCATGTGATTTATGTTTATATATATATAAATATTAAATGAAAACTAGGCACTTTTCACAAACCTGGGAGCTTAATTGTAAGTATAGGGGATTTGAACTCAGATTTTCAAGCACCCTTCAACTATCTACACTATCTCATACAACTGATACACATGACCACACACATGTAGAAAAGATAAATAATCACCAATAGACATATTTTGTGATAAACCAGCACTCATCAGTTGGTCCAGATTATCATCTCCCACACATATATATATATATAATCAGTGCTCAGTTTATATTAAGATAGCAAATCTTCATACTTCAATGGACAGGTTTCAATCTACTCCAAAAAATTAACAGCATTTTTTTGAAAGGAAAACAATCAAGATGTATGTATTTTGGTAAATAATTATTAAGAAAATCAATCAGGAAGACCTTTTGAATAATTTTTTACTAATATACTTTATTAAGTAGTATTATAAAAGACATTATTTCCACTTTTGATCATCTAATCAGCCATAATACCCACAATAGCAAATAATTTACTTCATTTAACAAAAAAAGTAAGCCAATAAAATTTTGTACAGTTTATAGTTATATATATTAATTTCTCTAGTAAAATGTAAGGTTACAATATATAAAATCATTTCCAATTATTATTGACACATGCAAAATAAAGGTCTTTCTAAGTTTAATTCAGTGTCTCTGTTAATCCCCCTTCTTTCCTATAAATTTATACCACATGTGGACTCTTTTTGAAACTTTAATTTTCTTGGAATCTGATTTCAAACATTAACTGTCTATCTTTTATCTTTTCCATTATATGTCCAACCCAGTCCCACTTCAATATCTTAATTCTTTCAATGATGTTCTCTCAACTATATATTTTATTTTCAATCTCTTCTTGTAATTCCTAACATACATCTCTCCATACTTTATTGTGTCATTTGAAATCTCTGTAATGCTATTCTGTTAAATATCTAAATCTCAGAACCATAAACACATTTATTAAAACTCGTTTTTCAAACACGAAGAAAATATTTTAATATTCAGATATTTCTATCAAAAGCACTTTATCCAAGTTGAATTCTATGATTAATTTCTTCCACTGTTTATATTGATAATCTGACTTATGTACATGTACATGACAAAGATATATGATATATATCTATACAAAATAGACATATGAGATACTGCTGGCAGTCATGACAATCTAATATATTTGATTTTTACATTATAATCATTGCTTACAATATATATATATATATGAAAAACAAAACAAGTTTTATATACGTAAAAATCTGCTATCGCTTGTATTAATGATCAATAGATGGAGCTTTACCAAGACCTCCAAACAAGCGTATTTGTTTACATAAACGTCTGAGTCAATATTCACTGTCTCTTTCATTTTGCTCCACCCTCAGATCAGCTGATTTCAAGCTGATTTGCTCTCATCAGTGAAGGGAGGATGATGAGAGCAAATCAGCTTGAAATCAGCTGATCTGAGGGTGGAGCAAAATGAAAGAGACAGTGAATATTGACTCTGACATTTATGTAAAGAAATACGCTTATTTGGAGGTCTTGGTAAAGCTCCATCTATTGATCATTAATACAAGTGATAGCAGGTTTTTACATATATAAAACTTGTTTTGTTTTTCATAAATGTACCTTTAAAGTTTTCTTGCAATGATATAGATTGCAGAAGCTTTGATTATGTGGAGAAACTGAACTGATATCAGACCCACATAGCTATCTAGTTTGATAGGCTGAGTTTGAAGACATTTAGGTGTCTAAAAAATTCATGCTTGCAAACTGATAGAAACGTTTTGCATAAACGCTTGGAGTTAATATTTAGGTCTAGTTTCTAACTCCTATCCCTTCACTGATGAAGCAAATCAGCTTGAAATCAGCTGATCTGATGGTGGAGCAAAATGAAAGAGACAGTGAATATTGACTCTGACGTTTATGTAAACAAATATGCTTGTTTGGAGGTCTTGGTAAAGCTCCATCTATTGATCATATATATATATATATATATATATATATATATATATATATATTGTACACTCAAATTCTATATATATGATATAATTTAAAATATGACTACCTCAATCAAATCATTATGCTCGGCTAAAATATGTACAATTATCTTTAATATATTTTTATAATATTATAACTTATCAAATTTATTACAAACTTATCAAAAATTAATATAGTTCAATATTATGTACTAATTAAATAAATATTTACTAAAATCATGAGACTGTGAAGTGAAGTTACAATTGGTAATCAGATTTACATTGAGTCAATGTCTCTCCAAGACACTATCTCAATGGCATAAGAATACTATTACTTCTTTATTATCTCATTACTAACTCTACAGCACTCTTATGACTTTTATAAATGAAAGTATCTTTAATAATAATAGATAAATAAATCTCAATCTATTGTTAAGGAAATATAATTAAAATGATCTCAGGTTCTTTAAATTATCTTTAAGTAATAATAATTCATGTAGATAGGAATGATAAGGGATTTAATATCAAACCTAAATACACCTAACTTATTCTAATAATAATCACTAACAATAATAATCTTTAGGGTATATCTTAATCTTATCTATTGGGTTATACTTTTAATCATTAAGAAAATAAGTAAATTATATACATGTCTTTCATTTCCATATAGTATCTTAATTTTAAAATAGACCAAAATCTTATAATTCAATAATTTGTGGCAATAAATAATCTTATACTTTTATATTGTGCATTATAATTATTTTATGACCATTGTAATATCATATGTTAATGTCAATCAATTTCTATAAATTATATTAAGAAAATATTGTGTTTCTTACTCAAATAAAAAATAATAAATTCATATTGTGCAAATATTATGTTTATTCAAATTATCTGTTGTCAAATGCTGTGGTGTAAAATAATGAATTCAACACATCCTTTAAACAACTTAACAAATTTATTTACATTAACTTTAACAAATAATTTATTTACACTATTTACATTTAAATGGAACTAAAGAAAATAAACAAAAAAATAAGAAAAATAATAATACAAAATTTTTACACTGTTATTATTTCCATAACTATAAGTAGATAATTTATACATTTCAGAGAATGTTTTATTAATAAAATTCAATTAAGTTTATGACTTTAATTTACATAAACAGTACTTGTTATCAATTAATATAAGAAAATTTTTTATGTAAGATATCATTCATGTAGCATGTATGTAAAAAAAACTAACTTTAATAATTTAAATGTTATTTCACTTAAGTCCTACTGTTATTTATATTATAATGTATAAGGCTGTATTACATTTATTATCAGTATGACTCGAATATTAATTAATGTATCAACTGATATAACTTTGTAGTATAACAACAATTATTGACTATTACTGTTTATTTCATTCCGATATAATGTCATACTACCTGTCTTATTAATAATTAAAAAAGCAAGTCATATATAACGTGACCTGTCTTATTAAAATATGCAATACGTATATGTACTTTTCTAAAAAAATAATATTTTAAAATTATTCAACAATTTCAACTTTTATAAAGTATAATGTTAAATAAATTCTATGATTCTTTTCCATTTTAATTATTACACTTTTACTTGTTATTTCTATTTCCCTCCCAATAAAACTTCTATCTACAAAAGTCATTTTAACTTTATTTAAATTCAGTAAAAAACATATGACCAATTTTAAAACAAAAAAAATAATAACGATCCAAACTCTCCTATACCTCATCATCTATTTACAATAAGCCTTCAATCAAAAATATAAAATTTCTATGTAAAATTAACGTAACTCATCTAATAAAAATAAAATAAAATATAGACTTTATATACTTCTTACTAACTTTAAAAGAAAAAAAATAAATAACTTACACTAGTATAATAAATCTGATTTCTAATATTGGAACAGAAACATTGAAATTCATTCACGAAAGAATCATATAATTATTTCTAGGGTATCATATTACGTTGTACTAAATTTATATCATCAATTTAAAATATGCATATTAAAATAAAACTGCTATTATTACTGTTATGCGTGTATATTATTTAAACATTAATACATTCATTCAATAATCATATAACATTTGGTTGATCTAAAGAAAACATAGTAAATACATCAAATTATTATTATTATTACACAATTTTTTACCATAAATAACACTTCAATGTACAGTCCGTCACAAGATGTCCTCCAGGATTCCAGTTTTACAAAATAATTTCACATTTACACTCAACAATTATTCTTTAAAATATTTAAATAATATTTATTTTCAAAGCGCAGATGAAAATAAATATTATTTACATATATTTCTGCAATTTATAACATCGATAATCTACTGCATAGTGAATCTAAAGATTTCATGCTGTATGTTTGTAATTTGAAGTCAGTGAGTAGTGTGTGAAGGTATTTAATATTCACACTTTCAGATATAAGTACTTTGGACTGGCTTGGATATATAGACAGACAAGTAAAGTTAAGAGTGGTTACCACTCTTTTCTTGTTAAATCGTTGTCCCAGTATTTACGATCTGATTGGCTATTAATAATCACAAGCGCTGAGAGACTTGCACTCTCTCATAAGTTAATTTAAAATATTACGTGTTGTATAATTATAAAATAAACTTTATGCAATAAAAAGTTATATTAGTATTTAATTATTATTTTTTAAAAAAAATGTAAAATGTACCTTTCCTATCTTTAATAAATCAATGATTAATGAAATATTTATGTTAGTTAATAAATAAAATATTACATAACATCCAACAGTGTTTTCATCCAGTTGTCATTGTTCTTTTTCCTAGGCACAAGTTTTCACTAAACATTACTTCCTTTTCCGGTACATCACGTGTTCTTTAAAAGTTTTTATGGAATAAATGAAAACGTTCTTTTTTAAAAAATAAAATAAAAATAAAAGTCAGAGTCAGTTCCACCATAAACAAAATAAAATTAAAATAGTTTATAGGATCCATATTCTCTTCTTTATAGGAAAATTATTTTAAAGTTATTATTTTTTTAGCATTAGTTTATAATTTATAAGTTCTTGTTTAATTATTTTTTAACTTTACTTGGATATCCACATGTAATTGATATGCGCATTCCGTAACAGATATTAGGTAAGATTATTTTTAGAGTCTTCTATACGACCAGCGTTTAGACTTTAATAATATCATAATTTTTACTTATAAGTGTTTCTTTACTTATTAAATCTCCAATTTATTTGCCTTTTAAAATTGTCAGAATTTAGTCTTTTATACCATAAAGACTTAACAAGGCAAATATTTATATAATTACTGTTACATATTATATCTTTACCAAGATATACATTTAAATTTATACTTTACAAATACTTGCTTTATAAAGAGGTATTTCTCATTTTTTTCAAATATCTATTTTATAAAAATTAATTACATTAGCTTTTAAATTTATACAAAGTCCAATGTATTACCGTTAAGCATCTAATAACTCTGCTAGTCAATCCAGCGTTTGTTAAATTTTCAGTATAAATTCTCCAACACATTTTATCCTCATACGATGTCTTCATGATTATTTGATAGTAAATTGAGCATTAATAGGAAACAATTAATAGGGAACTATAATAAATTAACACTGCATATTCATCGGTAACTTTTATAAATTATTTTTAAAAACTACTTTCTTATAATTTTAAAACGATTTTTAGAGCGTCTATAATCACTTAGCTATTTTTAATAGCATACTATACTTTAAGAATTTCAATCACAAGTCCCCTCCGAACAATTGAACCTTGGTTTTATACCGGAAGAAAACTCCCACTTGATTGGTGAATTAAACAATTGACTTGCTAGCTTATTTACATATTTCACCAACAAGACAGAATTAAAAATAAATAATGACTTATTTAATATTTATTATTTATCACATTATTAAATTCTTACATTAATATTCATCATTTATTTAGATCTATTAAACATTTTTTTAAAAATATACTTTCTTACTTAACTTTTACGTTTAACTTTTATAAAATTATTTTTTATAAACAAACTAAGTCTATTTTTATTCGTTATGTTTTTAAGCAGTATTTTAAAAATCAGATTTAATATTTCACATTAATTATCTTTATTTTTATTTCATGATAGCCAAAATAATATTTATAAATTTTATAATAGAATTTTAGAATAGCTTTGCAACTTTACTAAAATACTCCCAAGCATGTGTGTACGTATTTTAATTAACATCTGTTTTTTATAACAGAGCTACAGACGCTTGTAATAATCTAAAAATAAACTAACAATTCATTTTTTTAAAAATAAATATTTTTAAAATAAATAATATCTTATAACAGTTTTTTAAAATAATAATTCGATATTATTAAAATCAAATATTAATTTTCTATCATGTATTACTAATAATATAAATATTTATATTCATTTATTAAATATTAATTTTTATCAACAATAAATATATGCATTTAATTTTAACTTGTCTTTTAAAACTTTAACTTTAAACAGTTATTTATTAAATTTATTAATGCAGTATTGCTTATGGCCAGTTTTCCCAACCATATACTATTATCATTCCCATTGAAATGTCTCTCTCAAATATCAGCACAATTTTCACATATCAAATACTCATGAATTACTTTAATTACACTTTTTAAAAGATTGTTATAAACAAAATTAAAATCATATAACTAAATATATCTTAAATTTAAAATTTTTTAGATAGATTGATACTACAATTTATGGAGACCCATACAAAAGGGCACAATATATATATTATATTTAACATTTTTACGGTTATATGATGTAGATAATAGAATGTTTTTGGGTATGAACCATGTATAATTTTGCATTTCAATCCGATATTTTGATGGACTAGCAACCGCCATTATCAAGGTTAACTTTTGAAAGAACAATCTCGTTAGATCTCAATGAATAACATGACTCAGTGTGACATGAGAAGTGCGATTCAACTTGAAGTAGTACAGCATCCACAATATGAGGCTTATCAACATGTTTATTTCCCTTAGTTTTTCCACCTGTTAATTTCAAGTTAATATTAGATAAAATGAGAGGTTTCCACATAGCTGGAATACGTTGTGCTTCAGCAGCCCTATTTAAACCAGTAGGTCTCTTTAATATTTCAATTGACTCTCTCATGGTTCTTAAATCATATCGTTCCAAATTTGCAAGTATTTTTGTATTGTCAAAATCATGTTTGTGACCAATTTCTAAAAAATGAGAAGTAAAAACTGATGTGTTAATTTTTTGATTAAAAGCATTTCTATGTTCCTTAATTCTGACATTTATTCATCTATTAGAATGACCCACATAGCTTCTTGAGCACTGCAAACATGGAATTTCATAAACTCCTTGGTGTTCCAAAAATATTCTGTCTTTAGGTTTATATAAAAAATCACCTATTTTTTTGCCAGTAGAAAAAGTAGTCTTTATATTAAAACAAGAAAGTCTTCTACTGATTTTATCAATAACCCCTTTAATATAAGGTAAAATTACTCTATTAAAAGAGGAATTGTCAATTCTATCCTCTTTTTTCTTTTTAGTATTAATGTTATATACGTATGATGTTTTTACTATAATTATTAGAAATTAGAATATTTTTTGTAAGTTCTATTTCTTGAGTAAGATGTTCTTTATCAGATAAATTGTAAGCTCTACTCAAAAGGTTTTTTGCTACAGAAAAAATTTGTGCAGGATGATGGTGAGAATTAAAATCAAGATATCTGTTTGTATGGGTGGATTTTCTGTAAACTAATATTGATAATGTTTCATCACATTTTCTTGCAATTAAAACATCTAGAAAAGAAAGTGATCTGTTATTTTCCACTTCCATAGTAAATTTAATATTTGGATGCCAATTATTTATAAAAACAAGAAAAGAATTTAAGGCATCAATGCCATGAGGCCATATGACAAAAGTATCATCCACATATCTAAGCCAGATAGAAGGTTTTTTAGTAGCTGCACATAATACTCGACTTTCAAAATTATCCATGAAAAGATCAGCAATTACAGGTGACAGTGGAGATCCCATAGAAAGTCCTTTAATTTGTTTAAACTTTTGAGAATTATAAATAAAAAATGTATTTTCAAGGCAATGTTTTGCTAATGAAATAATAAAATATGGTAAATTATTGTATTGTGCTATTATACTTAATGCTTCTTCAACAGGAATATTAGTAAACAAAAAAGAAACATCAAAACTAACCAAGAAATCAGTTTCAGTCAATTTTAAGTTTTTAAGTATAAAAATAAAATGACCTGAATTTTTAATTCTTGATGGAGTCCTGTCTGTCAAAGGTTGTAAATATTGGGCTAAATATCGAGCCAAAGCATGTGTGGGAGAACCTATAGCACACACAATAGGTCGCAATGGTATCTCAGGTTTATGAATTTTAGGCAAACCATAAAATTTAGGATATAATGAAGAACCTTGTCTTGGAGAAATTTTAATTTTCATATCTTCATCTATACTAGAACGTTTGATTAGACATTTTGTCTTTTTTTCCCCTAAATATGTCAGAGGATCTCTAATAATCTTTTTATAAGTTCCATCATTTAATAAATCTACAATTTTATTATTATAATCTAACTGATTAAGTACAACTGTCGAATTTCCTTTATCTGCTGGAATGACCACAATAGAATCATCTTTTTTTTTTTAATTTTGAAGTGCAATAAATTCTCCTTTAGATAAATTATTTTTTGGTGGTTTCATATTTTTTAAGACATCACAAACTTCAAATCTAATAAGATCAGCTATCTGTAAGTCTATATTTTTTAAGGAAGATTCAATATTGCAAATAATATTTTCAACTGGAACACGTTTAGAAGCCAGTGCATAATTAAAACCTTTCGCCAACAGAGAAATTTCATCAGAAGAAAGTTGACGATTGGATAAATTTTTTACATGTGAATTACTCACAGTATTATTAGTAAATTGTTTTTCCTTTCTACTTATTAATAAACAAATTTCTTTTTTTGTTTCAAAGTTTTAAATTCTGAATCTTTAATGGATCTAAAATAAACAATTTTATCAAAAATAGACCAAAGAATGGGGTGAATAATATTGCTTAACGTTATACGTTCTCTCAGTAAAAAACAATCAATATAGTTTAACTTCTTCCTAATATCTTGAATAAAAGAAATCAAAATCTTTTTACTCACCACCTGTAGAATTATTTGCAATATTGAATCTTCCTTAAAAAATATAGACTTATAGACAGCTGATTTTATTAGATTTGAAGTTTGTGATGTCTTAAAAAATCTGAAACCACCAAAAAATAATTTATCTAAAGGAGAATTTATTGCACTTCGAAATTTTAAAAAAGATGATTCTATTGTGGTCATTCCAGCAGATAAAGGAAATTCGACAGTTATACTTAATCGGTTAGATTATAATAATAAAATTGTAGATTTATTAAATGATGGAACTTATAAAAAGATTATTAGAGATCCTCTGACATATCTAGAAAAAAAGACAAAATGTCTAATCAAACGTTCTAGTATAGATGAAGATATGAAAATTAAAATTTCTCCAAGAGAAGGTTCTTCATTATAGCCTAAATTTTATGGTTTGCCTAAAATTCATAAACCTGAGACACCATTGCGACCTATTGTGTGTGCTATAGGTTCTCCCACATATGCTTTGGCTCGATATTTAGCCCAATATTTACAACCTTTGACAGACAGGATTCCATCAAGAATTAAAAATTCAAGTCATTTTATTTCTATAATTAGAAACTTAAAACTGACTGAAACTGATTTATTGGTTAGTTTTGATGTTTCTTCTTTGTTTACTAATATTTTTGTTGAAGAAGCATTAAGTATAATAGCACAATACAATAATTTACCTTATTTTATTATTCCATTAGCAAAACATTGCCTTGAAAATACATTTTTTTGTTTATAATTCTCAAAAGTTTAAACAAATTAAAGGTCTTTCTATGGGATCTCCACTGTCACCTGTAATTGCTGATCTTTTCATGGATAATTTTGAAAGTCGAGTATTATGTGCAGCTACTAAAAAACCTTCTATCTGGCTTAGATATGTGGATGATACTTTTGTCATATGGCCTCATGGCATTGATGCCTTAAATTCTTTTCTTGTTTTTATAAATAATTGGCATCCAAATATTAAATTTACTATGGAAGTGGAAAATAACAGATCACTTTCTTTTCTAGATGTTTTAATTGCAAAAAAATGTGATGAAACATTGTCAATATCAGTTTACAGAAAATCCACCCATACAAACAGATATCTTGATTTTAATTCTCATCATCATCCTGCACAAATTTTTTCTGTAGCAAAAAACCTTTTGAGTAGAGCTTACAATTTATCTGATAAAGAACATCTTACTCAAGAAATAGAACTTACAAAAAATATTCTAATTTCTAATAATTATAGTAAAAACATCATACGTACATAACATTAATACTAAAAAGAAAAAAGAGGATAGAATTGACAATTCCTCTTTTAATAGAGTAATTTTACCTTATATTAAAGGGGTTATTGATAAAATCAGTAGAAGACTTTCTTGTTTTAATATAAAGACTACTTTTTCTACTGGCAAAAAAATAGGTGATTTTTTTATATAAACCTAAAGACAGAATATTTTTGGAACACCAAGGAGCTTATGAAATTCCATGTTTGCAGTGCTCAAGAAGCTATGTGGGTCATTCTAATAGATGAATAAATGTCAGAATTAAGGAACATAGAAATGCTTTTAATCAAAAAATTAACACATCAGTTTTTACTTCTCATTTTTTAAAAATTGGTCACAAACCTGATTTTGACAATACAAAAATACTTGCAAATTTGAAACGATATGATTTAAGAACCATGAGAGCGTCAATTAAAATATTAAAGAGACCTACTGGCTTAAATAGGGCTGCTGAAGCACAATGTATTCCAGCTATGTGGAAACCTCTCATTTTATCTAATATTAACTTGAAATTAACAGATGGAAAAACTGTGGGAAATAAACATGTTGATAAGCCTCGTATTGTGGATGCTGAACTACTTCAAGTTGAATCACACTTCTCATCGTGCACTGAGTCATGTTATTCACTGAGATCTAATGAGATTGTTCTTTCAAAAGTTAACCTTGATAATGGCGGTTGCTAGTCCATCGAAATATCGGATTGAAATGCAAAATTATACACGGTTCATAGCCAAAAACATTCTATTATATATATATAAAGGGGATTTGAACCCAGGTTTTCAAGCTCCCTACAGTCATCCATTCTATCCAATATAACTGACCTCATACATGTGAAAAAGATAAATGTTCTCCAATATACATATTTCATGCTGAATCAGCTCTCATCAGTTTGTCCAGATCATCTCCCACACTCATATATAACCAGTGTTTGGTTTATATTAAGATATCAAATCTACACACTTTAATGGACAGCCTTCAAAACTTTCCACTAAAATTCTGATGATGGATTACCCAAACCCTGTGATGATGTCAATATTATAATCATACCCATATTGACTTTAAGTCAATCTGATTCCTCATATGTAGGATCTTAATATGTCCATTTAAATATAAATAGGAGGGATGGGCATAATACAGACTAAATATATAATATTTAAAATACAAATATATACTTAACCTAGATGTAATTAAAAGGGGTTTGAACCCAAACTTTCCAGCTCCCTACAGACATCCACTCTATCCAATATAACCAAAACACATGATCACATACATGCAAAAAAGATAAATGACTTCCAATATATGTATTTTATGCTGAATCAGCACTCATCATTTGGTCCAGATCAACATCTCCCACACATATATATAATCAGTGCTTGGTTTATATTAAGATAGCAAATTCACATATTTTAATGGACAGGCTTCAATCTTCTCCACAATAAGAATTCACTCCCTTATTTAAAATTATGTAAATAAACTAAGCATATATACCAACAATGCTAAAGGTCAGGAGATATCACTCTGCATTTTAATAGTTTATTTATATTACAGAACTCATTGGAAGCTACAGTTACTTTCATTTTATTTACATGTAATCTGAGTTATAATTATTATTTAGTATTTACATATATATCTATAAAACTGAATAGGAAGTAATGGACACTTCTAATAAGTTATATGATGTAAATAAATTCTCAAAACATAGATGGCACCACCTGTCTATTAGCATTTGTTGTTATTTGTGTTTAGTTTATTTACATAATTTTAAATGAGGGAGTGCATTCGATCTATTGAGTATATGCATTTATAGAATAAATGATAAGAGTCACCATATATATATATATTCAAAGGATTAAAGCCAAGTTTTAGTTATAACAATCCCTAAATCTGAAATCTCGGTGTATTATATACAAAATAAATAACTCAGATTATATGTAAAAAAACACAAAGATGTTGAAGCTTTTGATGATTATAAATGGTGATTTTTATCATTTATTCTATAAATGTATACAATCAATAAATTGAATTCATTTGCTCATTTAAAATTATATAGATAAGATATAAATATATACGAATAGATGCTAAGAGATAGGTGGTATCATCTGTCTTTTGAGAGTGTATTTAACCTTATATAACATTGAAAGCTTCAGCTACTTCTTGTTCAAATACATTCATCATCATCAACCATTATCAATCCACTGCAGGATGAAGGTCTCTCCAAGTTCAATCCATCTCCTCTAATCTTTAGCTTCTCTTCTTCACACCATCCCTGCACACTTTCTTATTTTATTCATCCATCTCACATGTGGTCTCTTTCTGGGTCTTTTACAAACTCTTGGAATCCAGTTTAAGATTTCAATTGTCCATCTATTATCATCTCTTCTAGCAATACATCCAGCCCAATTCCACTTCAGACTTTTAATTTTTTCATTGAGTCAGTAATACCTGTTTGTGCTCTTACCCATATATTGTGTTTTCGCTCTCTTCTTGTTACTTCTATCATGCTTTATATATCTACATGTACATATAACAATAAATATAATGGTAATTATATGCCAACTTTCAGTCTGCAGAAGTACTTTCAGTTAATTCCTTAACTCTTGTCAACTGCTGTTAAGTTCAAAAAACATAACAGAAGCAAACGTCATCAACTCAAATCCCATGAATCCAGAACTTTAATGTTAGCAGCTTCTATATTAATTATATTCCTTTTATTTTTATTTATTAAAACTGCCTTCTTAATTATTTTTTTAATTATGATTTCTCTCTTCATGAAGAATCTTGACACTTTCAATATCAAACTTAAATTTATATTTACATACCTCTTCATGATCCGTGAAAACTGAAGCATTCATTAAATTATTATTATTATTATTATTATTATTATTATTATTATTATTATTATTATTATTATTATTATTATTATTATTATTATTATTATTATTATTATTATTATTATTATTATTATTATTATTATTATTATTATTATTATTTTAATTATTTTATGATTACTTCAGTTTTCTTGGATCATAAAAAGACAAGTAATATAAATTTAAGTTTAATATTGAAAGTATTATGATTTTTTATAAAAAGAGAAACCATAATAAAAGAAAAATTTCAGGAGACATATACATTCAGGTAAAAAAGATAGGATTGATTTAACCTCATCTTTTTAAAAGACTTTATCTTGTGTTTAGAAAGGAGAGTATTCCTTAAGTGTTTAAATCTATACAGGGCATGTGTATACAAGTGATTCCCTAATGATTGTTACAAATTAAAAACAGTGCTATATAAATAAATACCCCTTTTGCTTTAAAGACCCCCAACAAAAGAGACATAATGAAAAAAAGTTGCTTTGTCTTAGGAATTGTCAATTAGTACTATTTGAAGTTTCTTAGTAATATCAAAAGTTAAAGTGGTTTACTATTTAATGGATGTTATCTCCTCATATCTATATAATAAAATCCATATATTTGGTAATAGTATGAATACTGAACCCTACCATCTGATGGTGATCATTTTTTTCCAATTCGCATCAATATACTGATTTATGGGCCATCTGTTTGTTTATATAATATTATGATAAAAGATTTTTTTTTTCAACCAGTTTTTATTATTTTTTTGTTGGCAACGATAAACCACCAAAGTTTCTTTTTTTATTCCACCTTTTGTTTTTAATAAACAAATACTTTGTTTTTAGATGGTCTAGGGGTGTTGGTTTGTTTTAAATTAACAACTAACTGTCCATAGGTTTCTTTACCTCATATTACTTACGGTAAACCAAAGTTGTTTTTTTCACCCATTTTTTTTTAATTTTATTTTTGGTTCATTTTTTTAAAAAACAAACACTTTGTTTTTAGATGGTGTAGGGGTGTTGATTTGCTTTTAAATTATCAATTAATGCTCCGTCAGTTTGTTTACACAAAAATACTGTAACAAACATTTTGTTGATTTTAGATGGTGGAGGGGGGGTTCAGTTGTTTGCTTTTATCTTATCTTCTTCTTTTTTGGTTTTTTAGAGGGTAGAGAGGAGAGGGGTTGTTTTGATTTTGAATTGTTGTTTAGTTTTTTTTTTGTTAATTTATTACGAGGCTTTTTTTTTTAAAAAAAATCTTTACGCCACATAAAGCTTTATATGATAGCAAAAAGTTCTTCCTTAACTTTTTGGGCCCTTTAATTTAAAAAAAAGTCATAAACAGTTCGTTTTTAAAGAACACTTTTTTTTAAGCTGGGGGAGGTGGGGTGGTGGGTAAGGTTTGTTTTGATTTTTAATTATCAACTTCTTTTTGGATTTTCTTTTTGAACATTTTATTATGCTGCCGCACAGTTTTTTATTATTATTATTATTTTTTGGTGGGGCCTTTTAAATAAGCTCTTAAACACTTCTTTTTTTTGGTATAATAAAATATTACCTACTTTAACTGTTAATGAAACTTATCAAATATTATCTACCTACTTTATAATCATGTGAACAACAAAAACATTAAGTTTCCCCATAAAATAATTTATTGAATCAAAAAGAAATGAAACTTTGGACAAATTGTGAAGCAAAATAAGTAAAAAAAAAAACACAACCATTTACGGAGGCATAAAAAACAGCAGCCAAAAGTAACACGTAAATAAATAACAGGGAAGCCTCAAAACTGTAAAGAGATTTTGGAGCTTTCAAACCAACTTCCCTTATTCAGACCTACATAGGTAAGCTTGCAGGAGTTTCTTTTTCTGGGAACAATATTGTGCATCCACTTGAGGAGCCATCTGGAAATTCACTCAGCTTTGACCAATTTGAACAACTTGCAGATGACATTTGACAGTTGTAGCACAGATTCGCACATAAATGGGCATTTGCACGTGAAATTGGAAAAAAACTCTGCTGAAAAGAATAACCTTTTCAAGTTGTGTGCAGTTCAAAAGTGTAGGGAAGCATGTGTGATGACATGACAATTCTTAAGATGGAATACTAATTCCACTACACTTTCTAAAAAATTTCTGACAATGAATTTTTGCAGAATTTCATCTCTTTCAAATATGGCCACCATCAAATCAGACCATAGCGAGAATACAAGAGTGCTCACTTGATGAATACTGTCACAATGCAATGGGTGTAATATTTTGTTATGTAATCATAAAATATATTGCCCTCATATGGACTGTTACAGCTCAAAAGACACCTCTTGTACTGTCAGCCATAAGTTAAGGCAGCTAAAATGGTATATTGATGTCTATTTTGTGAAAAAGAGCACCATCAGATGGTAGGGTTCAGTTTTTATACTATTACCAAATATTTAATTTAACAAATACCTCTTTATGTATATAAATTCAAATATTCTCATAGATAAATAATGAATTCATAGTATTATTTCTGGAAGCTTCTGTGTAATATTTATATAGATATATTTCATCTCTATTGGCTTCACGATATTTATTGAAAAAGGCTAAAACAATGAAATATTAGATATTAGAATTTTATGCTATTAAAAAATGATGTATTTAGAATTAGTTATAAATTATTAATTCTTATTAAAATATTTCATTTACAGTTTTCACAAAAATGATTTTCTTTTAGCCTTGAATGGCTATTTCTGTGGTAATTTCCAGTTTTTGTAATGTACTTTGTAGACTTTCTAAGAGCTATCTTTTTAAAAATAAAATGAAAACAGACACCCCTCCCACTAATGACATACTTTTTGGTTTAATAATAAATCTTTAACAAAAATATTGCATCATAATCAATTAACAATGACTGAAAATCATGTTTCATGTGGCATTTATTCGCAGTGGAAATGAATCTAAAGCAGCAGCCAATCGTAAATTGCCACCTTCTACATAGCTTTGTCAGAACAATAGAATGTGTTCTCAATCATAGACAAAGATCTGTATAGTGCTGACATCTTTTGGAATGTTTTTAAAATTAATACATTAAAAATTGAAGCTCCTTAGAAAGAATCACTGCAGTTTGTTGCACACCATAATTTAACATATACATGCTGTAAAACAATGTAGAAAAGTAGTAACTGCAACACACTCACATTGCTTAAAAGGTCAAATATAATAGCACTATCACAGCTTGTTTTTTGAAATAGTTAAACATATTGCATACTTAGAATAATATGTCACCAGAGTCATATGTCATAGCAGGAATAATACCAAAGTGCCAAAAAAAGTTATTAACAATAAAAGTACATAAATATTTTTACAAAAAAGTCAAGTTAGACGTCACATGACCCAATTTAACAAGCTTGTATTGCAAATGTTATATATAGAGCTTATTCTAGCATCTCACTGAAGAAGGCAGTAGCAGAAACTGGTCTGGGGTTGGGGAGATCTGCAAAGCTTGTTAAGAACTTATTTGCAAGCTCTATATAGAACATAAACATTTTTATAAAACAGTAACATTATTTTAAATACAGTAAATGTATTTAATTATTTATATTTAAAATTTTTGCTAATACAATTACCAGAATAATATTCAATAATAAAGAAAGTAATTATAATTCTGTGTGTGTTTTTATATATAATAATTTTAATGTATTTGATTGAAAGTAAAAAATAAACTAAATAGTCACTCAGTGATATAACAATTCAAAGAATGTTAGGGTCAGAAAAAATTAGCATGTTATATCTAAGGTATTGGTTCCATCATTAAAGAATGTTTATACAGAATATACAGTGGTACAAGTATCAATGACCATACCTATAGCTTGATGGTGCTGTTGCTACTCAAAAACAGTTAAATATACCATTTCTGAGGCACCCAGTAATGCCTTGTAGTGTGTTATACTAATTTCTTGCAATTCACCCTTACTCTACAAATGATCGCTATTGACGCTGCACTATCGTGTAATTTGAGGGTGTGTAGATTTAAAGTCAACATAACATTTTAAATGTTATTTAATAACATATTATATTACATTCAAATAATGTAGTATGAGATCCAAAAAAATTTCATATCTCAATGGTTGTGAAGCCTTTGGAAGGGTTTAAAAATAGGGAAAGTTTTGTTATAAGCACAACTTCTTAAATAGTCACAGCAGTAACGATATCTTCAGGAAAAAATTTAATTTAATTCATCAGTTTGTTGATCAAGTAATGGATCTTTTGGACAATTCTTTCAACCATCACCCCCCCCCCCACTTTCCCACCACCCCTTTTTTTTTATGATTAATTTTTTTTTTTTTTTTTTTTTTTTTTTTTTTTTAATTTTTTTTAAACATTTAATTTACTATTAGAAGAATAACGTAGATTGAATAAAATCTAAAAAAGGTCTTAAATCAAGATTTTATTATTGTCATTTAGGCTGATTAATTTGTTAATTAAGTATTGCATATTTTGGACAATCCAAAGGATCATCAAATGCATTGCCATTTTAATTTATCAAGTGTTTTTTTGTTTAAAATATTAGAAGAAGAATATATATTTAATAAAATCTAAAAAAAGTCCTAAATAAAACTTTTGTCATTGTTAAAAAAGAACACATTTACTTTTGTAAAAATGCCTCCGTATTTTTCATTAGTAAAAAAAAAAAGACATTTACTTTTTTAACATTATTTTAAAAAAAACAAGTAAAGGTCAATTAGTTCTTAAAATGTCATGACCAGGTAATGTTATATTTCACAGTTTTTCATTAGCAAGAGCGCCATCAAGTGGCATGTACGGTTGTTGATACTACTACCTATATGAATAATGGATAAAGATTTCATTTTATGTATTGAACCATCTGGGAGAAAATCACTATGATTATCTAATTTGAAATCTTGATCTCAACTCCAGCTGCACTTTCACTATAGCAGCTGGCCAGCCATTCATGCAGAGGAGTATAACATCACAGGTAGATGAAACACCAATGGTACTTATAAGCAGACTGAGGTGATACAAAGTATAACCTATGATCATATTTCCAGGTTATAGAACACCTTGGCTGCTAGATTCAAATCCCTGCCATCCAAAGCACTTTATTTGTTTTGAGGCTTAACCTCAGGTGCCAGCTAACCACAGGTTACATAGTCAGCATGCCCAAATGACAGGTATATAATCTAGTGCTTGATATATCTCCAAGCTAGCTCCTTTTGTCAATTGTGAAGGGAAATATTTAACACACTTTTCCAATGATTATAATTAATTATAACTTAACCTATTAGTGGTGCAGTTATAAGAGAGAGAATCGATCAGGTGATAATTAAGCAAACAAATAATTTATTTGCACACATTCATAATTAAAACATATTATAATAAAATTTTACATATCTGCACACACACATTTAAAATACAATGTAATAAGAATTTATGGAAACAACTTAAGGATTACTGTAGGTGTAGTTATTAAAGTTCATTAAAGTCTTTCATGCACATGTTCAAATATTTATGATGGGATAATAAGGATTGTATTTACCTAGGATTTTTCCTTTTGGATAGCACATTACACTCACATGAATACAGTTTCTTGCTTGCTCCTGATTTGTCGATTACCAGCCAGTTGGGCTTTTCTTTTCCATCGATGCTTTGGCTTCTTATTGTTTTTTTATGTTTCAATGAAGGAAAGATTTTCCATAGTTTACAGATCATGAGGCAAGCATGAGTTCTAGATGGAACGCAACTGACGGTACATAGGACTGGAATTGAGGGTTAGCCACATACTTCATTTGCTGTCTAGCACTGCCTGATTCTAGGTTGCCCTTCAATGATTGGAGTAGAAGCACCCACATGCTGGAGATGTTCGCTGTCTTCTCTTCTTTGAAAGTTTTTTATACCACTGCAATATTGAATAATAATGAATATAGACTATATAATAAAAATAATATAATATAATGAATGAATCTCTCAGTCATTTTATATACTTATTCTTTATTGTTTTCTATTCATCATTCTTCGATCTGGTTTAATCAAATTTTATATTTCCTTAATTAAATTTATATTCTGTTTATATCTAACTTCTTGCTTAAATTAATCTAATGTTCGATAAGATAATGTCTGTAGTTTTTGCTTTGTTTTTTTAATTAGTGCAATGGCGGTTATTTTTCTTTATCAGACACTAATTTTTTTAAGTGAATTTAAAAAGTTTTCTTATTTACAAATTATATATTTTAGTTCAGTTTCATTTTTACATTTTTTTTTCTATTTAAAAATGGAGAACTAGTTTTAACATTTTACTTAGAATTAATTTCTTCCCTCCCTTTCCTACTTGCTCTTTAATATCAAAACCCAGTTTTATTTTTTTTAATGACAAAATGATTCAACAATTTACTTTTGCAAGTTTGCATTTAAAAGCTCTAAAACATATTATGATTTATATTTTGCTTTTATTAAAATGTAATCATTTCTTTTAAAATTAATTTGATCATTTATTAATAAATGATTTCATATGTAATTGCAGAATATATATGTTTGTAACTATATATTCAATGCCGGTACAGTATATATAACTTAAAATTTATTTTATAGAATATTAATAATTTTTATTAGACATTCATTTGACTTGAGATCAACAACTTAATGAATAATATTTTTGTAGCATAATTTTGACTACACCACTCTCACACAAGATAGAGACTGATTTCTATCCACATTTAACACCTTGTTGAGGGTTGTAATCATAAAAATATGATCAAAGACATATGAAAAAGATATATGATCCTCAAGATGTGCATTTCTTGCTAAACCAGTACTCATCAGTTGGTCCAGATCACAATCTCTTACACATATCTTTGTCATTGTTTAGTATATATAGATAGTCAATAACTACAGTTTAAACAGGCAAAACTCTCCATACAGTTATGTGCTAGCATAAGAGATGGTGATCATGTGATGTTTAGGGGTTTAACTACAGTTTAATTGACAAGGTTCAAACTTACTGCTCTCACAACTGTGAAACAAACTATTTAATGGAAGTATATTAATATTTTTTATTAGTCATTTATTAGACTAGGGATTATTCACTTAATAAATAATATTTCTGTAGCATTATTTTTACTACATCACTGTCAAGCAAGACAGGGGCTGGTTTCTACCTGCTCTTAACACCTTGTGAAGAGATATGACCAAAGATGTGTAAAAGATGTGAACCAATACACACCCTTCATGCTAAACCAGCACTCATCAGTGGTCCAGATCACAATCTCTTACATATGATCACCATCTCTTATGCTAGCACATAACTGTCATTAAACAGGTAAATCTCTCCATACAGTAGTGCCACTCTGTGCCAACCAGAGTAATCAATGGATGCCAGAAGGCTTGCGCATAAACTCCCCATCTAGTGCCTACTCATCCAATATCCCCAGACTAGGTGCAGTACTCTCAGATCCAAGACTCCTCACTGACAAAGGCCACAAGCCAGAAACTAGTCTGGGGATATTGGATGAGTAAGCACAAGATGGGGATTTTATGCACAAGCTTTCTGGCATCCATTGATTACTCTGGTTGGCACAGGGTGGCACTACTGTATGGAGAGTTTTGCCTGTTTAATAACATATCTTTATCATTGTTCTGTACATATAATATCCAATTACTATAGTTTAATTGAAAAGGGTTAAACTTTACTGACCTCACAACTTCGAAACACGGTCTTTAATGGAAGTATATTAATAAATTATATTAGTCATTCATTAAACTAGAGATTGTCCACTTAATATCTTGTATGAGAGTGGTGCAGTGAAAATTACACTGCGGAAATATTATTCATTATTTTATAGATACTTTTAGTCTGCATCCATTTACCACATTTAACCTCTAAATAAAGACATAAATTATTATTTATCGTTTAAGGTTTAACACTGTTATAATAGCTTGCATGCAAACTTCAATGATCTTTAACTTTTAATCTTCCATGAGTAAATAAAAAAGTTAAAAGATTAAGATTATCAACACTTACAAATGTAACATTTGTAAATATTTTATTTATATAGCGCGCAATGTTTTTATATAAATTATAAATAATAACGTAGCTTAAACCACGGCACATGCGCTTTACAGATGGAGCACTATTTAAACTGAATACTCTTCCATCTGTAAAGCGCATGCGCCATGGTTTAAGCTATGTTATTATTTATAAATGTAAAGTTTATATCTAAGATTAAATCTAATGTAAGAATTTTTAATCAATACAAAATTATGGCTAATCATTTCTTTATCTATTAGAAGTTTGATTGTCATGCATGTTAAAAATATTTATTAAAAAATAAATTTTTATAACATGCATCAATAAATGTAAAACATGATTATAAAACATTATTATGATTTTTTACATATTTGATTTCAAAATGTGTAAGAATGAGTATTAATTATAAATTCTGATATTATAATTTTTTATGTGCATTTAGGGGTTCTTACTTATTAGTCTGGTGGTGAGATTTCACATATGTATTCATCTGGTAATAACTTTCTAAAACATCTGCATGAAATCTTTTGACAAATTTAATCCATCAATTTTGATAAATGATGACATGTAATTTTATTTAATACATAGTGGAAATAAACAAACACGTATTTATGGTTTGAATCAAAGGGAGATATTTGCAAAAATAATGATAATTAGATGTGATGATGTGATGTGATGTATTGTGGCTTCTCCTTAAACGAAGTTAAAAATATCTCAGCAATTATGCCCAGATAAACCTGTTAACCACTTTATTTTCCATTCCCCACTCTAAATTTTCCCATATTCTGCTCCATTCCATTTCCACAACATAATCTTTGTCAACTCTATAACCTTTATATCTAAATCCCCTTTATCTTTTCCCAAACCCAACATAAAAACCAATAATTCACTTTCTGTATAATCACTTTTTTCATATTTATTCTTTCATAACTTCATTATATGTACCCTTTATGTTTTCAAGCATTTACATTCAATTAACAAATGCCTAATATTTTCTATTCCTTCCTTACATAATTTACAAAATAAATCACCCATTTTTTTCCATTTACATGTATATTCTCTTGTAGCTAAAGATCCCATTTGTGCCTTAAATAATAAACTACTTTCCTTACTATTATCATATATTAACTCGCACCTAATATTCTGTTTATTTCTATATATATTTAAACTCTTTTCACTCTCCATACTATTTCTCCATCTCTCTAACTCCCTATTCTTTATTAATAAATCTATTCTTTTATCCCATTCCTTACTACTACAACAATCAACAATCCTCTTAACACAATCATCCCATCTTTTGTACAAATATACTGATATAAATTCTTTATCCAAATCTTTTGCATACCACATTACCTTTCTTGCCCATCTTGTTACCTGCTCTTTACTCATAACCCAATTAAATACTATTTTGGCTATTCTTTTATTATCCATAAACTGCAATCTACCAAACATTTTCATTTTACTTTTTGCATCTCTCATATGAAAACTTGACCATCTCATTTTTCCTTGAATTGCCTTATTTTGTATAGAGTGGTGACCTATAACTTCATTTACTGGAAATGAATATGTATTTATGTTTGTGTGTGTGTGTTTTTGCAAGAAAATATTGTTTTTTTACAATCACTCGGGTGAACCAAAGTTTTTTACATCCTGCAGAGTGCACGCAAAAGCATAGCTATGATTTATACGAAAATGTTTGTATTCGGCAACTCGCAAGTCATCATTTTTATAAGATTTTGCATTTTTCTCAGGATAACATGCTACATGCACAAACCTCTTGCAGATAGTTATTCCAGTGTGATTATCTTTTGAAAATAGTGGATGACTGCATCTTCCTTGGTAACAGGCAGTTCCCAAATTTTAATCATTTTGTCGGTTAAAAAAAAGTCATTCAAAAAAAATGCACCAATTAAAGCTGGACAGTAGGTCACATGTACACATTACTTTCATTAGTCAACCCAGCAGTTTTTTATGACATCATAGCATACTCTAAATTGTAAAATTATCAGTGAAACCAATATTTTGACTAACCACTTTCTCCTGATCAAAATATTACCTAATATTCACTTAAAAAACAATTCCTTTACTTTTTAGAAGATTGCAAATGTGTTTAATTCTGTATTTTCCTGAAGGTTTGTGATAATGGTATTTTAGTTGTATTTATATAGTGGACTATTTCCGTCATTTAATATAAGTGTTGAATGTTTTTAAAAAAAATGAACATTATTTTAATTTTCCAATTACATTCAACTGTTAGTAATAGCACACAGGTTAGTATATGCACAATGTTTCAAGAGATATTCTCCCCACTTCTTCAGTGTTGCTGGCCTGACCAGTGACAATACTAGCATGGGAATTGAACCTGGGCCCTTAGATTCTTGAGTATTGAATTTTAAAGTGATGGTCTAAAATAATTGAGCCATCCTGCCAATGTCAACAGTCATAGAAATTTCATATACTTATCTATGAGGTTCCTACTGATTTTTCCAATTTTTCTTAAGACCAAAGTTGATTAATGGTTTACATACATTATGTTGATTCATGGGGCTGTTCACTATTGTCATGTGAGCAGCTTCTTTAAATTTTCTTTTGTACCTTTCCTTCTCTATCCAATATTTTTGAATTTTTCCAATTGAACATATGTTTGTTGGTATATACACGGTCTGCTACTTTAGACACATCTGTTTTCTTTCTTCTAATTATCAGTTTGTGTTCTTGTAAGCACTTTTCAAGGGACAATTGGTCTCACAAATATATGTTCTTCCACATTCACATGGTATTTTATAGATGCAATATTTTCTTTTCAGAATTTCAAGTTTAGGCTTTGTAGATGTTAGAATTCATCATAGTGGGATATGGCTCTAGGAAAGCTGTTCTGATGTTACACTGATTGCACATTTTTTCTAATTTGTCTTTTAATTTTGGTATATATGAATACAGTTTTTCTTTTGGGGTTTTTTGTTGTCTATTTAAGGTTTTCTTAATAACAGCTGATTGATAACCATTTTTTGTAAGGGTTTGTTCTATATTGATTTTTTTTCTTTTTTCAAATCACTCATTTCTGAACAAACTTCTTTTGCTCTGTTTCATAGTAATAGTAAAACTCCATGTTTTGTGTTTCTGGTGTGATTGGATGTATAGGCTAAGTATTTTCCTGTATGTGTGGGTTTTATGTAAACTGTAGTTTTGCTTTTACCATGAGGAAATCTTATCACAAAAATGTTTAAGAATGCCAATTTTTGTTCTGGTTCTATTGTGAATTTGTTTGTCCCAGAGACTTTTATTATTGCTAGACTAAACTGTAAGTAGCCATTTAGGCAAATTAAAAATAGATTGAATCATTAATTTGTGTTGATGTAATAAATTATTTATTGATTCAGATTTTGTATTTCTTTTTTTTTTTTGCAGGTCAAATGTGATCATGGTTTGTTATGGCTGGCAACTGATGTTTATTATAACATCATGGTTTATGACAGGCTTAGCAGATGATCCAGGATGCTCCAAATATCCACCCTCTTGTTTCTGCAGATTATTGTTGGCCGACTACATTGATTTATACTGTGGATCGTGCTTGTCAATAACAAAGCAATATTGTACTGAAGTTCCTATTTCTTTACAAAAACTATTTGCAAAAGAAATTTTTGACATTTCTTTTCTTAAAAAAATACTCTTTCAAAGTATTAAACGCATCCGAAACTTATCTATAAGTGGAGGCTTATTTAATATATTTCCATCACATATCTTTACTCTTGTGAACCAGACTGTTGAACGATTAATTTTAGTGGATTCAAAAATTTTTGAAATCGAATCCAATGCTTTTTCTGGATTAGAAAATAATTTAAGGACCTTAACACTTTCAAATAATTATATTAGTCAATGTTGCACTTTTTTCCAATTTAAAAATTTGCAAATGCTCCATTTGGATAACAATCATATCAAAACACTTCCTGAAGACGCATTTACTAATTTAAAAACTCTTATTGAGTTAGATTTAAGTAGCAATTATATTACCAATATTGGAAATTCATTAGATCCTTTAAAAAAATTAATATATTTGAATTTGCAGAATAACAATTTGAATACTTTGTCTAATTCAACTTTTTCTGGATTGACTAATTTAAAAAAAGTCAAGTTACATTTTAATCACATTAAATTATTACCCAAAAGTGCGTTTTATAATTTAAGCAATCTTCATTCTCTGTACCTTGACAATAACAATATAAATGATATCGAGGAAGGGGCACTGGAAAACCTTCCTAATCTTTTTGTGTTAAGTTTAGCATTCAATAATCTGACTTCTTTGAAAAGTGAATTATTCGTATCTCTTCCGTCTGTTTTCGATCTCAATCTAGCATGGAATAATATTAATGAGTTTAAAGCTGGATTCTTACAGTCATTTCCAAATTTGGGTATTTTGCATTTACAACATAATCAGTTGAAACGTCTTAAAGAAAATATGGCTCGCAATTTATCAACATTAACAGATATCGATTTATCATATAATCAGATATCTCAAATAGATAGACAAGCTTTTGATAAAATATTTTCTTTAAAAGTACTCTTGCTAAGCAATAATCAATTAAAAATGATTCATTCGTACGATTTTGAAAATTTAAAACAACTCTCCGTTTTGGATTTACAAAACAATTTTATTTATCTAATTGAATTAAGATCTTTTAAAAATTTGAACCATTTACACTTTTTACATTTAAATAATAATAAATTGCCAACTTTATATAATTCTATGTTTGATGGTCTAAAAGAACTTGATTCGTTGTATTTACAAAACAATAAAATTGCGTATTTAGATAAAGATTCGTTAAACAACCTTAAGCAACTACGAGTGTTAGATATATCTCATAATGAAATCAAATCTCTTTCTTCTGCGTTATTTCATTCTCTCGTCATGTTAGAACAAATCAATCTTTCTCATAATAAATTATTGCAAGTCCCAATTGATTCGGTTTCTTTATTAGCAACTGTCCATAGGTTAGATATTAGTTTTAACCAACTACAAGAAATGCCCACCGTGCTACTCAAAAATAGACTGCTAGTTCATTCTACAAATCAAAGTAAATACTCTGCAAAATATTCTCAACAAGACTCATATCAAAATGTTACCGAAACAACAATTTTGGATACATCTTTTAAACAGGTATATTTTAATTTCCATTAATTCAAACATTTTAATTTTTACATATATAATTCTGGTTGTATTTGTCTTATTTGATTTTGTTTGCATCTATTTACAAAACAAGTACCCATTTCATATGCAAATGGATAACTGTGATGTAATGGGAACACATCTAATTACCATTGATATTGCACCGGTTTGATTAAGTAAAGCTTGATAATTTGTTTAAGTTCTTATCAATTTGTAATTTTTTTCCCAGATGATGAGAACATATCCAACTCAGTCAATCATTCAATATTGGTTGGTAAATAGGTGTTCTAAATATTCATAGTTAGAGGGTAAAACCTCACTGGAAGATCTTAATGAATAATGACTTATTGAATAGATATTGAAGACATGTTTTCTCTACCTCATCTATTAACATAACAGACACGCACACACACATTTGTATGGAAAATAAATGAAAAACTAAGAATGGTAGTAAAATGTTCTCTTCAAGACCCTAGGTTTGGTTTGAAAATGAATATCCATATAATAATAAAGCTGATAGAAAACCTACCCAAAGGTCGTTATTTATGATCTATTTAGATTGAATAATAAATTAATAATTAAATGGAATGTAATTCTCATTTACAAAACTAAAATAAGACTAAAAGAAAACTATTTATGACATTATATTTAATTAAATGCTATCAACTCTTCTACAAGATTCATTTAATATTTTTTCAGCGGATTGATATAGATTTTTTAAATCTTTTTTAATATTTCTGATGAAAATGATAAAATGTTTTTAGGTAAGGTAGGGGAAATGGTATGCCTTTTCACATCCACAACAAATGTGTAATCTTATGATCACATCATATTGAAGTGAAATAAACCCTGTGATGTTATCCGATCTCGTATGAAAACGTGTTTTTCTTTTTTTCAAAACGTGGTGTTTTTTTTTATTTTTATATTTCGACATTTTCAGTTATCATCCAGATTTCTTTCTGTCAACAGCTTTCATTGCAATGCATTTTTTCTTCATCCAAGTATTTCTACATTATTTCTACTTCTGAGTTACTCCATTTGATTTTAAGTGTGTAAGCATACATAGTGTTCATTTTTGTCTTTTTGATTTTCTTTTCATAACTTTCTAATACCGGTCATGATCATTTTCACATGAACCGCAGATATAAACTTTGTGAATTCAGCAATTGGGATTCACACACAAAACATTGAAAGACTGTGGGGTTTTCCACAAAATGGCAAAATAAGCAGTAGTAATGACGGATATCAAGACAACATCTGAACTCGTAAATGACCGAATTTATGTGTATTGGATAGATTGCATAAAAAATGACTCAAAAAAAGCAAAACTCTCTATACGTATTGTAACTCAGTGCAAACCAGAATAATCAATGGATGCCAGAAGGCTTGTGCATAAAATCCTTATCTAGTGCCTGCTCATCCAATATCCTCAGACTAGTTTCTGGCTTGTGGCCTTCATCAGTGAGGAGCCTTGGATCTAAGAACACTGCACCAAGATCTTAGGATCTAATGCAACTCTCCAACAGCCACCTTTTATCTCTAATTAACTACAAAACTTCTGGCATCCATTAATTACTCTGGCTTGCACTGAGTGGCAATATGTATAAAGAGTTTTACCTGTTTTGATAACAGTTATGAGCAAGCATAGGGAATGGTGATCGTGTGATGTTTATTGGATATAAAAAATGACTACACATTCAAAATGTTTACAGTCTTAGACTATTTAATCACATCTTCATTACTAGTGTATGAAGTATTAAAACAAGCCTCTTACCTTCATATTAATTATAAACATTATTTACACCAGTCACGGTTTTAAGTTCCACTGTGGTCCAACTTTGGATTATCAAAACTTGCTCCATATTTAATTATTTTTTTCTTATAATAGTTTAATTTCTTTAAAATCTTCTAAGTCTTTCATTCCATCTATCTATTCCTTATAACACACTCATCATATCATATCTATCATTATGCATAAACTTATTAGGTAAATCAATTATACAATTTCCTTCTTCTTCCTCCTTTTCTTATGTACTGATTTCTATACTTACATATTATACCATTTCCAACTTTTTTATACACTTGAGCAATACTATTTTTTATACCAAAACTTTACTCTGATGATGACTGCAGGATAGTCAAAACTGTAAGAATAGACTTTTGGTATAAAAAAAATAGTATAATTTGAAGTGTATAAGAGAATTGGAAATGGTATGAAATCAATTACAATAATCATTACAGAAAACATTGATTATATTTAAAATATTGAATTTATTAACTGAAAGAAACAAAAATTAATATTTAAAATTAAACAAAATAAAACTTCAGTTTAATTCCTTACCACGATAAATAAACCACTAAACATCACATGATCACCATTTCTTATGCTTGCTCATAACTGTTATTAAAACAGGCAAAACTCTCCATACAGTAGTGCCACTCAGTGCAAGCCAGAGTAATCAATCAATGGATGCCAGAAGGCTTGTGCATAAAATCCCTATCTAGTGCCTACTTATCCAATATCCCCAAACTAGTTTCTGGCTTGTGGCCTTCATCAGTGAGGAGCCTTTGATCTGAAAGGACTGCACCTAGATCTTAGAATCTAATCAACCCTCCAGCAGCCACCTTTTATCTCAACTACAAAACTATGAAAATAAAATTGAAAACACAATAATGTTTTCAATCCAAGCTCATTTGCTTATATAGTCATATAGGTCTGAACTCAGTTCAGTACCCATACATTTTGGTGTCTTTGGTTCTTTAATAACCATAGCCACCAATATTCTATTAGGCAGGATTGGTATTAAACCACTAACCATCATATGATCACCATTTCTTATGCTTGCTCATAACTGTTATTAAAACAGATTAAACTCTCCATACAGTAGTGCCACCCAGTGTAAGCCAGAATAATCACAAGCTTTCTGCACAAGTCTTCTGATTTGCACTGAATGGCACTACTGTATGAAGAGTTTTGCCTGTTTCACAATAAATAACCCTAAATGCCCCAACATTTTTATAAAATTTATGTTTATATATGTGTGTTAAAATAAATGCACATATATAGCTAAAAAACAGTTATAAATAATTGTGTGTTAATATATATGCATGTATGTTAAAATACACCCACAATTAAAGTTTAAAAATAAGTATATTAAATGTAAGTAAAAAGAAAATTAAAATTGATTGAAACAATAGATAACAGAAATGCAGTTTTTAATTAAATACCAAGAAAATAATTTTTTAAAAAGAGATAAGAAAGGGATTCCATCAAAAACTAATTAAATAATAACAATTATAAAGATTTTACTTATGAGATGACATCTAGCGGTAATAAATAATATTAAATAATGTTAGCAGGATCTAAGTGATTTATCCAATTAGAACAGGAGTTCTAAATAATTAATAATGGAGAATTGATGTAGAAAAGAACCAATGAATACTTGCTTGAGGAAGCTACAAGCCTGCAGATGTAATTGCACCAATGATGCTAGTCGTATGTCCTTGATAGCTAATATTGTGGAGAGATTTGTCTCCGAATATGGCAAAGCAAGTCTAGGGACTAATTAGGTCACACTGACTTTTATTATTATTTGAGAATGCCTTTGGGCACATAAATATATATGCTTTATATAAATTGATTATGAGATAGGGTGGAGAGTGGTGGGTGGTGTGAAAGTCTGTGCTCATATACCCTATATATTACATATATAGACATAGGTATATAATAAGCCTGTGTTTCAGTTATTACATAGTAGAGATGTCTTCCCATCCCTTGTAAATATATTAAAATGGATTATGTCCTGTACATGAGGGGTCAGATTGACCTTAGGTCAACATGGGTGTGACAAGAATCTCAGGCTCAGGGTGACCTTTGAGCATTCCATCATCAGATTTTCGGTTGGATGGATGGTTGAAGAGTTGGAGTGTGGAGTGGACTGAAGCCTGTCCATTAGAGTATGAATATTGGCTATCTTGATATATATCTGAGCACTTATGGCATATATGTGTGGAGATGGTGGTCTGGACCAACTGATGATTGCTGGTTTAGCATGAAATACGTATATTGGTGATTATTTATCTTTTTGACATATATGTGTTCGAGTGTATCAGTGTTATGAGATAGTGTGGAGGGTGGTGGGTGGTGTGCAAGTCTGTGCTCATATACCCTATATATTATAAATTTATTATATGTATATATCTATAATTAAAGTGCTCTATCCAGATATAGCAATAAACAATATTATTTTAAATACAAAATAGATCTCAGTTATTATTTTCACTTAATATTATCCTTTTCTAACTTCTAATTTAGCCGAATAAAGCCATATGTCTAAGTAATTAAACATATCCTCAAGAAGATCGATCAATATTACTTTTTTTATGATTGAACAGGCTGTATTTATAAGCACATACACTGACCTTAGTTTTTGCCTGATCATTTAGGTGTATTTCCTTAACTAGTCATCGTTTCTGAATATTTAATATCATTAATCAGACATTGTGTAATTTTTTTTCTTATAAAATAATATTATTCTTTATGCAATCTATATATTATAATAATGGTTCATCATATAATTCTGATATCAGACAGTTGCTCAACCCATTGAGGGTTTCACTTACACTGCTCAATAAAAATATCAGTCTACTACTTAATTATTAAAGGAATTAGTTTTCAATTTCTCTCTATATCTATGCCTGCCTGTCTCTTTTTTCTCTCTCTTTCTTTTTCCCTTCTTTTTGTCAACAAAAAACTCAAACAAAAAGAGCTATTATAGGCTTAATGAAAAAAACTACTTTGGCGTCAGAGATTGTCAATTAGTAATAATTGATCATTTCTTGGTAACATCAAAGGTTACAGGTTATTTTTATTCACAGGGATATTATCTCATTTCTATTCTTAATTATAATAACAATCCATGGAAATATTTAATTCAATGTACACCTAGGTCTCTTTTTATGCAGATTTTTTAATGCAATTTTGAAGTTATGTGATTCTTGTTTCTTCTTAATATATTTTTATGCAGTTTTCTTTTATGCGATAAAGAAGTTCATATTTCACTTAAAATCGAGATTTCCCCATTTTATATACACACATTAAAATTTACATACATTATATGCCTGTTGGAAAAAGGCTTGGCAATAAATTTAGATACCATAGAAGATTTAGAAAAAGATAATGAAACAGAAGTGGAATCTGTTCGTTTCACAGCAAAAATAATTCGAGAAAGTCTTCAACTTTATAATCAATTGAAAAATCATTTTTTAGTTAATGACACAAATTATAAACGAGCTCTTAAATTCAAACAAGAGCTAAATAGTTATATGTCTGGATATCATGACCTTCATAAACAATTAGTAAAATCATCATCTCAAAGTTAAATCACCGATTACATTGTCACCAGAAAACCATTAATACGGCACAAGACTGAAGTTGGCACTAATTCTGCGGTTTGTGTTTCCTATTGTGATGAATCTGATTTCTTACCAGTTCACAAACAAACCCACACATTGTCAAATAGTGATAATGATTAAAATATGTATGAAAAAATGTAAAATAAATTACACATAAAAACATATTGTTTTGAATAAAATTAAATAATAAAACAGTAAGATTCGTATTCGAATCTTAAGTTTCACCTTTTTCTGTCATCTCTCACTGACCGGTCTATCCCACCCAAATTTAAACCTTTTGGTATCAAATTGTGTGTGTAGCAATATTAAAATGTATAAATATATGTAGAATTCAGCATAAACATGCACACATTTCGATCTCAAATTAAAGGCAATAAATAGGGATAAAATAGTATAATTTAGATTTCTTTTAGTTATATAATTTTGTATAATTTTAATCATTTATTTTGCATTATAAAGTTCGTATTTATTGCTTTGTTTAAATTTCGTTTAATAATAATTCTAAAAAAATCTGATGTAATATTTAATTAAAAGTTAAAATAATCTTATGTTTCCTTTTTGTCTTTGAAATTGAAAAGCATCAGTCAGTGATAGATAATAGATTAATTAAAGAAAAATTCCCCAAAGTATAATTAGTAAATGTAAAATGTAAACAATAGAACGGCAGCTTTCTTTAATTAAAAACCAACAAAATGCGTTGATTATCCTCAGGGCAGATTAAGTAGAACCTAAAATATCTTAACAAAAAATGTGAGAGATCAAGATAAGAAAAGAGGCCATCTTAGACTTGCTGGAGACATTCACTTAAACTTTAGCTTTGCTCTCGATCACTGAGAGTCTCCAAAAATGATAAAATAATTTGTTCCTGCCAAGGTATGACCGAGTAAAGCACCTAGATTATTCTCCATCGGGAGATGACCAATCAGATGCCGAACTTTCCATTGCCCGTCGTAAATTCACCATGAAGACCTGCTGCCTGAACTGAATGAGAAAGCTGCTGCTACCATGAAATTAAATGAAATATCTAAATACAAGAAAGAATTGCCACTCATGAACTATTTGCTACTAAACAATGGACTCGGAAAACTTCCTATAAAACAGGTACCTGTCTAGAGTACTCTAATAATATGCTATAGCTCTTCTTCATACTAC